>CAUJCB010000016.1:0-377635 GCA_963082715.1 Harpalus rubripes
AGTGCCTCTAAATGCTTGTATCAACTAAATATTAGTGAATTTTGTCTTATTGTAGCATAAATAACCTAGTTCCATCGAAACTACAGGCAGAATATTTTTCCAAGATACATGCAAAATCGTCTTTTCAGACGTGAAATGCTCAAATATGATATAAAAACTCTTTCTCAAAACATGTCTCCAAATCACTTGAAAATGCGTTTTCTATCGAATTACGTGTTTTTAAGGTGTCTTGCAGTAACTTCTATATTTCAAATCGGCACTCTAGCTGCGCTGGAGAGTGCACCATGGAGTGCCTCCAAAAGCTTGTATTCACTAAATATCAGTGCGTTTCGTCTTATTGTAGCATAAATAACCTAGTTCCATCGAAACTACAGGTAGAATATGTAACCTAAGTCTACATGCAAAATTGTCGTTTCAGACCGTGAAACGCTCAAATATGATGTAAAAACTGTTTCTCAAAACATGTCTCCAAATCATTTGAAAATGCGTTTTCTAAGCGAATTACGTATTTTTAGGGTGTTTTGCAGTAAATTCTATAGTTCAAATCGGCACTCTAGCTGCGCTGGCGAGTGCACCACGGAGTGCCTGCAAAAGCTTGTATTCACTAAAAATCAGTGTATTTTGTCTTATTGTAGCATAAATAACCTAGTTCCATCGAAACTACAGGTAGAATATGTTTCCAAAGTCTACATGCAAAATCGTCGTTTCAGACCGTGAAACGCTCAAATATGATGTAAAAACTGTTTCTCAAATCATGTCTCCAAATCACTTGAAAATGTGTTTTCTAAGCGAATTACGTGTTCTTGAGGTGTTTTGCAGTAACTTCTATAGTTCAATCGGCACTCTAGCTGCGCTGGCGAGTGCACCACGGAGTGCCTCCAAAAGCTTGTAATCACTAAATATCAGTGAATTTTGTCTTATTGTAGCATAAATAACCTAGTTACATCGAAACTACAGGTAGAATATGTTTCCAAAGATACATGCAAAATTGTCGTTTCAGACCGTGAAACGCTCAAATATGATGTAAAAACTGTTTTTTAAAACATGTCTCCAAATCACTTGAAATGCGTTTTCTAAGCGAATTACGTATTTTTAGGGTTTCTTGCAGTAAAGTCTATAGTTCAAATCGGCACTCTAGCTGCGCTGGCGAGTGCACCACGGAGTGCCTGCAAAAGCTTGTATTTACCTAAAAATCAGTGTATTTTGTCTTATTGTAGCATAAATAACCTAGTTCCATCGAAACTACAGGTAGAATATGTTTCCTAAGTCTACATGCAAAATCGTCGTTTCAGACCGTGAAACGCTCAAATATGATGTAAAAACTGTTTCTCAAATCATGTCTCCAAATCACTTGAAAATGTGTTTTCTAAGCGAATTACGTGTTCTTAAGGTGTTTTGCAGTAACTTCTATAGTTCAATCGGCACTCTAGCTGTGCTGGCGAGTGCACCACGGAGTGCTTCCAAAAGCTTGTATTCACTAAATATCAGTAAATTTTGTCTTATTGTAGCATAAATAACCTAGTTACATCGAAACTACAGGTAGAATATGTTTCCAAAGATACATGCAAAATCGTCGTTTCAGACCGTGAAACGCTCAAATATGATGTAAAAACTGTTTTTTAAAACATGTCCCCAAATCACTTGAAAATGCGTTCTCTAAGCGAATTACATGATTTTAAGGTGTTTTGCAGTAACTTCTATAGTTCAAATCGGCACTCTAGCTGCGCTGGAGAGTGCACCACGGAGTGCCTCCAAAAGCTTGTATTCACTAAAAATTAGTGTATTCTGTCTTATTGTAGCATAAATAACCTAGTTCCATCGAAATTACAGGCAGAATATGTTTCCAAAGATACATGCAAAATCGTCGTTTCAGACCGTGAAACGCTCAAATATGATGTAAAAACTGTTTCTCAAAACATGTCTCCAAATCACTTGAAATTGCGTTTTCGAAGCGAATTACGTGTTTTTAAGGTGTGTTTCAGCAACTTCTATAGTTCAAATCGGCACTCTAGCTGCGCTGGCGAGTGCACCACGGAGTGCCTCTAAATGCTTGTATCAACTAAATATTAGTGAATTTTGTCTTATTGTAGCATAAATAACCTAGTTCCATCGAAACTACAGGTAGAATATATTTCCTAAGTCTACATGCAAAATCGTCGTTTCAGGCCGTGAAACGCTCAAATTTGATGTAAAAACTGTTTCTCAAAACATGTCTCCAAATCACTTGAAAATGCGATTTCTAAGCGAATTACGTGTTTTTAAGGTGTTTTGCAGTAACTCCTATAGTTCAAATCGGCATTCTAGCTGCGCTGGCGAGTGCACCACGGAGTGCCTCCAAAAGCTTGTATTACTAAAAATCAGTGTATTTTGTCTTATTGTAGCATAAATAACCTAGTTCCATCGAAACTACAGGCAGAATATGTTTCCAAAGATACATGCAAAATCGTCTTTTCAGACCGTGAAATGCTCAAATATGATATAAAAACTCTTTCTCAAAACATGTCTCCAAATCACTTGAAAATGCGTTTTCTAAGCGAATTGCGTGTTTTTAAGGTGTTTTGCAGTAACTTCTATAGTTCAATCGGCACTCTAGCTGCGCTGGCGAGTGCACCACGGAGTGCCTCCAAAAGCTTGTATTCACTAAAAATCAGTGCGTTTCGTCTTATTGTAGCATAAATAACCTAGTTCCATCGAAACTACAGGTAGAATATGTTTCCAAAGATACATGCAAATCGACGTTTCAGACCGTGAAACGCTTAAATATGATGTAAAAACTGATTCTCAAAACATGTCTCCAAATCACTTGAAAATGCGTTTTCTAAGCGATTTACGTGTTTTTAAGGTGTTTTGCAGTAACTTCTATAGTTCAATCGGCACTCTAGCTGCGCTGGCGAGTGCACCACGGAGTGCCTCCAAAAGCTTGTATTCACTAAATATCAGTGAATTTTGCCTTATTGTAGCATAAATAACCTAGTTCTATCGAAACTACAGGTATAATATGTTTCCAAAAATACATGCAAAATCGTCGTTTCAGACCGTGAAACGCTCAAATATGATGTAAAAACTGTTTCTCAAATCATGTCTCCAAATCACTTGAAAATGCGTTTTCTAAGCGAATTACGTGTTTTTAAGGTGTTTTGCAGTAACTTCTATAGTTCAATCGGCACTCTAGCTGCGCTGGCGAGTGCACCACGGAGTGCCTCCAAAAGCTAGTATTCACTAAATATCAGTGAATTTTGTCGTATTGTAGCATAAATAACCTAGTTCCATCAAATCTACAGGTAGAATATGTTTCCAAAGATACATGCAAAATCGTCGTTTCAGACCGTGAACGCTCAAATATGATGTAAAATCTGTTTCTCAAAACATGTCTCCAAATCACTTGAAAATGCGTTTTCTAAGCGAATTACGTGTTTTTAAGGTGTTTTGCAGTAACTTCTATATTTCAAATCGGCACTCAAGCTGCGCTGGCGAGTGCACCGCGGAGTGCCTTCAAAAGCTTGTATTCACTAAAAACCAGTGTATTTTGACTTATTGTAGCATAAAGAACCTAGTTCCATCGAAAACTACAGGTAGAATATGTTTCCTAAGTCTACATGCAAAATCGTCGTTTCAGACCGTGAAACGCTCAAATATGATTTAAAAACTGTTTCTCAAAACATGTCTCCAAATCGCTTGAAAATGCGTTTTCTAAGCGAATTACGTGTTTTTAAGATGTTTTGCAGTAACTTCTATAGTTAAAAACAGCACTCTAGCTGCGCTGGCGAGTGCACCACGGAGTGCCTCCAAAAGCTTGTATTCACTAAAAATCAGTGCGTTTCGTCTTATTGTAGCATAAATAACCTAGTTCCATCGAAACTTACAGGTAGAATATTGTTTCCAAAGATACATGCAAAATCGTCGTTTCAGACCGTGAAACGCTCAAATATGATGTAAAAACTGTTTCTCAAAACATGTCTCCAAATCACTTGAAATGCGTTTTAGAAGCGAATTACGTGTTTTTAAGGTGTGTTTCAGCAACTTCTATAGTTCAAATCGGCACTCTAGCTGCGCTGGCGAGTGCACCACGGAGTGCCTCTAAATGCTTGTATCAACTAAATATTAGTGAATTTTGTCTTATTGTAGCATAAATAACCTAGTTCCATCGAAACTACAGGTAGAATATATTTCCTAAGTCTACATGCAAAATCGTCGTTTCAGGCCGTGAAACGCTCAAATTTGATGTAAAAACTGTTTCTCAAAACATGTCTCCAAATCACTTGAAAATGCGATTTCTAAGCGAATTACGTATTTTTTAAGGTGTTTTGCAGTAACTCCTATAGTTCAAATCGGCATTCTAGCTGCGCTGGCAAGTGCACCACGGAGTGCCTCCAAAAGCTTGTATTTACTAAAAATCAGTGTATTTTGTCTTATTGTAGCATAAATAACCTAGTTCCATCGAAACTACAGGCAGAATATGTTTCCAAAGATACATGCAAAATCGTCTTTTCAGACCGTGAAATGCTCAAATATGATATAAAAACTCTTTCTCAAAACATGTCTCCAAATCACTTGAAAATGCGTTTTCTAATCGAATTACGTGTTTTTAAGGTGTTTTGCAGTAACTTCTATATTTCAAATCGGCACTCTAGCTGCGTTGGAGAGTGCACCATGGAGTGCCTCCAAAAGCTTGTATTCACTAAATATCAGTGCGTTTCGTCTTATTGTAGCATAAATAACCTAGTTCCATCGAAACTACAGGTAGAATATGTAACCTAAGTCTACATGCAAAATTGTCGTTTCAGACCGTGAAACGCTCAAATATGATGTAAAAACTGTTTCCTCAAAACATGTCTCCAAATCATTTGAAAATGCGTTTTCTAAGCGAATTACGTATTTTTAGGGTGTTTTGCAGTAAATTCTATAGTTCAAATCGGCACTCTAGCTGCGCTGGCGAGTGCACCACGGAGTGCCTGCAAAAGCTTGTATTCACTAAAAATAGTGTATTTTGTCTTATTGTAGCATAAATAACCTAGTTCCATCGAAACTACAGGTAGAATATGTTTCCAAAGTCTACATGCAAAATCGTCGTTTCAGACCGTGAAACGCTCAAATATGATGTAAAATTTTTTTCTCAAATCATGTCTCCAAATCACTTGAAAATGTGTTTTCTAAGCGAATTACGTGTTCTTAAGGTGTTTTGCAGTAACTTCTATAGTTCTAATCGGCACTCTAGCTGCGCTGGCGACTGCACCACGGAGTGCCTCCAAAACCTTGTATTCACTAAAAATCAACGTATTTTGTCTTATAGTAGCATAAGTAACCTATTTCCATCGAAACTATAGGTTGAATATGTTTCCAAAGATACATGCCTCCAAAAGCTTGTATTCACTAAATATCAGTGAATTTTGTCTTATTGTAGCATAAATAACCTAGTTCCATCGAAACTACAGGTAGAATATGTTTCCAAAGATACATGCAAAATCGTCGTTTCAGACCGTGAAACGCTCAAATATGATGTAAAAACTGTTTTTTTTAACATGTCTCCAAATCACTTGAAAATGCGTTTTCTAAGCGAATTACATGATTTTAAGGTGTTTTGCAGTAACTTCTATAGTTCAAATCGGCACTCTAGCTGCGCTGGAGAGTGCACCACGGAGTGCCTCCAAAAGCTTGTATTCACTAAAAATTAGTGTATTCTGTCTTATTGTAGCAAAAATAACCTAGTTCCATCGAAATTACAGGCAGAATATGTTTCCAAAGATACATGCAAAATCGTCGTTTCAGACCGTGAAACGCTCAAATATGATGTAAAAACTGTTTCTCAAAACATGTCTCCAAATCACTTGAAATTGCGTTTTCTAAGCGAATTACGTGTTTTTAAGGTGTTTTGCAGTAACTTCTATAGTTCAAATCGACACTCTAGCTGCGCTGGCGAGTGCACCACGGAGTGCCTTCAAAAGCTTGTATTCACTAAAAACCAGTGTATTTTAACTTATTGTAGCATAAAGAACCTAGTTCCATCGAAATTACAGGTAGAATATGATTCCTAAGTCTACATGCAAAATCGTCGCTTCAGACCGTGAAACGCTCAAGTATGATGTAAAAACTGTTTCTCAAAACATGTCTCCAAATCGCTTGAAAATGCGTTTTCTAAGCGAATTGCGTGTTTTTAAGGTGTTTTGCTGTAACTTCTATAGTTCAAATCGGCACTCTAGCTGCGCTGGGAAGTGCACCACGGAGTGCCTCCAAAAGCTTGTATTCACTAAAAATCAGTGCGTTTCGTCTTATTGTAGCATAAATAACCTAGTTCCATCGAAACTACAGGTAGAATATGTTTCCAAAGATACATGCAAATCGTCGTTTCAGACCGTGAAACGCTTAAATATGATGTAAAAACTGATTCTCAAAACATGTCTCCAAATCACTTGAAAATGCGTTTTCTAAGCGATTTACGTGTTTTTAAGGTGTTTTGCAGTAACTTCTATAGTTCAATCGGCACTCTAGCTGCGCTGGCGAGTGCACCACGGAGTGCCTCCAAAAGCTTGTATTCACTAAATATCAGTGAATTTTGCCTTATTGTAGCATAAATAACCTAGTTCTATCGAAACTACAGGTAGAATATGTTTCCAAAGATACATGCAAAATCGTCGTTTCAGACCGTGAAACGCTCAAATATGATGTAAAACTGTTTCTCAAAACATGTCTCCAAATCACTTGAAAATGCGTTTTCTAAGCGAATTACGTTTTTTTAAGGTGTTTTGCAGTAACATCTATAGTTCAAATCGGCACTCTAGCTGCGCTGGCGAGTGCACCACGGAGTGCCTCCACAAGCTTGTATTCACTAAAAATCAGTGTATTTTGTCTTATTGTATCATAAATAACCTAGTTCCATCGAAACTATAGGTAGCATATGTAACCTAAGTCTACATGCAAAATTGTCGTTTCAGACCGTGAAACGCTCAAATATGATGTAAAAACTGTTTTTTAAAACATGTCTCCAAATCACTTGAAAATGCGTTTTCTAGGCGAACTACGTGTTTTAAGGTGTTTTGCAGTAACTTCTATAGTTTAAATCGACACTCCAGCTGCGCTGGCGAGTGCACCACGGAGTGCCTGCAAAAGCTTGTATTCACTAAAAACCAGTGTATTTTAACTTATTGTAGCATAAATAACCTAGTTCCATCGAAACTACAGGTAGAATATGTTTCCAAAGATACATGCAAAATCGTCGTTTTAGACCGTGAAACGCTCAAATATGATATAAAAACTGTTTCTCAAAACATGTCTCCAAATCACTTGAAAATGCGTTTTTTAAGCGAATTACGTGTTTTTAAGGTGCTTTGCAGTAAAACCTATAGTTCAAATCGGCACTCTAGCTGCGCTGGCGAGTGCACCACGGAGTGCCTCCAAAAGCTTGTATTTACTAAAAATCAGTGTATTTTGTCTTATTGTAGCATAAATAACCTAGTTCCATCGAAACTACAGGCAGAATATGTTTCCAAAGATACATGCAAAATCGTCTTTTCAGACCGTGAAACGCTCAAATATGATATAAAAACTCTTTCTCAAAACATGTCTCCAAATCACTTGAAAGTGCGTTTTCTAAGCGAATTACGTGTTTTTAAGGTGTTTTGCAGTAACTTCTATATTTTAAATCGGCACTCTAGCTGCGCTGGCGAGTGCACCACGGAGTGCCCCCAAAAGCTTGTATTCACTAAAAATCAGTGTATTTTGTCTCATTGTAGCATAAATAACCTAGTTCCATCGAAACTACTGGTAGAATATGTTTCCTAAGTCTACATGCAAAATCGTCGTTTCAGACCGTGAAACGCTCAAATATGATGTAAAAACTGTTTCTCAAATCATGTCTCCAAATCACTTGAAAATGCGTTTTCTAAGCGAATTACGTGTTTTTAAAGTGTTTTGCAGTAACTTCTATAGTTCAATCGGCACTCTAGCTGCGCTGGCGAGTGCACCACGGAGTGCCTCCAAAAGCTTGTATTCACTAAATATCAGTGAATTTTGTCGTATTGTAGCATAAATAACCTAGTTCCATCAAATCTACAGGTAGAATATGTTTCCAAAGATACATGCAAAATCGTCGTTTCAGACCGTGAAACGCTCAAATATGATGTAAAATCTGTTTCTCAAAACATGTCTCCAAATCACTTGAAAATGCGTTTTCTAAGCGAATTACGTGTTTTTAAGGTGTTTTGCAGTAACTTCTATATTTCAAATCGGCACTCAAGCTGCGCTGGCGAGTGCACCGCGGAGTGCCTTCAAAAGCTTGTATTCACTAAAAACCAGTGTATTTTGACTTATTGTAGCATAAAGAACCTAGTTCCATCGAAACTACAGGTAGAATATGTTTCCTAAGTCTACATGCAAAATCGTCGTTTCAGACCGTGAAACGCTCAAATATGATTTAAAAACTGTTTCTCAAAACATGTCTCCAAATCGCTTGAAAATGCGTTTTCTAAGCGAATTACGTGTTTTTAAGATGTTTTGCAGTAACTTCTATAGTTAAAAACGGCACTCTAGCTGCTCTGGCGAGTGCACCACGGAGTGCCTCCAAAAGCTTGTATTCACTAAAAATCAGTGCGTTTCGTCTTATTGTAGCATAAATAACCTAGTTCCATCGAAACTACAAATAGAATATTGTTTCCAAAGATACATGCAAAATCGTCGTTTCAGACCGTGAAACGCTCAAATATGATGTAAAAACTGTTTCTCAAAACATGTCTCCAAGTCACTTGAAAATGCGTTGTCGAAGCGAATTACGTGTTTTTAAGGTGTGTTTCAGCAACTTCTATAGTTCAAATCGGCACTCTAGCTGCGCTGGCGAGTGCACCACGGAGTGCCTCTAAATGCTTGTATCAACTAAATATTAGTGAATTTTGTCTTATTGTAGCATAAATAACCTAGTTCCATCGAAACTACAGGTAGAATATATTTCCTAAGTCTACATGCAAAATCGTCGTTTCAGGCCGTGAAACGCTCAAATTTGATGTAAAAACTGTTTCTCAAAACATGTCTCCAAATCACTTGAAAATGCGATTTCTAAGCGAATTACGTGTTTTTAAGGTGTTTTGCAGTAACTCCTATAGCTCAAATCGGCATTCTAGCTGCGCTGGCGAGTGCACCACGGAGTGCCTCCAAAAGCTTGTATTTACTAAAAATCAGTGTATTTTGTCTTATTGTAGCATAAATAACCTAGTTCCATCGAAACTACAGGCAGAATATGTTTCCAAAGATACATGCAAAATCGTCTTTTCAGACCGTGAAATGCTCAAATATGATATAAAAACTCTTTCTCAAAACATGTCTCCAAATCACTTGAAAATGCGTTTTCTAATCGAATTACGTGTTTTTAAGGTGTTTTGCAGTAACTTCTATATTTCAAATCGGCACTCTAGCTGCGCTGGAGAGTGCACCATGGAGTGCCTCCAAAAGCTTGTATTCACTAAATATCAGTGCGTTTCGTCTTATTGTAGCATAAATAACCTAGTTCCATCGAAACTACAGGTAGAATATGTAACCTAAGTCTACATGCAAAATTGTCGTTTCAGACCGTGAAACGCTCAAATATGATGTAAAAACTGTTTCTCAAAACATGTCTTCAAATCATTTGAAAATGCGTTTTCTAAGCGAATTACGTATTTTTAGGGTGTTTTGCAGTAAATTCTATAGTTCAAATCGGCACTCTAGCTGCGCTGGCGAGTGCACCACGGAGTGCCTGCAAAAGCTTGTATTCACTAAAAATCAGTGTATTTTGTCTTATTGTAGCATAAATAACCTAGTTCCATCGAAACTACAGGTAGAATATGTTTCCAAAGTCTACATGCAAAATCGTCGTTTCAGACCGTGAACCGCTCAAATATGATGTAAAAACTGTTTCTCAAATCATGTCTCCAAATCACTTGAAAATGTGTTTTCTAAGCGAATTACGTGTTCTTAAGGTGTTTTGCAGTAACTTCTATAGTTCAATCGGCACTCTAGCTGCGCTGGAGAGTGCACCACGCAGTGCCTCCAAAAGCTTGTATTCACTAAAAATTAGTGTATTCTGTCTTATTGTAGCATAAATAACCTAGTTCCATCGAAATTACAGGCAGAATATGTTTCCAAAGATACATGCAAAATCGTCGTTTCAGACCGTGAAACGCTCAAATATGATGTAAAAACTGTTTCTCAAAACATGTCTCCAAATCACTTGAAATTGCGTTTTCTAAGCGAATTACGTGTTTTTAAGGTGTTTTGCAGTAACTTCTATAGTTCAAATCAACACTCTAGCTGCGCTGGCGAGTGCACCACGGAGTGCCTTCAAAAGCTTGTATTCACTAAAAACCAGTGTATTTTAACTTATTGTAGCATAAATAAATAAATAAATTTTAAATAAATAAATAAATTTATTTGTTACAGAAAAAATCTATACAAAGTGGATTGACAATACAGTATTATTACGTGTTTATTATATAGTGTACATGGGACTATTCATTTAAAATGAAAGCTCGAATTTTCAGGGCTGATTTGAAGTAATTAGTTATATCCCAGATTTTTTCTTTTGATGGTTCTGCGAGTAGATCTGTGATGGGACTAGGAGCGCTATTGGGAGATATATATTTGTCTATGTACTGCGATCGAATCGGGGTGTACAGTGGGCACTGAAACAGAAAATGCAAAATATTGTTTTCTTCGAGAAGATTGCATAGGCTACAAATTTCGTCTTCTTTAAAATTGTGCCAGAGACCGTCTTGGTAAATGGAAAAACACTTGAAGTTTGCTGTCCTTAGTTGTCCGAAAAGTTTTAAGGGTTTGAAGGGAATGTCTAAAGACAGATAAAGCTGGCTAGTTATATAAGTTTGGTAACTTGGATTATATGATGAGTGAATGATTCTGTTAGTGTCCTTTTCATATAATAATTCACTATATGCTCTCACAATGTTGTCGATTTCTGATTTTAGGAGCACGCAGCTTTGGCTTTTCCAAACTTCGGCAAAATTGGTTTCTATGAGGACGGATTGAATCTTACTTGTCCAGTTGTGTTTGTTTTGTTCTTTATTAGTTAGTTCTTTATTAGTTAGTTTCGGAGGATTCTCGTTTAGCGCTAGTAATCTATTGTAGCAGAGTTTGGCGTATCGATCTTCGGGCATTATTAAAATTTTTTGCCAAAAACGTAGTGTTTTTTTGACAATGTGTACTTCCAACTTTTCTAGTCCTGTCTCACGACGTATCATATAATTGGGAGTTGTTTTCTTCCATCCGAAAGTATTTTTTATATAATTTGACAATCCCTTTTCAATGTTTTCATGTTGAAACAAGCCCCATACTTCTGCTCCGTATAGGAGAGACGGTACGAGAACGGTGTTGTACAATTTCATGTTTGTTTTCCAGCAAGAGAGTTTAGCCTTCACCATGGTGTTTCTAATAGCTCCTGCAGTTATTCTCCCCGCACTTAGCTTTTCTATGGTATTTTGATTAAACAAGCCGGAGGTAGTAAAAGTTACTCCCAAATAGGTATATTTCTTTGTGAACTCTATTTCTTTATTTTGGCACATGTGTTTAATTCTTCGCCTAGGAGTTCTTCCTCTATGGAAATGGATTATTTTTGTTTTGTCTGCATTAACTGTTAGGAGATGAGAGTCACAATATTCAGTTAAAGCGTCAAGTTTTCTCTGGGCGTCAGGCTGTGAGTAGGCAAAAAGTACGATATCGTCCGCGTACTGTAGAGATAGTATATCGTTCTGATTATCTATAAAGTGTCCTTGCAAATTTTTTGCTCTAATAAAGTTCTCTAAGTCCGCGATAAATAGAGCGAATAACAGTGGGCTAGTGCACTCACCTTGTAGGACTCCTCGGGTAACATGAATTTCGTCAGATAGTTCATTGTTTAGGTTAATGCGCACTACTGCGCCATTGTAGACGTTTTTTAATAATCTAGTGATTTTGCCACTTATACCTTGCTGGTAGATTTTATCCCATAGAATGTTGTGCGGGACAGCGTCAAACGCTTTTTGGAAATCTATAAAGATAGCATAGATTCCCTGTGCATTAGTTAAAAAGAAACTTTGTATGATCGCATTAACGGCAAAAATGTTGTCTATACAGGATCGTTTTTTTCTGAAGCCCGCCTGCGCTTCGGGTAATAATTTCTTACTCTCCACCCAAGTTTGTAGTCTTTCATTTATTATAAATGTAAATACTTTGGTAAGAGCGTTGATGAGTGCTATGCTTCTGTAATTATTTACATTTAAACGATCTCCTTTTTTATGAATAAGTGTGAGTTTAGTAGTTTTTAGTTTTTGGGGTAAATCCTCTTCTGCAAGAAATTGATTTAATAATGTTTTAAGATATATAATCCAATTATTTGGCAAATTTTGTAACTGCTCGTATATGATTCCATCAGTCCCAGGTGCTTTGTTTGCTTTCATTTTTTTTAAGGCACCGTGTAGTTCGTTGAGTGTAATGTCGTCATCAAGATATGGGTAGTGGATATCGAAATATGTTATTTCATTATTTAATTTAGTATTATACCAGTCTTGGAAATATTTTATCCATTTTTCTTTTTTAATTGGGTTAGAGACGTAGGATGATGGTTGTAGGGAGTTTATTGCATGCCAGAATTCTTTCTGGTCTGAAACATTTTCTAGTTTACATTTCATTTCCATTTTATGTTTCTTTTTTTCTTCTGCTATAGTTTGTTTGTAAAGTTTTTTTGAGTTAATATATTTTCTGAGATTTTCATCTGTGTATCCGTGCTTCTTACAATTTCTCAGGTGTGTTCTAGTTTCTTTTCTGAGCTTGCTACAGGTGTCATTAAACCATGTTTTATTTTTTGGTTTAGTAAGATTATTCTGAAATATTTTGCTTTGATGAACAATTCCAATTTTATTAGAAACATTTATAATTTCAGATGTCATTATCTTGTATTTATCTTCAGAGCTTTTGTTATCTAGATAAAGGATTTTATTTTCAAGTTCTTGTTTGTAGGTCAGAGTTTTCTCTGGATCCCATTTAGTTTTTGTGAATGTTGATAAGCACTTATTTTGGTCAGTGTTATTGTAGTTACGAGTATTTGTGAGATTTGCTGTTTTTACTGAACATGCGAAATGATCGGATACTAGTATATCTTCAATTACGGTTAAATCATTGATATATTGCAGGGCACTTGAGTCAGCCCACACTAAGTCTATTGTGCTTTTACCACGTCCTCCCATGTAAGTGAATCTGGCAGGTGTGTCACTGCGAGATCTGCCATTAAGCACTATCAGATTTTCTTGTTCAAATATTTCTATCAGGGTTTTGCCTTTCTTATTTATTGTTGGGTCGCATACTGTTCTGTTGGCGTTCCAGTTATTATTGAATAATATATCTTCAGAGAGTTGGTTCAAGTCCCCTATTCTAGCATTAAAGTCACCACCAAAAATATAGCTATGATTTGGATACATATTTAGTACATTTTGCAGGCTGAGTGAAAACAATTCAAGGAGAGTGGAGTACTCAAAGGATGGTGAGAAGTAAGTTACACCTATGATGAAATTTTTTATGTTGTTTTGAAATTGAAGAAAAATCCAATGCAATTCTTTTTCTATAATTGAGATGTTGCTTGTGGGAAGGATTGAAAAAATTATTATACCTCCTATAGCTCTACCCGTGCTAGCTTCCTTTGTTGCAACTTCCTGAATTCTGTTGTACTTTTGAAGAAACGCTGGGTTTTCTTTGAGTTCGTAGTTCACCCATGTTTCCGTCAGGCATATAATATCGTGTTGCAGGAGTAGATTTTCATCTAGCAGATTAAGATTATAAATGTTTCCGTAGCCTTGAATGTTCCAAAATAAAATATTTGTTTGATTTTCTGGTATGTTAGTTAAACGTCTGCTTAGTTTTTTGAGGCGGATTGGGAACGAAGTTTTATTTGAAAATGCTTGTCCAGGGGACCTGACTTTGATTGGTTATTACTTGTTTTCTTTGGTTGAGATTTTGGCGTTTGATTTGTTTTACGTTCCCCTGGTACATTATTTGAGAGTTGGTCTTTCCTTGATTTTGTCTTCAGGTCTTGGTCTTTTCCCAGAGATAGGAGAGATGTTCCGTCACCTTCTTCAGTTTCTAGTAATTGGCTATTTGGTTGGTCTTCTATTGGAGTTACAAACAATTCTTGGTCGGTTTCCAGGGAAGGGAGAAATATCGATAGTCTTCGAGATAGAGTGAGAGAAGTGTTTTCAGGTTCACCAGTGCCTGCATCGCTTAAATCAAAATCCTTTATAGTGTATCTATCTCCGTTAATGAATAAGACATTATATTTCAATGAGACTTTATGGCCTTCTTTTTTTGCTTTAGCAAGATATGTTTTTAGTATTTTACGCTCCTGCACTATTTTGGGAGAAAAATCTTCTTCAATGAAGATATTTAGGTCTTTTAAAAGTTTTACGTTCTTGAAAATATCTTTTTTTATTCGCATAGAGTTGAACTCTGCCATAACTGGCCTAGTTTTATTTTTTATAAATCTGCCAAGACTTTTAGTATTTTCAATGTTATTTGGAGTGATATTTGTAAGTTTCATATCTTTATTTAGTAGATGCAATATTTTTTGTTCTAAATTTTCACGTAACTCTTCTCGCAGGCCAAAAAATATTATATTTTTCTCACGTATCTTCATTTGTAGATAATCGATTTGTTTATCCTTTATTCTTAGGTCATCTTCCAATTGTTTAAATTTAATCTCATTTTCTTTTTTGTTTTCTAGATATGAGTTGTTTAATATATTCAATGATGTTTGTAGTTTATCTATTTTGTTATCGATAGGATTGAATAAGTTCGTAATTTGCTCTATTGTTGCCATTAGTTGATATTTTTATAATATTCTTTTAATTTTAATTTCAATAGCGTTGGGAACACTGATTCTTATGATTTAAGCCTGGGAGTGCGCGCAGTGATTGGAATTTCTTGACGCACAGGTGACTTTACGATTGTCCTTGAAAATATTTTTTGTGTTTAAAACACTTTATTTTTAAATTCAGTAGTTTTACTTGGATTTTTAATTAATAGTATTACAAAGACAATATTTTAGAATCACTGTATAACACACTTATAAATTAAAACAGCTTTTTTTCACAGTTTTCAATAATTTTGCGTACTTTGCAATTTTTTAAAACTTGCTTAGATCGAACCACTGTTGCCAATCTCAACTTATTGTAGCATAAAGAACCTAGTTCCATCGAAATTACAGGTAGAATATGATTCCTAAGTCTACATGCAAAATCGTCGCTTCAGACCGTGAAACGCTCAAGTATGATGTAAAAACTGTTTCTCAAAACATGTCTCCAAATCGCTTGAAAATGCGTTTTCTAAGCAAATTGCGTGTTTTTAAGGTGTTTTGCTGTAACTTCTATGGTTCAAATCGGCACTCTAGCTGCGCTGGGAAGTGCACCACGGAGTGCCTCCAAAAGCTTGTATTCACTAAAAACCAGTGCGTTTCGTCTTATTGTAGCATAAATAAACTAGTTCCATCGAAACTACAGGTAGAATATGTTTCCAAAGATACATGCAAATCGTCGTTTCAGACCGTGAAACGCTTAAATATGATGTAAAAACTGATTCTCAAAACATGTCTCCAAATCACTTGAAAATGCGTTTTCTAAGCGATTTACGTGTTTTTAAGGTGTTTTGCAGTAACTTCTATAGTTCAATCGGCACTCTAGCTGCGCTGGCGAGTGCACCACGGAGTGCCTCCAAAAGCTTGTATTCACTAAATATCAGTGAATTTTGCCTTATTGTAGCATAAATAACCTAGTTCTATCGAAACTACAGGTAGAATATGTTTCCAAAGATACATGCAAAATCGTCGTTTCAGACCGTGAAACGCTCAAATATGATGTAAAACTGTTTCTCAAAACATGTCTCCAAATCACTTGAAAATGCGTTTTCTAAGCGAATTACGTTTTTTTAAGGTGTTTTGCAGTAACTTCTATAGTTCAAATCGGCACTCTAGCTGCGCTGGCGAATGCACCACGGAGTGCCTCCACAAGCTTGTATTCACTAAAAATCAGTGTATTTTGTCTTATTGTATCATAAATAACCTAGTTCCATCGAAACTATAGGTAGCATATGTAACCTAAGT
This sequence comes from Harpalus rubripes, assembly GCA_963082715.1. NCBI lineage: Eukaryota > Metazoa > Arthropoda > Insecta > Coleoptera > Carabidae > Harpalus > Harpalus rubripes. The sequence continues at coordinate 16,097 of CAUJCB010000016.1, forward strand.
CTACATGCAAAATTGTCGTTTCAGACCGTGAAACGCTCAAATATGATGTAAAAACTGTTTTTTAAAACATGTCTCCAAATCACTTGAAAATGCGTTTTCTAGGCGAATTACGTGTTTTAAGGTGTTTTGCAGTAACTTCTATAGTTCAAATCGACACTCTAGCTGCGCTGGCGAGTGCACCACGGAGTGCCTGCAAAAGCTTGTATTCACTAAAAACCAGTGTATTTTAACTAATTGTAGCATAAATAACCTAGTTCCATCGAAACTACAGGTAGAATATGTTTCCAAAGATACATGCAAAATCGTCGTTTTAGACCGTGAAACGCTCAAATATGATATAAAAACTGTTTCTCAAAACATGTCTCCAAATCACTTGAAAATGCGTTTTCAAAGCGAATTACGTGTTTTTAAGGTGTGTTTCAGCAACTTCTATAGTTCAAATCGGCACTCTAGCTGCGCTGGCGAGTGCACCACGGAGTGCCTCCAAATGCTTGTATCCACTAAATATTAGTGAATTTTGTCTTATTGTAGCATAAATAACCTAGTTCCATCGAAACTACAGGTAGAGTATGTTTCCAAAGATACATGCAAAATCGTCGTTTCAGACCGTGAAACGCTCAAATATGATGTAAAAACTGTTTCTCAAAACATGTCTCCAAATCACTAGGAAATGCGTTTTCTAAGCGAATTACGGGTTTTTAAGGTGTTTTGCAGTAACTTCTATATTTTAAATCGGCACTCTAGCTGCGCTGGCGAGTGCACCACGAAGTGCCTCCTCAAGTTTGTATTCACTAAAAATCAGTGTATTTTGTCTTATTGTAGCATAAATAACCTAGTTCCATCGAAACTACAGGTAGAATATGTTTCCTAAGTCTACATGCAAAATCGTCGTTTCAGACCGCGAAAAGCTCAAATATGATGTAAAAACTGTTTCTCAAATCATATCTCCAAATCACTTGAAAATGCGTTTTCTAAGCGAATTACGTGTTCTTAAGGTGTTTTGCAGTAACTTCTATAGTTCAATCGGCACTCTAGCTGCGCTGGCGAGTGCACCACGGAGTGCCTTCAAAAGCTTGTATTCACTAAATATCAGTGCGTTTCGTCTTATTGTAGCATAAATAACCTAGTTCCATCGAAACTACAGGTAGAATATGTAACCTAAGTCTACATGCAAAATTGTCGTTTCAGACCGTGAAACGCTCAAATATGATGTAAAAACTGTTTCTCAAAACATGTCTCCAAATCATTTGAAAATGCGTTTTCTAAGCGAATTACGTGTTCTTAAGGTGTTTTGCAGTAACTTCTATATTTCAAATCGGCACTCTAGCTGCGCTGGAGAGTGCACCATGGAGTGCCTCCAAAAGCTTGTATTCACTAAATATCAGTGCATTTCGTCTTATTGTAGCATAAATAACCTAGTTCCATCGAAACTACAGGTAGAATATGTAACCTAAGTCTGCATGCAAAATTGTCGTTTCAGACCGTGAAACGCTCAAATATGATGTAAAAACTGTTTCTCAAAACATGTCTCCAAATCATTTGAAAATGCGTTTTCTAAGCGAATTACGTATTTTTAGGGTGTTTTGCAGTAAATTCTATAGTTCAAATCGGCACTCTAGCTGCGCTGGCGAGTGCACCACGGAGTGCCTGCAAAAGCTTGTATTCACTAAAAATCAGTGTATTTTGTCTTATTGTAGCATAAATAACCTAGTGCCATCGAAACTACAGGTAGAATATGTTTCCTAAGTCTACATGCAAAATCGTCGTTTCAGACCGTGAAACGCTCAAATATGATGTAAAAACTGTTTCTCAAATCATGTCTCCAAATCACTTGAAAATGCGTTTTCTAAGCGAATTACGTGTTCTTAAGGTGTTTTTCAGTAACTTCTATAGTTCAATCGGCACTCTAGCTGCGCTGGAGAGTGCACCACGGAGTGCCTCCAAAAGCTTGTATTCACTAAAAATCAGTGTATTCTGTCTTATTGTAGCATAAATAACCTAGTTCCATCGAAATTACAGGCAGAATATGTTTCCAAAGATACATGCAAAATCGTCGTTTCAGACCGTGAAACGCCCAAATATGATGTAAAAACTGTTTCTCAAAACATGTCTCCATATCACTTGAAATTGCGTTTTCTAAGCGAATTACGTGTTTTTAAGGTGTTTTGCAGTAACTTCTATAGTTCAAATCGACACTCTAGCTGCGCTGGCGAGTGCACCACGGAGTGCCTTCAAAAGCTTGTATTCACTAAAAACCAGTGTATTTTAACTTATTGTAGCATAAAGAACCTAGTTCCATCGCAATTACAGGTAGAATATGATTCCTAAGTCTACATGCAAAATCGTCGCTTCAGACCGTGAAACGCTCAAATATGATGTAAAAACTGTTTCTCAAAACATGTCTCCAAATCGCTTGAAAATGCGTTTTCTAAGCGAATTGCGTGTTTTTAAGGTGTTTTGCTGTAACTTCTATAGTTCAAATCGGCACTCTAGCTGCGCTGGGAAGTGCACCACGGAGTGCCTCCAAAAGCTTGTATTCACTAAAAATCAGTGCGTTTCGTCTTATTGTAGCATAAGTAACCTAGTTCCATCGAAACTACAGGTAGAATATGTTTCCAAAGATACATGCAAATCGTCGTTTCAGACCGTGAAACGCTTAAATATGATGTAAAAACTGATTCTCAAAACATGTCTCCAAATCACTTGAAAATGCGTTTTCTCAGCGAATTACGTGTTTTTAAGGTGTTTTGCAGTAACTTCTATAGTTCAATCGGCACTCTAGCTGCGCTGGCGAGTGCACCACGGAGTGCCTCCAAAAGCTTGTATTCACTAAATATCAGTAAATTTTGCCTTATTGTAGCATAAATAACCTAGTTCTATCGAAACTACAGGTAGAATATGTTTCCAAAGATACATGCAAAATCGTCGTGTCAGACCGTGAAACGCTCAAATATGATGTAAAACTGTTTCTCAAAACATGTCTCCAAATCACTTGAAAATGCGTTTTCTAAGCGAATTACGTGTTTTTAAGGTGTTTTGCAGTAACTTCTATAGTTCAAATCGGCACTCTAGCTGCGCTGGCGAGTGCACCACGGAGTGCCTCCACAAGCTTGTATTCACTAAAAATCAGTGTATTTTGTCTTATTGTATCATAAATAACCTAGTTCCATCGAAACTATAGGTAGCATATGTAACCTAAGTCTACATGCAAAATTGTCGTTTCAGACCGTGAAACGCTCAAATATGATGTAAAAACTGTTTCTCAAAACATGTCTCCAAATCACTTGAAAATGCGTTTTCTAGGCGAATTACGTGTTTTAAGGTGTTTTGCAGTAACTTCTATAGTTCAAATCGACACTCTAGCTGCGCTGGCGAGTGCACCACGGAGTGCCTGCAAAAGCTTGTATTCACTAAAAACCAGTGTATTTTAACTTATTGTAGCATAAATAACCTAGTTCCATCGAAACTACCGGTAGAATATGTTTCCAAAGATACATGCAAAATCGTCGTTTTAGACCGTGAAACGCTCAAATATAATATAAAAACTGTTTCTCAAAACATGTCTCCAAATCACTTGAAAATGCGTTTTTTAAGCGAATTACGTGTTTTTAAGGTGTTTTGCAGTAAATCTTATAGTTCAAATCGGCACTCTAGCTGCGCTGGCGAGTGCACCACGGAGTGCCTCCAAAAGCTTGTATTTACTAAAAATCAGTGTATTTTGTCTTATTGTAGCATAAATAACCTAGTTCCATCGAAACTACAGGTAGAATATGTTTCCAAAGATACATGCAAAATCGTCTTTTCAGACCGTGAAACGCTCAAATATGATATAAAAACTCTTTCTCAAAACATGTCTCCAAATCACTTGAAAATGCGTTTACTAAGCGAATTACGTGTTTTTAAGGTGTTTTGCAGTAACTTCTATATTTTAAATCGGCACTCTAGCTGCGCTGGCGAGTGCACCACGGAGTGCCCCCAAAAGCTTGTATTCACTAAAAATCAGTGTATTTTGTCTCATTGTAGCATAAATAACCTAGTTCCATCGAAACTACTGGTAGAATATGTTTCCTAAGTCTACATGCAAAATCGTCGTTTCAGACCGTGAAACGCTCAAATATGATGTAAAAACTGTTTCTCAAATCATGTCTCCAAATCATTTGAAAATGCGTTTTCTAAGCGAATTACGTGTTTTTAAGGTGTTTTGCAGTAACTTCTATAGTTCAATCGGCACTCTAGCTGCGCTGGCGAGTGCACCACGGAGTGCCTCCAAAAGCTTGTATTCACTAAATATCAGTGAATTTTGTCGTATTGTAGCATAAATAACCTAGTTCCATCGAATCTATAGGTAGAATATGTTTCCAAAGATACATGCAAAATCGTCGTTTCAGACCGTGAAACGCTCAAATATGATGTAAAAACTGTTTCTCAAAACATGTCTCCAAATCACTTGAAAATGCGTTTTCTAAGCGAATTACGTGTTTTTAAGGTGTTTTGCAGTAACTGGTATAGTTCAAATCGGCACTCTAGCTGCGCTGGAGAGTGCACCACGGAGTGCCTCCAAAAGCTTGTATTCACTAAAAATCAGTGTATTTTGTCTTATTGTAGTAAAAATAACCTAGTTCCATCGAAACTTCAGGCAGAATATGTTTCCAAAGATACATGCAAAATCGTCGTTTCAGACCGTGAAACGCTCAAATATGATGTAAAAACTGTTTCTCAAAACATGTCTCCAAATCACTTGAAAATGCGTTTTCGAAGCGAATTACGTGTTTTTAAGGTGTGTTTCAGCAACTTCTATAGTTCAAATCGGCACTCTAGCTGCGCTGGCGAGTGCACCACGGAGTGCCTCCAAATGCTTGTATCCACTAAATATTAGTGAATTTTGTCTTATTGTAGCATAAATAACCTAGTTCCATCGAAACTACAGGTAGAATATGTTTCCAAAGATACATGCAAAATCGTCGTTTCAGACCGTGAAACGCTCAAATATGATGTAAAAACTGTTTCTCAAAACATGTCTCCAAATCACTTGAAAATGCGATTTCTAAGCGAATTACGTGTTTTTAAGGTGTTTTGCAGTAACTTCTATATTTTAAATCGGCACTCTAGCTACGCTGGCGAGTGCACCACGAAGTGCCTCCACAAGTTTGTATTCACTAAAAATCAGTGTATTTTGTCTTATTGTAGCATAAATAACCTAGTTCCATCGAAACTATAGGTAGCATATGTAACCTAAGTCTACATGCAAAATTGTCGTTTCAGGCCGTAAAACGCTCAAATATGATGTAAAAACTGTTTCTCAAAACATGTCTCCAAATCACTTGAAAATGCGATTTCTAAGCGAATTACGTGTTTTTAAGGTGTTTTGCAGTAACTCCTATAGTTCAAATCGGCATTCTAGCTGCGCTGGCGAGTGCACCACGGAGTGCCTTCAAAAGCTTGTATTCACTAAATATCAGTGAATTTTGTCTTATTGTAGCATAAATAACCTAGTTACATCGAAACTACAGGTAGAATATGTTTCCAAAGATAAATGCAAAATCGTCGTTTCAGACCGTCAAACGCTGAAATATAATGTAAAAACTGTTTTTTAAAACATGTCTCCAAATCACTTGAAAATGCGTTTTCTAAGCGAATTACGTGATTTTAAGGAGTTTTGCATAACTTCTATAGTTCAAATCGGCACTCTAGCTGCGCTGGAGAGTGCACCACGGAGTGCCTCCAAAAGCTTGTATTCACTAAAAATCTGTGTATTCTGTCTTATTGTAGCATAAATAACCTAGTTCCATCGAAATTACAGGCAGAATATGTTTCCAAAGATACATGCAAAATCGTCGTTTCAGACCGTGAAACGCCCAAATATGATGTAAAAACTGTTTCTCAAAACATGTCTCCAAATCACTTGAAATTGCGTTTTCTAAGCGAATTACGTGTTTTTAAGGTGTTTTGCAGTAACTTCTATAGTTCAAATCGACACTCTAGCTGCGCTGGCGAGTGCACCACGGAGTGCCTTCAAAAGCTTGTATTCACTAAAAACCAGTGTATTTTAACTTATTGTAGCATAAAGAACCTAGTTCCATCGAAATTACAGGTAGAATATGATTCCTAAGTCTACATGCAAAATCGTCGCTTCAGACCGTGAAACGCTCAAATATGATGTAAAAACTGTTTCTTAAAACATGTCTCCAAATCGCTTGAAAATGCGTTTTCTAAGCGAATTGCGTGTTTTTACGGTGTTTTGCTGTAACTTCTATAGTTCAAATCGGCACTCTAGCTGCGCTGGGAAGTGCACCACGGAGTGCCTCCAAAAGCTTGTATTCACTAAAAATCAGTGCGTTTCGTCTTATTGTAGCATAAATAACCTAGTTCCATCGAAACTACAGGTAGAATATGTTTCCAAAGATACATGCAAATCGTCGTTTCAGACCGTGAAACGCTTAAATATGATGTAAAATCTGATTCTCAAAACATGTCTCCAAATCACTTGAAAATGCGTTTTCTAAGCGAATTACGTGTTTTTAAGGTGTTTTGCAGTAACTTCTATAGTTCAATCGGCACTCTAGCTGCGCTGGCGAGTGCACCACGGAGTGCCTCCAAAAGCTTGTATTCACTAAATATCAGTGAATTTTGCCTTATTGTAGCATAAATAACCTAGTTCTATCGAAACTACAGGTAGAATATGTTTCCAAAGATACATGCAAAATCGTCGTTTCAGACCGTGAAACGCTCAAATATGATGTAAAACTGTTTCTCAAAACATGTCTCCAAATCACTTGAAAATGCGTTTTCTAAGCGAATTACGTGTTTTTAAGGTGTTTTGCAGTAACTTCTATAGTTCAAATCGGCACTCTAGCTGCGCTGGCGAGTGCACCACGGAGTGCCTCCACAAACTTGTATTCACTAAAAATCAGTGTATTTTGTCTTATTGTATCATAAATAACCTAGTTCCATCGAAACTATAGGTAGCATATGTAACCTAAGTCTACATGCAAAATTGTCGTTTCAGACCGTGAAACGCTCAAACATGATGTAAAAACTGTTTCTCAAAACATGTCTCCAAATCACTTGAAAATGCGTTTTCTAGGCGAATTACGTGTTTTAAGGTGTTTTGCAGTAACTTCTATAGTTCAAATCGACACTCTAGCAGCGCTGGCGAGTGCACCACGGAGTGCCTGCAAAAGCTTGTATTCACTAAAAACCAGTGTATTTTAACTTATTGTAGCATAAATAACCTAGTTCCATCGAAACTACAGGTAGAATATGTTTCCAAAGATACATGCAAAATCGTCGTTTTAGACCGTGAAACGCTCAAATATGATATAAAAACTGTTTCTCAAAACATGTCTCCAAATCACTTGAAAATGCGTTTTTTAAGCGAATTACGTGTTTTTAAGGTGTTTTGCAGTAAATCCTATAGTTCAAATCGGCACTCTAGCTGCGCTGGCGAGTGCACCACGGAGTGCCTCCAAAAGCTTGTATTTACTAAAAATCAGTGTATTTTGTCTTATTGTAGCATAAATAACCTAGTTCCATCGAAACTACAGGCAGAATATGTTTCCAAAGATACATGCAAAATCGTCTTTTCAGACCGTGAAACGCTCAAATATGATATTAAAACTCTTTCTCAAAACATGTCTCCAAATCACTTGAAAATGCGTTTTCTAAGCGAATTACGTGTTTTTAAGGTGTTTTGCAGTAACTTCTATATTTTAAATCGGCACTCTAGCTGCGCTGGCGAGTGCACCACGGAGTGCCCCCAAAAGCTTGTATTCACTAAAAATCAGTGTATTTTGTCTCATTGTAGCATAAATAACCTAGTTCCATCGAAACTACTGGTAGAATATGTTTCCTAAGTCTACATGCAAAATCGTCGTTTCAGACCGTGAAACGCTCAAATATGATGTAAAAACTGTTTCTCAAATCATGTCTCCAAATCATTTGAAAATGCGTTTTCTAAGCAAATTACGTGTTTTTAAGGTGTTTTGCAGTAACTTCTATAGTTCAATCGGCACTCTAGCTGCGCTGGCGAGTGCACCACGGAGTGCCTCCAAAAGCTTGTATTCACTAAATATCAGTGAATTTTGTCGTATTGTAGCATAAATAACCTAGTTCCATCGAATCTACAGGTAGAATATGTTTCCAAAGATACATGCAAAATCGTCGTTTCAGACCGTGAAACGCTCAAATATGATGTAAAAACTGTTTCTCAAAACATGTCTCCAAATCACTTGAAAATGCGTTTTCTAAGCGAATTACGTGTTTTTAAGGTGTTTTGCAGTAACTGGTATAGTTCAAATCGGCACTCTAGCTGCGCTGGAGAGTGCACCACGGAGTGCCTCCAAAAGCTTGTATTCACTAAAAATCAGTGTATTTTGTCTTATTGTAGCAAAAATAACCTAGTTCCATCGAAACTACAGGCAGAATATGTTTCCAAAGATACATGCAAAATCGTCGTTTCAGACCGTGAAACGCTCAAATATGATGTAAAAACTGTTTCTCAAAACATGTCTCCAAATCACTTGAAAATGCGTTTTCGAAGCGAATTACGTGTTTTTAAGGTGTGTTTCAGCAACTTCTATAGTTCAAATCGGCACTCTAGCTGCGCTGGCGAGTGCACCACGGAGTGCCTCCAAATGCTTGTATCCACTAAATATTAGTGAATTTTGTCTTATTGTAGCATAAATAACCTAGTTCCATCGAAACTACAGGTAGAATATGTTTCCAAAGATACATGCAAAATCGTCGTTTCAGACCGTGAAACGCTCAAATATGATGTAAAAACTGTTTCTCAAAACATTTCTCCAAATCACTTAAAAATGCGTTTTCTAAGCGAATTACGTGTTTTTTAGGTGTTTTGCAGTAACTTCTATATTTTAAATCGGCACTCTAGCTGCGCTGGCGAGTGCACCACGGAGTGCCTCCAAAAGCTTGTATTCACTAAAAATCAGTGCGTTTCGTCTTATTGTAGCATAAATAACCTAGTTCCATCGAAACTACAGGTAGAATATGTTTCCAAAGATACATGCAAATCGTCGTTTCAGACCGTGAAACGCTTAAATATGATGTAAAATCTGATTCTCAAAACATGTCTCCAAATCACTTGAAAATGCGTTTTCTAAGCGAATTACGTGTTTTTAAGGTGTTTTGCAGTAACTTCTATAGTTCAATCGGCACTCTAGCTGCGCTGGCGAGTGCACCACGGAGTGCCTCCAAAAGCTTGTATTCACTAAATATCAGCGAATTTTGCCTTATTGTAGCATAAATAACCTAGTTCTATCGAAACTACAGGTAGAATATGTTTCCAAAGATACATGCAAAATCGTCGTTTCAGACCGTGAAACGCTCAAATATGATGTAAAACTGTTTCTCAAAACATGTCTCCAAATCACTTGAAAATGCGTTTTCTAAGCGAATTACGTGTTTTTAAGGTGTTTTGCAGTAACTTCTATAGTTCAAATCGGCACTCTAGCTGCGCTGGCGAGTGCACCACGGAGTGCCTCCACAAACTTGTATTCACTAAAAATCAGTGTATTTTGTCTTATTGTATCATAAATAACCTAGTTCCATCGAAACTATATGTAGCATATGTAACCTAAGTCTACATGCAAAATTGTCGTTTCAGACCGTGAAACGCTCAAACATGATGTAAAAACTGTTTCTCAAAACATGTCTCCAAATCACTTGAAAATGCGTTTTCTAGGCGAATTACGTGTTTTAAGGTGTTTTGCAGTAACTTCTATAGTTCAAATCGACAATCTAGCAGCGCTGGCGAGTGCACCACGGAGTGCCTGCAAAAGCTTGTATTCACTAAAAACCAGTGTATTTTAACTTATTGTAGCATAAATAACCTAGTTCCATCGAAACTACAGGTAGAATATGTTTCCAAAGATACATGCAAAATCGTCGTTTTAGACCGTGAAACGCTCAAATATGATATAAAAACTGTTTCTCAAAACATGTCTCCAAATCACTTGAAAATGCGTTTTTTAAGCGAATTACGTGTTTTTAAGGTGTTTTGCAGTAAATCCTATAGTTCAAATCGGCACTCTAGCTGCGCTGGCGAGTGCACCACGGAGTGCCTCCAAAAGCTTGTATTTACTAAAAATCAGTGTATTTTGTCTTATTGTAGCATAAATAACCTAGTTCCATCGAAACTACAGGCAGAATATGTTTCCAAAGATACATGCAAAATCGTCTTTTCAGACCGTGAAACGCTCAAATATGATATTAAAACTCTTTCTCAAAACATGTCTCCAAATCACTTGAAAATGCGTTTTCTAAGCGAATTACGTGTTTTTAAGGTGTTTTGCAGTAACTTCTATATTTTAAATCGGCACTCTAGCTGCGCTGGCGAGTGCACCACGGAGTGCCCCCAAAAGCTTGTATTCACTAAAAATCAGTGTATTTTGTCTCATTGTAGCATAAATAACCTAGTTCCATCGAAACTACTGGTAGAATATGTTTCCTAAGTCTACATGCAAAATCGTCGTTTCAGACCGTGAAACGCTCAAATATGATGTAAAAACTGTTTCTCAAATCATGTCTCCAAATCATTTGAAAATGCGTTTTCTAAGCAAATTACGTGTTTTTAAGGTGTTTTGCAGTAACTTCTATAGTTCAATCGGCACTCTAGCTGCGCTGGCGAGTGCACCACGGAGTGCCTCCAAAAGCTTGTATTCACTAAATATCAGTGAATTTTGTCGTATTGTAGCATAAATAACCTAGTTCCATCGAATCTACAGGTAGAATATGTTTCCAAAGATACATGCAAAATCGTCGTTTCAGACCGTGAAACGCTCAAATATGATGTAAAAACTGTTTCTCAAAACATGTCTCCAAATCACTTGAAAATGCGTTTTCTAAGCGAATTACGTGTTTTTAAGGTGTTTTGCAGTAACTGGTATAGTTCAAATCGGCACTCTAGCTGCGCTGGAGAGTGCACCACGGAGTGCCTCCAAAAGCTTGTATTCACTAAAAATCAGTGTATTTTGTCTTATTGTAGCAAAAATAACCTAGTTCCATCGAAACTACAGGCAGAATATGTTTCCAAAGATACATGCAAAATCGTCGTTTCAGACCGTGAAACGCTCAAATATGATGTAAAAACTGTTTCTCAAAACATGTCTCCAAATCACTTGAAAATGCGTTTTCGAAGCGAATTACGTGTTTTTAAGGTGTGTTTCAGCAACTTCTATAGTTCAAATCGGCACTCTAGCTGCGCTGGCGAGTGCACCACGGAGTGCCTCCAAATGCTTGTATCCACTAAATATTAGTGAATTTTGTCTTATTGTAGCATAAATAACCTAGTTCCATCGAAACTACAGGTAGAATATGTTTCCAAAGATACATGCAAAATCGTCGTTTCAGACCGTGAAACGCTCAAATATGATGTAAAAACTGTTTCTCAAAACATTTCTCCAACTCACTTAAAAATGCGTTTTCTAAGCGAATTACGTGTTTTTAAGGTGTTTTGCAGTAACTTCTATATTTTAAATCGGCACTCTAGCTGCGCTGGCGAGTGCACCACGAAGTGCCTCCACAAGTTTGTATTCACTAAAAATCAGTGTATTTTGTCTTATTGTAGCATAAATAACCTAGTTCCATCGAAACTATAGGTAGCATATGTAACCTAAGTCTACATGCAAAATTGTCGTTTCAGACCGTGAAACGCTCAAATATGATGTAAAAACTGTTTCTCAAAACATGTCTCCAAATCACTTGAAAATGCGTTTTCTAAGCGAATTACGTGTTTTTAAGGTGTTTTGCAGTAACATCTATAGTTCAAATCAGCACTCTAGCTGCGCTGGCGAGTGCACCACGGAGTGCCTCCAAAAGCTTGTATTCACTAAAAATCAGTGTATTTTGTATTATTTTAGCATAAATAACATAATTCCATCGAAACTACAGGTAGAATATGTTTCCTAAGTCTACATGCAAAACGTCGTTTCAGACCGTGAAACGCTCAAATATGATGTAAAAACTGTTTCTCAAAACGTGTCTCCAAATCACTTGAAAATGCGTTTTCTAAGCGAATTACGTGTTTTTAAGGTGTTTTGCAGTAACATCTATAGTTCAAATCGGCACTCTAGCTGCGCTGGCGAGTGCACCACGGAGTGCCTCCAAAAGCATGTATTCACTAAAAATCGGTATATTTTGTCTTATTGTAGCATAAATAACCTAATTCCAACGAAACTACAAGTAGAATATGTATCCTACGTCTACATGCAAAATCGTCGTTTCAGACCGTGAAACGCTCAAATATGATGTAAAAATTGTTTCTCTAAACATGTCTCCAAATCACTTGAAAATGCGTTTTCTAAGCGAATTACGTGTTTTTAAGGTGTTTTGCAGTAACTTCTATAGTTCAAATCGGCACTCTAGCTGCGCTGGCGAGTGCACCACGGAGTGCCTCCAAAAGCTTGTATTCACTAAAAATTAGTGTATTTTGTCTTATTGTAGTATAAATAACCTAGTTCCATCGAAACTACAGGCAGAATATGTTTTCAAAGATACCTGCAAAATCGTCGTTTCAGACCGTGAAACGCTCAAATATGATGTAAAAACTGTTTCTCAAAACATGTCTCCAAATCACTTGAAAATGCGTTTTCTAAGCGAATTACGTGTTTTTATGGTGTTTTGCAGTAACTTCTATAGTTCAAATCGGCACTCTAGCTGCGCTGGCGAGTGCACCACGGAATGCCTCCAAAAGCTTGTATTCACTAAAAATGCGTTTTCTAAGCGAATTACGTGTTTTTAAGGTGTCTTGTAGTAACTTCTATAGTTCAAATCGGCACTCTAGCTGCGCTGGCGAGTGCACCACGGAGTGCCTCCAAAAGCTAGTATTCACTAAAAATCAGTGTATTTTGTCTTACTGTAGCATAAATAACCTAGTTTGTATTCACTAAAAATTAGTGTATTTTGTCTTATTGTAGCATAAATAACCTAGTTCCATCGAAACTACAGGTAGAATATGTTTTCAAAGATACCTGCAAAATCGTCGTTTCAGACCGTGAAACGCTCAAATATGATGTAAAAACTGTTTCTCAAAACATGTCTCCAAATCACTTGAAAATGCGTTTTATAAGCGAATTACGTGTTTTTAAGGTGTTTTGCAGTAACTTCTATAGTTCAAATCGGCACTGTAGCTGCGCTGGCGAGTGCACCACGGAGTGCCTCCAAAAGCTTGTATTCACTAAAAATCAGTGTATTTTGTCTTATTTTAGCATAAATAACATAGTTCCATCGAAACTACAGGTAGAATATGTTTCCTAAGTCTACATGCAAAATCGTCGTTTCAGACCGTGAAACGCTCAAATGTGATGTAAAAACTGTTTCTCAAAACATGTCTCCAAATCGCTTGAAAATGCGTTTTCTAAGCGAATTACGTGTTTTTAAGATGTTTTGCAGTAACTTCTATAGTTAAAAACGGCACTCTAGCTGCGCTGGCGAGTGCACCACGGAGTGCCTCCAAAAGCTTGTATTCACTAAAAATCAGTGCGTTTCGTCTTATTGTAGCATAAATAACCTAGTTCCATCGAAACTACAAGTAGAATATTGTTTCCAAAGATACATGCAAAATCGTCGTTTCAGACCGTGGAACGCTCAATAATGATGTAAAAGCTGTTTCTCAAATCATGTCTCCAAATCACTTGAAAATGTGTTTTCTAAGCGAATTACGTATTTTTAAGGTGTTTTGCAGTAACATCTATGGTTCAAATCGGCACTCTAGCTGCGCTGGCGAGTGCACCACGGAGTGCCTCCAAAAGCTTGTATTCACTAAAAATTAGTGTATTTTGTCTTATTGTAGCATAAATAACCTAGTTCCATCGAAACTACAGGTAGAATATGTTTTCAAAGATACCTGCAAAATCGTCGTTTCAGACCGTGAAACGCTCAAATATGATGTAAAAACTGTTTTTTAAAACATGTCTTCAAATCACTTGAAAATGCGTTTTCTAAGCGAATTACGTGTTTTTAAGGTGTTTTGCAGTAACTTCTATAGTTCAAATCGGCACTCTAGCTGCGCTGGCGAGTGCACCACGGAGTGCCTCCAAAAGCTTGTATTCACTAAAATTCAGTGTATTTTATCTTATTGTAGCATAAATAACCTAGTTACATCGAAACTACAGGCAGAATATGTTTCCAAATATACATGCAAAATCGTCGTTTCAGACTGTGAAACGCTCAAATATGATGCAAAAACTGTTTTTCAAAACATGTCTCCAAATCACTTGAAAATGCGTTATCTAAGCGAATTACGTGTTTTTAAGGTGTTTTGCAGTAACTTACCACGGAGTGCCTCCAAAAGCTTGTATTCACAAAAAATCAGTGTATTTTGTCTTATTGTTGCATAAATAACCTAGTTCCATTAAAACTACAAGTAGAATATGTTTCCAAAGATACATGCAACATCGTCGTTTCAGACCGTGAAACGCTTAAATATGATGTAAAAACTGTTTCTCAAAACATATTTCCAAATCACTTGAAAATGCGTTTTCTAAACGAATTACGTGTTTTTAAGGTGTTTTGCAGTAACTTCTATAGTTCAAAACGGCACTCTAGCTGCGCTGGCGAGTGCACAACGAAGTGTCTCTAAAAGCTTGTATTAACTAAAAATCAGTGTATTTCGTCTTATTGTAGCATAAATAACCTAGTTCCATCGAAACTACAGGTAGAATATGTTTCCTAAGTGTACATGCAAAATCGTCGTTTCAGACCGTGAAACGCTCAAATGTGATGTAAAAACTGTTTCTCAAAACATGTCTTCAAATCACTTTAAAATGCGTTTTCTAAGCGAATTACGTGTTTTTAAGGTGTTTTGCAGTAACTTCTATAGTTCAAATTGGCACTCTAGCTGCGCTGGCGAGTGCACCATGGAGTGCCTCCAAAAGCTAGTATTCACTAAAAATCAGTGTATTTTGTCTTACTGTAGCATAAATAACCTAGTTCCATCGAAACTACATGTAGAATATGTTTCCAAAGATACATGCAAAATCGTCGTTTCAGACCGTGGAACGCTCAATTATGATGTAAAAGCTGTTTTTCAAAACATGTCTCCAAATCACTTGAATATGCGTTTTCTAAGCGAATTACGTGTTTTTAAGGTGTTTTGCATTAACTTCTATAGTAAAAATTGGCACTGTAGCTGCGCTGGCGAGTGCACCACGGAGTGCCTCTAAAAGCTTGTATTCACTAAAATTCAGTGTATTTTGTCTTATTGTAGCATAAATAACCTAGTTCCATCGAAACTACAGGTAGAATATGTTTCCAAAGATACATACATGCAAAATCGTCGTTACAGACCGTGAAACGCTCAAATATGATGTAAAAACTGTTTCTCTTAACCTGTCTCCAAATCACTTGAAAATGCGTTTTCTAAGCGAATTACGTGTTTTTAAGCTGTTTTGCAGTAACTTCTATAGTTTAAATCGGCACCCTAGCTGCGCTGGCGAGTGCACCACTGAGTGCCTCCAAAAGCTTGTATTCACTAAAAATCAGTGTAATTTGTATTATTGTAGCATAAATAATCTAGTTCCATCGAAACTACAAGTAGAATATATTTCCAAAGATACATGAAAAATCGTCGTTTCAGACCGTGAAACGCTCAAATATGATGTAAAAACTATTTCTCAAAACATGTCTCCAAATCACTTGAAAATGCGTTTTCTAAGCGAATTACGTGTTTTTAAGGTGTTTTGCAGTAACTTCTATAGTTCAAATCGGCACTCTAGCTGCGCTGGCGAGTGCACCACGGAGTGCCTCCAAAAGCTTGTATTCACTAAAAATCAGTGTATTTTGTATTATTTTAGCATTAATAACATAATTCCATCGAAACTACAGGTAGAATATGTTTCCTAAGTCTACATGCAAAATCGTCGTTTCAGACCGTGAGACGCTCAAATATGATGTAAAAACTGTTTCTCAAAACATGTCTCCAAATCACTTGAAAATGCGTTTTTAAGCGAATTACGTGTTTTTAAGGTGTTTTGCAGTACATCTATAGTTCAAATCGGCACTCTAGCTGCGCTGGCGAGTGCACCACGGAGTGCCTCCAAAAGCATATATTTACTAAAAATCAGTATATTTTGTCGTATTGTAGCATAAATAACCTAATTCCATCGAAACTACAAGTAGAATATGTATCCTAAGTCTACATGCAAAATCGTCGTTTCAGACCGTGAAACGCTCAAATATGATGTAAAAATTGTTTCTCTAAACATGTCTCCAAATCACTTGAAAATGCGTTTTCTAAGCGAATTACGTGTTTTTAAGGTGTTTTGCAGTAACTTCTATAGTTCAAATCGGCACTCTAGCTGCGCTGGCGAGTGCACCACGGAGTGCCTCCAAAAGCTTGTATTCACTAAAATTCAGTGTATTTTGTCTTATTGTAGCATAAATAACCTAGTTACATCGAAACTACAGGCAGAATATGTTTCCAAATATACATGCAAAATCGTCGTTTCAGACTGTGAAACGCTCAAATATGATGTAAAAACTGTTTTTCAAAACATGTCTCCAAATCACTTGAAAATGCGTTATCTAAGCGAATTACGTGTTTTTAATGTGTTTTGCAGTAACTTCTATAGTTCAAATCGGCACTCTAGCTGCGCTGGCGAGTGCACCACGGAGTGCCTCCAAAAGCTTGTATTCACAAAAAATCAGTGTATTTTGTCTTATTGTTGCATAAATAACCTAGTTCCATTAAAACTACAAGTAGAATATGTTTCTAAAGATACATGCAAAATCGTCGTTTCAGACCGTGAAACGCTTAAATATGATGTAAAAACTGTTTCTCAAAACATATTTCCAAATCACTTGAAAATGCGTTTTCTTAACGAATTACGTGTTTTTAAGGTGTTTTGCAGTAACTTCTATAGTTCAAAACGGCACTCTAGCTGCGCTGGCGAGTGCACCACGAAGTGTCTCTAAAAGCTTGTATTAACTAAAAATCAGTGTATTTCGTCTTATTGTAGCATAAATAACTTAGTTCCATCGAAACTACAGGTAGAATATATTTCCTAAGTGTACATTCAAAATCGTCGTTTCAGACCGTGAAACGCTCAAATGTGATGTAAAAACTGTTTCTCAAAACATGTCTCCAAATCACTTTAAAATGCGTTTTCTAAGCGAATTACGTGTTTTTAAGGTGTTTTGCAGTAACTTCTATAGTTCAAATCGGCACTCTAGCTGCGCTGGCGAGTGCACCATGGAGTGCCTCCAAAAGCTAGTATTCACTAAAAATCAGTGTATTTTGTCTTACTGTAGCATAAATAACCTAGTTCCATCGAAACTACATGTAGAATATGTTTCCAAAGATACATGCAAAATCGTCGTTTCAGACTGTGGAACGCTCAATTATGATGTAAAAGCTGTTTTTCAAAACATGTCTCCAAATCACTTGAATATGCGTTTTCTAAGCGAATTACGTGTTTTTAAGGTGTTTTGCATTAACTTCTATAGTAAAAATTGGCACTGTAGCTGCGCTGGCGAGTGTACCACGGAGTGCCTCTAAAAGCTTGTATTCACTAAAATTCAGTGTATTTTGTCTTATTGTAGCATAAATAACCTAGTTCCATCGAAACTACAGGTAGAATATGTTTCCAAAGATACATGCAAAATCGTCGTTACAGACCGTGAAACGCTCAAATATGATGTAAAAATTGTTTCTCTAAACATGTCTCCAAATTGCTTGAAAATGCGTTTTCTAAGCGAATTACGTGTTTTTAAGGTGTTTTGCAGTAACTTTTATAGTTCAAATCGGCACTCTAGCTGCGCTGGCAAGTGCACCACGGAGTGCCTCCAAAAGCTTGTATTCACTAAAAATTAGTTTATTTTGTCTTATTGTAGCATAAATAACCTAGTTCCATCGAAACTACAGGTAGAATATGTTTTCAAATATACCTGCAATATCGTCGTTTCAGACCGTGAAACGCTCAAATATGATGTAAAACTGTTTCTCAAAATATGTCTCCAAATCAGTTGAAAATGCGTTTTCTAAGCGAATTACGTGCTTTTAAGGTGTTTTGCAGTAACTCCTATAGTTCAAATCGGCACTCTAGCTGCGCTAGCGAGTGCACCACGGAGTGCCTCCAAAAGCTTGTATTCACTAAAAATCAGTGTATTTTGGCTTATTGTAGCATAAATAACCTAATTCCATCGAAACTACAAGTAGAATATGTATCCTAAGTCTACATGCAAAATCGTCGTTTCAGACCGTGAAACGCTCAAATATGATGTAAAAATTTTTTCTCTAAACATGTCTCCAAATCACTTGAAAATGCGTTTTCTAAGCGAATTACGTGTTTTTAAGGGGTTTTGCAGTAACTTCTATAGTTCAAATCGGCACTCTAGCTGCGCTGGCGAGTACACCACGGAGTGCCTCCAAAAGCTTGTATTCACTAAAAATCAGTGTATTTTTTATTATTGTAGCATAAATAACCTAGTTCCATCGAAACTACAAGTAGAATATGTTTCCAAAGATACATGCAAAATCGCCGTTTCAGACCGTGAAACGCTCAAATATGATGTGAAAACTTATTCTCAAAAGATGTCTCCAAATCACTTGAAAATGCGTTTTCTAAGCGAATTACGTGTTTTTAAGGTGTTTTGCAGTAACTTCTCTAGTTCAAATCGGCACTCTAGCTGCGCTGGCGAGTGCACCACGGAGTGCCTCCAAAAGCTTGTATTCACTAAAAATCAGTGTATTTTGTCTTACTGTAGCATAAATAACCTAGTTCCATCGAAACTACAGGCAAAATATGTTTCCTAAATCTACATACAAAATCGTCGTTTCAGACCGTGAAACGGTCAAATATGATGTAAAATCTGTTTCTCAAAACCTGTCTCCAAATCACTTGAAAATGCGTTTTCTAAGCGAATTACGAGTTTTTAAGGTGTTTTGCAGTAACTTCTGTAGAGTAGGAGATATACGTTGTATTATAAACTACTCTACATGTGTAAAAATATAAGAACGTTAAACTAGTATAACATGTAAAGCGAAATAATAAACACAAATGAATTTGGATCAGAGCGAAAACGGGAAAACACTTTTATTTATTTCGTATCTAACAACATTAAAACATTTTCATAGGTGTCTTGATCGAACTGTGTGATCGACACATGGTTGCTAGATGTAACTGTAACATATCTCCCTCCTTAGAGAGAAGAAAACAATGACAGGTAATGAAAGGGAAGTCATTACTTGTCATTTTACAAAGAAATGACATAAATTGAATGACTTTATTTGTGGGACTTGGGGAGAGAAATGAGTGTTATCAAAATTGTGCGGCTATTGTAAGTAAGCAGGTTTTAGTCTGTCTATTGATACGGTGTCCAATTTATCTTTAATTAAAATTTTGAAAAACTTTTCGTATCGTTTGATTACTTTGTAAGGCCCATCGTAAAGTTGTTATAGGGTGGGGCTTATTGCATTATGCTTTATGAAGACATGTGATGTGCGAAATAGATCGGGGTTTACAAAATATGGTTTATTTTTTAAGATTGGGGCTGTATACTTTAATTTGCTTATTATTTGTTTTAACTGTTGGAGATAGTGGGGCATGTTAGGGTCTGGAACTATTGGTGATTGTGTGAAGAATTCGCCTGGAATGTGTAATGTGGTGCCGTAGACAAGTTCTGCCGGGCTGCAATTAATAGGTTCTTTGCACGTTGTGCGAAGACTTAATAAGACGATTGGTAGGTTAGTTACCCAGTTTATAGGGTCATTATATGTTTTAAGGGAAGTTTTTAGCTGCCTATGGAACCTCTCAATCATGCCATTTGATTGTGGATGGTATGCCGTGGTTTTTATGTGGTGTGTGCCCAACATTTTAAGTAAATTTTTGAATAATGACGATTCGAATTGTTTTCCCCCGTCTGTTGTAATAACAGAAGGAACTACAAATCTAGATATCCAATTGTTTACTAATGCTTTAGCTATAGTTTGTGTGTTACAATCTTTGATTGGAATTGCTTCTGGCCATCGTGTGACCCGATCTATGCACGTGAGTACATGAGAAAATCCTTGGGAATTGGGTAAATGGATTAAGTCGATATGAATGTTGTCGAAGCGACTGTTTGGTTCGGAAAATGGTTTGAGTGGAGCTTGGGTGTTTTTTGTTATTTTTGAACGTTGGCAGTGTACGCATTGTTTGGTCCAGGATTGTATGTCTTTGTTCATTTTATACCAAACAAATTTAGAGTTTATTAATTTTGTTGTTGTTTTTATTCCTGGATGGGATAGTGAGTGAAAATGGTCGAAAATGTTAATTCGGAATTCTTTTGGTATATATGGTCGGTATTTACCAGTGGATATGTCGCAAACTAAGGTACAGGTAGAATTTGGAAGCTTAATGTTTTTGAATTGTAAATTGTTCGTTTTATTTGTCTGCAGTGTCTGTAGTTCTTTATCGGTTTTTTGAGCTGCTGCGATTTTGACGTAGTCGATGGTTTTGTCTGTGAGGATGGAGTTTATTTGGATTCTGGACAGCGCGTCGGCTACGGCGTTGTTTTTGCCCGATACGTGTCTGATGTCGCTTGTTAGTTGTAAAATGAAGTCCATGTGTCTTATTTCTCTGGAGGTGTAGTTGTGGGAAATTTTGTTAGCCATGAAAGTCAGAGGTTTATGATCTGTTAGAATGGAGAAATTTCTTCCTTCTATGAAATATCTAAATTTCTTTACTGCTAGGTACATAGCTAGTAATTCACGGCCAAATGTGCTATAACGTTTTTGTGTAGGTGTGAATGTGGCGGAAAAGAAGGCTATAGGTTTCCAGTCTTCTTTTATCTGTTGTTGCATAACTGCACCTACTCCCGTGTCTGAAGCATCTACCATGATAGATATAGGGGCATTGTGTGCGGGAAATGTGAGTGTTGTTAAATATGTTAATTGTTTTTTAATGTCTTTGAAAGCTTTGTTTGCTTCCTGAGACCATGCAATCTCTTTTGAGCTGTTTGGTTTATTTGTTATGAGACAGTAATGGGTTTTAACGTTGTTGCACAGTTAGGGATAAAACGATGGTAAAAGTTTATGAGGCCAAGGAATTCCCTTAGTTTTTGTTGAGTTGTAGGTAAGGGAAATTTGTTGATTGTGTCAATTTTAGATTTTACCGGTTGAATGCCATTTGTTGAAATACTGTGTCCTAAGAATTCGATCTTCTGGACTCCGAATTGGCATTTGTTTTGATTGATAAGTATACCATGTTTTTCAAGTCTTTGGAAAACTAATTCTAAGTGCTTTAAATGTTGTTCGAAAGAACTACTAGCAATAAGGAGGTCGTCAATATATGCGAAGCAAAAATCTAAACCTCTGACAACATTGTCAATGAACCGTTGAAAAGTTTGGGCGCTATTCCTCAATCCAAATGGCATGACCAAGTATTCGAAAAGACCAAAAGGTGTGGTTATTGCTGTTTTGGAAATGGATTCTTCGTCCATTGGTATTTGGTGGTAGGCTTTAACGAGGTCTAATTTTGAAAATATTTTCGAATTGTATAAATTAGTTGTGAAATCTTGAATATGGGGAATTGGATAACGGTCAGGGACGGTGATGGCATTGAGAGCCCTATAGTCCCCGCAAGGTCGCCATTCGCCAATCTCTTTCTTTTTAACCATATGCAATGGAGAAGCCCAGTTGCTAGAAGATGGACGAATGATCCCCATTTTCAACATTTTATCGAATTCGTTTTTAGCGGTGGATAATTTATCCGGAGCTAGACGGCGCGGCCGTGCAAAAACAGGTGAATTGTTAGTGATGACACAGTGTTTGACATTGTGCATAATTTGACGTTTGGGAGTAAAAGGTGAATTTAGAGAAGGAAATTTTGACAAGAGTTGGGTAAAGCATGTGGAATGTTGAGTAGTAATACTAGATATTCGATTTGAATTGTTTTGTATGTTTCGGTTTGCTTGTAACAAGCGCTTTGAAGGTAAGTCAATCAGCAAGTTAAAGTATGTAAGAAAATCTGCGCCGATAATTGAATGCTTAACGTTCGCGATAATAAACCTCCATGTAAATTGCATTGTTAATCCGAGGTCTATTTCTAATGTTTTAGTACCGAAAGTTTTGATGGTTGAATTATTGACAGCCTGTAGTGTAAGAGGAATTTGTCGTCGTTTCTCGCACAATGAATTTTTGATAACACTCACCTCGGCTCCAGAGTCTATCAGAAAGCGGTGGCCAGAGAGCCTATCAGTCAGATAAAGGAGTTTTGTTGTTGTTGGATGAGTATTAGTGCTAGAAATAGATGGTAAAGTGAGTTTATCTATTAAGTTTCTGTTTTGATGTAACAAAACCTCTGATTTGTTTGTAGAAGAACTTTGTTGACATGGTGGAATACATTTCCTCGCCTTGCCGCCGAAGTTGAGGTGATACCAGCATAAATTCGAGTTCGGAGGAACCGTAGGGAAAGGAAGGTTTTTCTTTCTTGACTGACTTAACACCAACTTCTTTAACTCTGAGACCTCTTGTTTTAGCTCCTCGATTTGCTGTGCGTCTTTGCTCACGGAACATAGCGTTGGTTGTGTGACGTTTAGAATCCTATCCGCGATTTCGGCTTTATCTGCTAATGAAATAATATTATTTGAAGCAAGGATAAGTTGAATATTTGAAGGAAGTTTTTGCAAGAATATTTCTTCAATGATTGAGTCGTCTAGATGCATAGAGCCAACCAACTGTTGGAGCTGACGTAAAAGTTGTGATGGTTTTTTATCGCCTAAGTCTGTGATGTTGAATAATTGTTGAATTCTTTCTTGTTTCGATAGCGAAGTTCGGTGGATTAACGTTTCTTTTAACTTGGTATATGGAAACACTGTTGGAGCATTCTCAATAAGGTCTCTGACTTCCGCTGCATACTGAGGATTGAGTAATGAAATTAATTTGTAGAACTTAGTTGTTTCAGATGTAATACGGTGTGACATAAATGTCGCTTCTACTTGAGAGAACCATAATGTCGGGTCCGCAGGCCAAAATTCGGGGATCTTGAAGGAATTTGTTAATGAAGATATTTCAGGAAGCGGAAGGTCAGCAGGTTGGGTATCGGAAACAGGAACAGGTATGTCGTCCATCCTGTTTGACAATCGGGGTCACCAAATATGTAGAGTAGGAGATATACGTTGTATTATAAACTACTCTACATGTGTAAAAATATAACTAAGAACGTTAAACTAGTATAACATGTAAAGCGAAATAATAAACACAAATGAATTTGGATCAGAGCGAAAACGGGAAAACACTTTTATTTATTTCGTATCTAAAAACATTAAAACATTTTCATAGGTGTCTTGATCGAACTGTGTGATCGACACATGGTTGCTAGATGTAACTGTAACACTTCTATAGTTCAAATCGGCACTCTAGCTGCGCTGGCGAGTGCACCACGGAGTGCCTCCAAAAGCTTGTATTCACTAAAAATCAGTGTATTTTGTCTTATTGTAGCATAAATAACCTAGTTCCATTGAAACTACAGGTAGAATATGTTTTCTAAGTGTACATGCAAAATCGTCGTTTCAGACCGTGAAACGCTCAAATGTGATGTAAGAACTGTTTCTCAAAGCATGTCTCCAAATCACTTTAAAATGCGTTTTCTAAGCGAATTACGTGTTTTTAAGGTGTTTTGCAGTAACTTCTATAGTTCAAATCGGCACTCTAGCTGCGCTGGCGAGTGCACCATGGAGTGCGTCCAAAAGCGAGTATTCACTAAAAATCAGTGTATTTTGTCTTACTGTAGCATAAATAACCTAGTTCCATCGAAACTACATGTAGAATATGTTTCCAAAGATACATGCAAAATCGTCGTTTCAGACCGTGGAACGCTCAATTATGATGTAAAAACTGTTTCTCTAAACCTGTCTCCAAATCACTTAAAAATTCGTTTTCTAAGCGAATTACGTGTTTTTAAGGTGTTTTGCAGTAACTTCTATAGTTCAAATCGGCACTGTAGCTGCGCTGGCGAGTGCACCACGGAGTGCCTCCAAAAGCTTGTATTCACTAAAAATCAGTGTATTTTGTCTTATTGTAGCATAAATAACCTAGTTCCATCGAAACTACAGGTAGAATATGTTTCCAAAGATACATGCAAAATCGTCGTTTCAGACCGTGAAACGCTCAAATATGATGTAAAAACTGTTTCTCAAAACATGTCTCCAAATCACTTGAAAATGCGTTTTCTAAGCGAATTACGCGTTTTTAAGGTGTTTTGCAGTAACTTCTATAGTTCAAATCGGCACTCTAGCTGCGCTGGCGAGTGCACCACGGAGTGCCTTCAAAAGCTTGTTTTCACTAAAAATCAATGTATTTTGTCTTATTGTAGCATAAATAACCTAGTTCCATCGAAACTATTGGTAGAATATGTTTCCAAAGATACATGCAAAATCGTCGTTTCAGACCGTGAAACGCTCAAATATGATGTAAAAACTGTTTCTCAAAACATGTCTCTAAATCACTTGAAAATGTGTTTTTTAAGCCAACTACGCGTTTTTAAGGTGTTTTGCAGTAACTTCTATAGTTCAAATCGGCACTATAGCTGCGCTGGCGAGTGCACCACGGAGTGCCTCCAAAAGCTTGTATTCACTAAAAATCAATGTATTTGTCTTATTGTAGCATAAATAACCTAGTTCCATCGAAACTACAGGTAGAATATGTTTCCAAAGATACATGCAAAATCGTCGTTTCAGACCGTGAAACGCTCAAATGTGATGTAAAAACTGTTTCTCAAAACATGTCTCCAAATCACTTGAAAATGCGTTTTCTAAGCGAATTACGTGTTTATAAAGTGTTTTGCAGTAACTTCTATAGTTCAAATCGGCACTCTAGCTGCGCTGGCGAGTGCACCACGGAGTGCCTCCAAAAGCTTGTATTCACTAAAAATCAGTGTATTTTGTCTTACTGTATCATAAATAACCTAGTTCCATCGAAACTACATGTAGAATATGTTTCCAAAGATACATGCAAAATCGTCGTTTCAGACCGTGAAACGCTCAATTATGATGTAAAAGCTGTTTTTCAAAACATATCTCCAAATCACTTGAAAATGCGTTTTCTAAGCGAATTACGTGTTTTTAAGGTATTTTGCATTAACTTCTGTAGTTCAAATCGGCACTCTAGCTGCGCTGGCGGGTGCACCACGGAGTGCCTCTAAAAGCTTGTATTCACTAAAAATCAGTGTATTTTATCTTATTGTAGCATAAATAACCTAGTTCCATCGAAACTACAGGTGACATATTAAAAAACATAAAACATATTTATTTAAATATAGTTAAATATTTATAGTTGGCTTATAATATTATTTTGTTAAACAGATTTTAGAGAACTAGTTTTTTGATTGACGTGTGTGACATTTTTCTGTAATACCTAAAAGGATATTAAAAGCATTTAAACATAGAGTTTATTCTATTCTTCTTGTATACTATAAGGAATCTAACAGGTTATGGGTCTAGTGCGAGAATAACAAAGAATAGTATAGCAAGAAGTTAAGAGAAAGTCATTGCATATTTTTCATTTAGATTATAACTTTTCCTTTTTACCTTCCGTCACCTTTAGGTAAGGAAGGTATTGTCTTTGGTCAAAAAATTCGGTGATGAGTTTTTAATGAATAAGCACGTTTTAAGGTCCGTAGAATACGATTTTACTATTTTTACGATGATGTCTGTATGTGTGTGTGTGTGTGTGTGTGTGTGTGTGTGTGTGTGTGTGTGCATGTATGTGTGGGTGTGTGCATGTATGTGTGTCCGTGTGTGTGTATGTAACAAAATTTTCGTCTGCAGCTCTAATACTACAATTCCAAAAATTATAATTCTTTCGAATTTCTCTTCGTTGCATCCATATGAAGAGCTGATTAGATTTTCGCTATAATTGGTTAACCTGAAGTACCTTCATTTGAAGATTTTAACAGTTTTTCTTGGAAAAACGATGTTAAATACCATTTTTTCACATTTAATGTTAGTATAAATATTAAAGAATATTTTATTCTCTATACGATTTGACTGCATTTTATACTTCATATTAAATAGATATAGAGTTATAAAATTAAAAAGAAATTAAATTTCATAAATTAGCTAGCTATGCTAGAAACAGCTTCTATATTAATAAAATTCTGATTGAAAGATGTCAGTGTCAATTTACATATTCGTAGTATATTTATGTTATAACTTTACTCCAAACCTCGAAATATAGGATATTTTTGCTCGAAACTGTATGGAATTTGTATAAAATATATACAACTGTCGAAAGGTAATATACATACAAGAAATTGAGAATCTTTTGCAAGGAACTATCTGTATGGATTTTATAGAAAATACAAAGGCATTTACGAAAATTCTACCGGTAGATACCGCATCTACTGACTGTGTTCGAAAACACAGGTAGAATATGTTTCCAAAGATACATGCAAATCGTCGTTTCAGACCGTGAAACGCTCAAATATGATGTAAAAACTGTTTCTCAATACATGTCTCCAAATCACTTGAAAATGCGTTTTCTAAGCGAATTACGTGTTTTTAAGGTGTTTTGCAGTAACTTCTATAGTTCAATCGGCACTCTAGCTGCGCTGGCGAGTGCACCACGGAGTGCACCACGGAGTGCCTCCAAAAGCTTGTATTCACTAAATATCAGTGAATTTTGCCTTATTGTAGCATAAATAACCTAGTTCTATCGAAACTACAGGTAGAATATGTTTCCAAAGATACATGCAAAATCGTCGTTTCAGACCGTGAAACGCTCAAATATGATGTAAAACTGTTTCTCAAATCATGTCTCCAAATCACTTGAAAATGCGTTTTCTAAGCGAAATACGTGTTTTTAAGGTGTTTTGCAGTAACTTCTATAGTTCAAATCGGCACTCTAGCTGCGCTGGCGAGTGCAGCACGGAGTTCCTCCACAAGCTTGTATTCACTAAAAATCAGTGTATTTTGTCTTATTGTATCATAAATAACCTAGTTCCATCGAAACTATAGGTAGCATATGTAACCTAAATCTACATGCAAAATTGTCGTTTCAGACCGTGAAACGCTCAAATATGATGTAAACACTGTTTCTCAAAACATGTCTCTAAGTCACTTGAAAATGCGTTTTCTAGGCGAATTACGTATTTTTAGGGTGTTTTGCAGTAACTTCTATAGTTCAAATCGGCACTCTAGCTGCGCTGGCGAGTGCACCACGGAGTGCCTGCAAAAGCTTGTATTCACTAAAAATCAGTGTATTTTGTCTTATTGTAGCATAAATAACCTAGTTCCATCGAAACTACAGGTAGAATATGTTTCCTAAGTCTACATGCAAAATCGTCGTTTCAGACCGTGAAACGCTCAAATATGATGTAAAAACTCTTTCACAAAACATGTCTCCAAATCACTTGAAAATGCGTTTTCTAGGCGAATTACGTGCTTTTAAGGTGTTTTGCAGTAACTTCTATAGTTCAAATCGACACTCTAGCTGCGCTGGCGAGTGCACCACGGAGTGCCTTCAAAAGCTTGTATTCTCTAAAAACCAGTGTATTTTAACTTATTGTAGCATAAAGAACCTTGTTCCATCGAAACTACAAGTAGAATATGATTCCTAAGTCTACATGCAAAATCGTCGCTTCAGACCGTGAAACGGTCAAATATGATGTAAAAACTGTTTCTCAAAACATGTCTCCAAATCGCTTGAAAATGCGTTTTCTAAGCGAATTACGTGTTTTTAAGGTGTTTTGCTGTAACTTCTATAGTTCAAATCGGCACTCTAGCTGCGCTGGGAAGTGCACCACGGAGTGCCTCCAAAAGCTTGTATTCACTAAAAATCAGTGCGTTTCGTCTTATTCTAGCATAAATAACCTAGTTCCATCGAAACTACAGGTAGAATATGTTTCCAAAGATACATGCAAAATCGTCGTTTCAGACCGTGAAACGCTCAAATATGATGTAAAAACTGTTTCTCAAAACATGTCTCCAAATCACTTGAAAATGCGTTTTCTAAGCGAATTACGTGTTTTTAATGTGTTTTGCAGTAACTTCTATAGTTCAAATCGGCACTCTAGCTGCGCTGGCGAGTGCACCACGGAGTGCCTCCAAAAGCTTGTATTTACTAAAAATCAGTGTATTTTGTCTTATTGTAGCATAAATAACCTAGTTCCATCGAACCTACAGGCAGAATATGTTTCCAAAGATACATGCAAAATCGTCTTTTCAGACCGTGAAACGCTCAAATATGATATAAAAACTCTTTCTCAAAACATGTCTCCAAATCACTTGAAAATGCGTTTTCTAAACGAATTACGTGTTTTAAGGTGTTTTGCAGTAACTTCTATAGTTCAAATCGGCACTCTAGCTGCGCTGGCGAGTGCACCACGGAGTGCCTTCAAAAGCTTGTATTCACTAAAAATCAGTGTATTTTGTCTTATTGTAGCATAAATAACCTAGTTCCATCGAAACTATAGGTAGCATATGTAACCTAAGTCTACATGCAAAATTGTCGTTTCAGACCGTGAAACGCTCAAATATGATGTAAAATCTGTTTCTCAAAATATGTCTCCAAATCACTTGAAAATGCGTTTTCTAAGCGAACTACGTGTTTTTAAGGTGTTTTGCAGTAACTTCTATATTTCAAATCGGCACTCTAGCTGCGCTGGCGAGTGCACCACGGAGTGCCTCCAAAAGCTTGTATTCACTAAAAATCAGTGTATTTTGTCTTTTTGTAGCATAAATATCCTAGTTCCATCGAAACTACAGGTAGAATATGTTTCCTAAGTCTACATGCAAAATCGTCGTTTCAGACCGTGAAACGCTCAAATATGATGTAAAAACTGTTTCTCAAAACATGTCTCCAAATCACTTGAAAATGCGTTTTCTAAGCGAATTACATGTTTTTAATTTGTTTTGCAGTAACCTCTATAGTTCAAATCGGCTCTCTAGCTGCGCTGGCGAGTGCACCACGGAGTGCCTCCAAAAGCTTGTATTTACTAAAAATCAGTGTATTTTGTCTTATTGTAGCATAAATAACTTAGTTCCATCGAAACTACAGGCAGAATATGTTTCCAAAGATACATGCAAAATCGTCTTTTCAGACCGTGAAACGCTCAAATATGATATAAAAACTCTTTCTCAAAACATGTCTCCAAATCACTTGAAAATGCGTTTTCTAAGCGAATTACGTGTTTTTAAGGTGTTTTGCAGTAACTTCTATATTTCAAATCGGTACTAGCTGCGCTGGCGAGTGCACCACGGAGTGCCTCCAAAAGCTTGTATTCACTAAAAATCAGTGTATTTTGTCTCATTATAGCATAAATAACCTAGTTCCATCGAAACTACAGGCAGAATATGTTTCCAAAGATACATGCAAAATCGTCGTTTCAGACCGTGAAACGCTCAAATATGATGTAAAAACAGTTTCTCAAAACATGTTTTCAAATCACTTGAAAATGCGTTTTCGAAGCGAATTACGTGTTTTTAAGGTGGTTTTCAGCAACTTCTATAGTTCAATCGGCACTCTAGCTGCGCTGGCGAGTGCACCACGGAGTGCCTCCAAAAGCTTGTATTCACTAAATATCAGTGAATTTTGTCTTATTGTAGCATAAATAACCTAGTTCCATCGAAACTACAGGTAGAATATGTTTCCAAAGATACATGCAAAATCGTCGTTTTAGACCGTGAAACGCTCAAATATGATGTAAAAACTGTTTCTCAAAACATGTCTCCAAATCACTTGAAAATGCGTTTTATAAGCGAATTACGTGTTTTTAAGGTGTTTTGCAGTAACTCCTATAGTTCAAATCGGCACTGTAGCTGCGCTGGCGAGTGCACCACGGAGTGCCCCCAAAAGCTTGTATTCACTAAAAATCATTGTATTTTGTCTCATTGTAGCATAAATAACCTAGTTCCATCGAAACTACAGGCAGAATATGTTTCCAAAGATACATGCAAAATCGTCGTTTCAGACCGTGAAACGCTCAAATATGATGTAAAAACTGTTTCTCAGAACATGTCTCCAAATCACTTGAAAATGCGTTTTCTAAGCGAATTACGTGTTTTTAAGGTGTTTTGCAGTAACTTCTATAGTTCAATCGGCACTCTAGCTGCGCTGGCGAGTGCACCACGGAGTGCCTCCAAAAGCTTGTATTCACTAAATATCAGTGAATTTTGTCTTATTGTAGCATAAATAACCTAGTTTCATCGAATCTACAGGTAGAATATGTTTCCAAAGATACATGCAAAATCGTCGTTTCAGACCGTGAAACGCTCAAATATGATGTAAAAACTGTTTCTCAAAACATGTCTCCAAATCACTTGAAAATGCGTTTTCTAAGCGAATTACGTGTTTTTAAGGTGTTTTGCAGTAACTGGTATAGTTCAAATCGGCACTCTAGTTGCGCTGACGAGTGCACCACGGAGTGCCTCCAAATGCTTGTATCCACTAAATATCAGTGAATTTTAACTTATTGTAGCATAAAGAACCTAGTTCCATCGAAACTACAGGCAGAATATGTTTCCAAAGATACATGCAAAATCGTCGTTTCAGACCGTGAAACGCTCAAATATGATGTAAAAACTGTTTCTCAAAACATGTCTCCAAATCACTTGAAAATGCGTTTTCGAAGCGGATTACGTGTTATTAAGGTGTTTTTCAGCAACTTCTATAGTTCAAATCGGCACTCTAGCTGCGTTGGCGAGTGCACCACGGAGTGCCTTCAAATGCTTTTATCCACTAAATATCAGTGAATTTTGTCTTATTGTAGCATAAATAAACTAGTTCCATCGAAACTACAGGTAGAATATGTTTCCAAGGATACATGCAAAATCGTCGTTTCAGACCGTGAAACGCTCAAATATGATGTAAAAACTGTTTCTCAAAACATGTCTCCAAATCACATGAAAATGCGTTTTCGAAGCGAATTACGTGTTATTAAGGTGTTTTTCAGCAACTTCTATAGTTCAAATCGACACTCTAGCTGCGTTGGCGAGTGCACCACGGAGTGCCTCCAAATGCTTGTATCCATTAAATATCAGTGAATTTTGTCTTATTGTAGCATAAATAAACTAGTTCCATCGAAACTACAGGTAGAATATGTTTCCAAAGATACATGCAAAATCGTCGTTTCAGACCGTGAAACGCTTAAATATGATGTAATAACTGTTTCTCAAAACATGTCTCCAAATCATTTGAAAATGCGTTTTCTAAACAAATTACGTGTTTTAAGGTGTTTTGCAGTAACTTCTATAGTTCAAATTGGCACTCTAGCTGCGCTGGCGAGTGCACCACGGAGTGCCTCCACAAGCTTGTATTCACTAAAAATCAGTGTATTTTGTCTTATTGTAGCATAAATAACCTAGTTCCATCGAAACTATAGGTAGCATATGTAACGTAAGTCTACATGCAAAATTGTCGTTTCAGACCGTGAAACGCTCAAATATGATGTAAAAGCTGTTTCTCAAAACATGTCTCCAAATCACTTGAAAATACGTTTTCTAAGCGAATTACGTATTTTTAGGGTGTTTTGCAGTAACTTCTATAGTTCAAATCGGCACTCTAGCTGCGCTGGCGAGTGCACCACGGAGTGCCTCCAAAAGCTTGTATTCACTAAAAATCAGTGTATTTTGTCTTTTTGTAGCATAAATATCCTAGTTCCATCGAAACTACAGGTAGAATATGTTTCTAAAGATACATGCAAAATCGTCGTTTCAGACCGTGAAACGCTCAAATATGATGTAAAAACTGTTTCTCAAAACATGTCTCCAAATCACTTGAAAATGCGTTTTCTAAGCGAATTACGTGTTTTTAAGGTGTTTTGCTGTAACTTCTATAGTTTAAATCGGCAATCTAGCTGCGCTGGCGAGTGCACCACCGAGTGTCTCCAAAAGCTTGTATTCACTAATATTCAGTGCGTTCCGTCTTATTGTAGCATAAATAACCTAGTTCCATCGAAACTACAGGTAGAATATGTTTCCAAAGATACATGCAAAATCGTCGTTTCAGACCGTGAAACGCTCAAATATGATGTAAAAACTGTTTCTCAAAACATGTCTCCAAATCACTTGAAAATGCGTTTTCGAAGCGAATTACGTTTTATTAAGGTGTTTTTCAGCAATTTCTATAGTTCAAATCGGCACTCTAGCTGCGTTGGCGAGTGCACCACGGAGTGCCTCCAAATGCTTTTATCCACTAAATATCAGTGAATGTTGTCTTATTGTAGCATAAATAAACTAGTTCCATCGAAACTACAGGTAGAATATATTTCCAAAGATACATGCAAAATCGTCGTTTCAGACCGTGAAACGCTCAAATATGATGTAATAACTGTTTCTCAAAACATGTCTCCATATCACTTAAAAATGCGTTTTCTAAACAAATTACGTGTTTTAAGGTGTTTTGCAGTAACTTCTATAGTTCAAATTGGCACTCTAGCTGCGCTGGCGAGTGCACCACGGAGTGCCTCCACAAGCTTGTATTCACTAAAAATCAGTGTATTTTGTCTTATTGTAGCATAAATAACCTAGTTCCATCGAAACTATAAGTAGCATATGTAACGTAAGTCTACATGCAAAATTGTCGTTTCAGACCGTGAAACGCTCAAATATGATGTAATAACTGTTTCTCAAAACATGTCTCCAAATCACTTGAAAATGCGTTTTCTAAACAAATTACGTGTTTTAAGGTGTTTTGCAGTAACTTCTATAGTTCAAATTGGCACTCTAGCTGCGCTGGCGAGTGCACCACGGAGTGCCTCCACAACCTTGTATTCACTAAAAATCAGTGTATTTTGTCTTATTGTAGCATAAAGAACCTAGTTCCATCGAAACTACAGGTAGAATATGTTTCCTAAGTCTACATGCAAAATTGTCCTTTCAGACCGTGAAACGCTCAAATATGATGTAAAAACTGTTTCTCAAAACATGTCTCCAAATCACTTGAAAATGCGTTTTCTAAGCGAATTACGTATTTTTAGGGTGTTTTGCAGTAACTTCTATAGTTCAAATCGGCACTCTAGCTGCGCTGGCGAGTGCACCACGGAGTGCCTGCAAAAGCTTGTATTCACTAAAAATCAGTGTATTTTGTCTTATTGTAGCATAAATAACGTAGTTCCATCGAAACTACAGGCAGAATATGTTTCCAAAGATACATGCAAAATCGTCGTTTCAGACCGTGAAACGCTCAAATATGATGTAAAAACTTATTCTCAAAAGATGTCTCCAAATCACTTGAAAATGCGTTTTCTAAGCGAATTACGTGTTTTTAAGGTGTTTTGCAGTAACTTCTATAGTTCAAATCGGCACTCTAGCTGCGCTGGCGAGTGCACCACGAAGTGTCTCCAAAAGCTTGTATTAACTAAACATCAGTGTATTTTGTCTTATTGTAGCATAAATAACCTAGTTCCATCGAAACTGCAGGTAGAATATGTTTCCTAAGTCTACATGCAAAATCGTCGTTTCAGGCCATGAAACGCTCAAATATGATGTAAAAGCTGTTTCTCAAACATGTCTCCAAATCACTTGAAAATGCGTTTTCTAATCGAATTACGTGTTTTTAAGGTGTTTTGCAGTAACTTCTATAGTTCAAATCGGCACTCTAGCTGCGCTGGCGAGTGCACCACGGAGTGCCTCCAAAAGCTCGTATTTACTAAAAATCAGTGTATTTTGTCTTACTGTAGCATAAATAACCTAGTTCCATCGAAACTACAGGCAGAATATGTTTCCTAAATCTACATACAAAATCGTCGTTTCAGACCGTGAAACGGTCAAATATGATGTAAAAACTGTTTCTCAAAACCTGTCTCCAAATCACTTGAAAATGCGTTTTCTAATCGAATTACGAGTTTTTAAGGTGTTTTGCAGTAACTTCTATAGTTCAAATCGGCACTCTAGCTGCGCTGGCGAGTGCACCACGGAGTGCCTCCAAAAGCTTGTATTCACTAAAAATCAGTGTATTTTGTCTTATTGTAGCATAAATAACCTAGTTCCATTGAAACTACAGGTAGAGTATGTTTTCTAAGTGTACATGCAAAATCGTCGTTTCAGACCGTGAAACGCTCAAATGTGATGTAAGAACTGTTTCTCAAAGCATGTCTCCAAATCACTTTAAAATGCGTTTTCTAAGCGAACTACGTGTTTTTAAGGTGTTTTGCAGTAACTTCTATAGTTCAAATCGGCACTCTAGCTGCGCTGGCGAGTGCACCATGGAGTGCGTCCAAAAGCTAGTATTCACTAAAAATCAGTGTATTTTGTCTTACTGTAGCATAAATAACCTAGTTCCATCGAAACTACATGTAGAATATGTTTCCAAAGATACATGCAAAATCGTCGTTTAAGACCGTGGAACGCTCAATTATGATGTAAAAACTGTTTCTCTAAACCTGTCTCCAAATCACTTAAAAATTCGTTTTCTAAGCGAAATACGTGTTTTTAAGGTGTTTTGCAGTAACTTCTATAGTTCA
This sequence comes from Harpalus rubripes, assembly GCA_963082715.1. Classification (NCBI taxonomy): domain Eukaryota; kingdom Metazoa; phylum Arthropoda; class Insecta; order Coleoptera; family Carabidae; genus Harpalus; species Harpalus rubripes. The sequence goes on from CAUJCB010000016.1 coordinate 50,491, forward strand.
AATCGGCACTGTAGCTGCGCTGGCGAGTGCACCAGGGAGTGCCTCCAAAAGCTTGTATTCACTAAAAATCAGTGTATTTTGTCTTATTGTAGCATAAATAAACTAGTTCCATCGAAACTACAGGTAGAATATGTTTCCAAAGATACATGCAAAATCGTCGTTTCAGACCGTGAAACGCTCAAATATGATGTAAAAACTGTTTCTCAAAACATGTTTTCAAATCACTTGAAAATGCGTTTTCTAAGCGAATTACGTGTTTTTAAGGTGTTTTGCAGTACTTCTATAGTTCAAATCGGCACTCTAGCTGCGCTGGCGAGTGCACCAGGGAGTGCCTTCAAAAGCTTGTTTTCACTAAAAATCAATGTATTTTGTCTTATTGTAGCATAAATAACCTAGTTCCATCGAAACTATTGGTAGAATATGTTTCCAAAGATACATGCAATATCGTCGTTTCAGACCGTGAAACGCTCAAATATGATGTAAAAACTGTTTCTCAAAACATGTCTCCAAATCACTTGAAAATGCGTTTTCTAAGCGAATTACGTGTTTTTAATGTGTTTTGCAGTAACTTCTATAGTTCAAATCGGCACTCTAGCTGCGCTGGCGAGTGCACCACGGAGTGCCTCCAAAAGCTTGTATTTACTAAAAATCAGTGTATTTTGTCTTATTGTAGCATAAATAACCTAGTTTCATCGAAACTATAGGTAGCATATGTAACCTAAGTCTACATGCAAAATTGTAGTTTCAGACCGTGAAACGCTCAAATATGATGTAAAAACTGTTTCTCAAAATATGTCTCCAAATCACTTGAAAATGCGTTTTCTAAGCGAATTACGTGTTTTTAAGGTGTTTTGCAGTAACTTCTATATTTCAAATCGGCACTCTAGCTGCGCTGGCGAGTGCACCACGGAGTGCCTCCAAAAGCTTGTATTCACTAAAAATCAGTGTATTTTGTCTTTTTGTAGCATAAATAACCTAGTTCCATCGAAACTACAGGTAGAATATGTTTCCTAAGTCTACATGCAAAATCGTCGTTTCAGACCGTGAAACGCTCAAATATGATGTAAAAACTGTTTCTCAAAACATGTCTCCAAATCACTTGAAAATGCGTTTTCTAAGTGAATTACATGTTTTTAATTTGTTTTGCAGTAACCTCTATAGTTCAAATCGGCTCTCTAGCTGCGCTGGCGAGTGCACCACGAAGTGCCTTCAAAAGCTTGTATTCACTAAAAATCAGTGTATTTTGTCTTATTGTAGCATAAATAACCTAGTTCCATCGAAACTATAGGTAGCATATGTAACCTAAGTCTACATGCAAAATTGTCGTTTCAGACCGTGAAACGCTCAAATATGATGTAAAAACTGTTTCTCAAAATATGTCTCTAAATCACTTAAAAATGCGTTTTCTAAGCGAATTACGTGTTTTTAAGGTGTTTTGCAGTAACTTCTATATTTCAAATCGGCACTCTAGCTGCGCTGGCGAGTGCACCACGGAGTGCCTCCAAAAGCTTGTATTCACTAAAAATCAGTGTATTTTGTCTTTTTGTAGCATAAATAACCTAGTTCCATCGAAACTACAGGTAGAATATGTTTCCTAAGTCTACATGCAAAATCGTCGTTTCAGACCGTGAAACGCTCAAATATGATGTAAAAACTGTTTCTCAAAACATGTCTCCAAATCACTTGAAAATGCGTTTTCTAAGCGAATTACATGTTTTTAATTTGTTTTGCAGTAACCTCTATAGTTCAAATCGGCTCTCTAGCTGCGCTGGCGAGTGCATCACGGAGTGCCTCCAAAAGCTTGTATTTACTAAAAATCAGTGTATTTTGTCTTATTGTAGCATAAATAACTTAGTTCCATCGAAACTACAGGCAGAACATGTTTCCAAAGATACATGCAAAATCGTCTTTTCAGACCGTGAAACGCTCAAATATGATGTAAAAACTGTTTCTCAAAACATGTCTCCAAATCACTTGAAAATGCGTTTTCTAAGCGAATTACGTGTTTTTAAGGTGTTTTGCAGTAACTTCTATAGTTCATATCGGCACCATAGCTGCGCTGGCGAGTGCACCACGGAGTGCCTCAAAAGCTTTAATTCACTAAAAATTAGTGTATTTTGTCTTATTGTAGCATAAATAACCTAGTTCCATCGAAACTACAGGTAGAATATGTTTCCTAAGTCTACATGCAAAATCGTCGTTTCAGACCGTGAAACGCTCAAATATGATGTCAAAACTGTTTCTCAAAACATGTCTCCAAATCACTTGAAAATGCGTTTTCTAAGCGAATTACGTGTTTTTAAGGTGTTTTGCAGTAACTTCTATATTTCAAATCGGCACTAGCTGCGCTGGCGAGTGCACCACGGAGAGCCTCCAAAAGCTTGTATTCACTAAAAATCAGTGTATTTTGTCTCATTGTAGCATAAATAACCTAGTTCCATCGAAACTACGGGCAGAATATGTTTCCAAAGATACATGCAAAATCGTCGTTTCAGACCGCGAAACGCTCAAATATGATGTAAAAACAGTTTCTCAAAACATGTTTTCAATTCACTTGAAAATGCGTTTTCGAAGCGAATTACGTGTTTTTAAGGTGGTTTTCAGCAACTTCTATAGTTCAAATCGGCACTCTAGCTGCGCTGGCGAGTGCACCACGGAGTGCCTCCAAATGCTTGTATCCACTAAATATCAGTGAATTTTGTCTTATTGTAGCATAAATAACCTAGATCCATCGAAACTACAGGTAGAATATGTTTCAAAAGATACATGCAAAATCGTCGTTTCAGACCGTGAAACGCTCAAATATGATGTAAAAACTATTTCTCAAAACATGTCTCCAAAACACTTGAAAATGCGTTTTCTAAGCGAATTACGTGTTTTTAAGGTGTTTTGCAGTAACTTCTATAGTTCAATCGGTACTCTAGCTGCGCTGGCGAGTGCACCACGGAGTGCCTCCAAAAGCTTGTATTCACTAAATATCAGTGAATTTTGTCTTATTGTAGCATAAATAACCTAGTTCCATCGAAACTACAGGTAGAATATGTTTCCAAAGATATATGCAAAATCGTCGTTTTAGACCGTGAAACGTTCAAATATGATGTAAAAACTGTTTCTCAAAACATGTCTCCAAATCACTTGAAAATGCGTTTTATAAGCGAATTACGTGTTTTTAAGGTGTTTTGCAGTAACTCCTATAGTTCAAATCGGCACTGTAGCTGCGCTGGCGAGTGCACTACGGAGTGCCCCCAAAAGCTTGTATTCACTGAAAATCAGTGTATTTTGTCTCATTGTAGCATAAATAACCTAGTTCCATCGAAACTACAGGCAGAATATGTTTCCAAAGATACATGCAAAATCGTCGTTTCAGACCGTGAAACGCTCAAATATGATGTAAAAACTGTTCCTCAAAACATGTCTCCAAATCACTTGAAAATGCGTTTTTTAAGCGAATTATGTGTTTTTAAGGTGTTTTGCAGTAACTTCTATAGTTCAAATTGACACTCTAAATGCGCTGGCGAGTGCACCACGGAGTGCCTTCAAAAGCTTGTATTCACTAAAAACCAGTCTATTTTAACTTATTGTAGCATAAAGAACCTAGTTCAATCGAAACTACAGGTAGAATATGTTTCCTAAGTCTACATGCAAAATCGTCGTTTCAGACCGTGAAACGCTCAAATATGATGTAAAAACTGTTTCCCAAAACATGTCTCTAAATCACTTGAAAATGCGTTTTCTAAGCGAATTACTTGTTTTTAAGGTGTTTTGCTGTAACTTCTATAGTTTAAATCGGCAATCGAGCTGCGCTGTCGAGTGCACCACGGAGTGCCTCCAAAAGCTTGTATTCACTAAAATTCAGTGCGTTCCGTCTTATTGTAGCATAAATAACCTAGTTCCATCGAAACTACAGGTAGAATATGTTTCCAAAGATACATGCAAAATCGACGTGAAACGCTCAAATATGATGTTAAAACTGTTTCTCAAAACGTGTCTCCAAATCACTTGAAAATGCGTTTTCGAAGCGAATTACGTGTTATTAAGGTGTTTTGCAGTAACTTCTATAGTTCAAATTGGGACTCTAGCTGCGCTGGCGAGTGCACCACGGAGTGCCTCCACAAGCTTGCATTCACTAAAAATCAGTGTATTTTGTCTTATTGTAGCATAAATAACCTAGTTTCATCGAAACTATAGGTAGCATATGTAACGTAAGTCTACATGCAAAATTGTCGTTTCAGACTGTGAAACGCTCAAATATGATGTAATAACTGTTTCTCAAAACATGTCTCCAAATCACTTGAAAATTCGTTTTCTAAACAAATTACGTGTTTTAAGGTGTTTTGCAGTAACTTCTATAGTTCAAATTGGCACTCTAGCTGCGCTGGCGAGTGCACCACGGAGTGCCTCCACAAGCTTGTATTCCCTAACAATCAGTGTATTTTGTCTTATTGTAGCATAAATAACCTAGTTCCATCGAAACTATAGGTAGCATATGTAACGTAAGTCTACATGCAAAATTGTCGTTTCAGACCGTGAAACGCTCAAATATGATGTAAAAACTGTTTCTCAAAACATGTCTCCAAATCACTTGAAAATACGTTTTCTAAGCGAATTACGTAGTTTTAGGGTGTTTTGCAGTAACTTCTATAGTTCAAATCGGCACTCTAGCTGCGCTGGCGAGTGCACCACGGAGTGCCTGCAAAAGCTTGTATTCACTAAAAATCAGTGTATTTTGTCTTATTGTAGCATAAATAACCTAGTTCCATCGAAACTACAGGCAGAATATGTTTCCAAAGATACATGCAAAATCGTCGTTTCAGACCGTGAAACGCTCAAATATGATGTAAAAACTGTTTCTCAATACATGTCTCCAAATCACTTGAAAATGCGTTTTCTAAGCGAATTATGTGTTTTTAAGGTGTTTTGCAGTAACTTCTATAGTTCAAATTGACACTCTAAATGCGCTGGCGAGTGCACCACGGAGTGCCTTCAAAAGCTTGTATTCACTAAAAACCAGTGTATTTTAACTTATTGTAGCATAAAGAACTTAGTTCCATCGAAACTACAGGTAGAATATGTTTCCTAAGTCTACATGCAAAATCGTCGTTTCAGACCGTGAAACGCTCAAATATGATGTAAAAACTGTTTCTCAAAACATGTCTCTAAATCACTTGAAAATGCGTTTTCTAAGCGAATTACGTGTTTTTAAGGTGTTTTGCTGTAACTTCTATAGTTTAAATCGGCAATCTAGCTGCGCTGTCGAGTGCACCACGGAGTGCCTCCAAAAGCTTGTATTCACTAAAATTCAGTGCGTTCCGTCTTATTGTAGCATAAATAACCTAGTTCCATCGAAACTACAGGTAGAATATGTTTCCAAAGATACATGCAAAATCGTCGTTTCAGACCGTGAAACGCTCAAATATGATGTAATAACTGTTTCTTAAAACATGTCTCCAAATCACTTGAAAATGCGTTTTCTAAGCCAATTACGTGTTTTTAAGGTGTTTTGCAGTAACTTCTATAGTTTAAATCGGCACCCTAGCTGCGCTGGCGAGTGCACCACGGAGTGCCTCCAAAAGCTTGTATTCACTAAAAATCAGTGTAATTTGTCTTATTGTAGCATAAATAATCTAGTTCCATCGAAACTACAAGTAGAATATATTTCCAAAGATACATGAAAATTCGTCGTTTCAGACCGTGAAACGCTCAAATATGATGTAAAAACTGTTTCTCAAAACATGTCTCCAAATCACTTGAAAATGCGTTTTCTAAGCGAATTACGTGTTTTTAAGGTATTTTGCAGTAACTTCTATAGTTCAAATCGGCTCTCTAGCTGCGCTGGCGAGTGCACCACGGAGTGCCTCCAAAAGCTTGTATTCACTAAAAATCAGTGTATTTTGTCTTATTTTAGCATAAATAATATAATTTCATCGAAACTACAGGTAGAATATGTTTCCTAAGTCTACATGCAAAATCGTCGTTTCAGACCGTGACACGCTCAAATGTGATGTAAAAACTGTTTCTCAAAACATGTCTCCAAATCACTTGAAAATGCGTTTTCGAAGCGAATTACGTGTTTTTAAGGTGTTTTGCAGTAACATCTATATTTCAAATCGGTACTCTAGCTGCGCTGGCGAATGCACCACGTAGGGCCTCCAAAAGCATATATTCACTAAAAATCAGTATATTTTGTCTTATTGTAGCATAAATAACCTAATTCCATCGAAACTACAAGTAGAATATGTATCCTAAGTTTACATGCAAAATCGTCGTTTCAGACCGTGAAACGCTCAAATATGATGTAAAAATTGTTTCTCTAAACATGTCCCCAAATCACTTGAAAATGCGTTTTCTAAGCGAATTACGTGTTTTTAAGGTGTTTTGCAGTAACTTCTATAGTTCAAATCGGCACTCTAGCTGCGCTGGCGAGTGCACCACGGAGTGCCTCCATAAACTTATATTCACTAAAAATCAGTGTATTTTGTCTTATTGTAGCATAAATAACCTAGTTCCATCGAAACTACAGGTAGAATATGTTTCCAAAGATACATGCAAAATCGTCGTTTCAGACCGTGAAACGCTCAAATATGATGTAAAAACTGTTTCTGAAATCATTTCTCCAAATCACTTGAAAATGCGTTTTCTAAGCGAATTACGTGTTTTTAAGGTGTTTTGCAGTAACTTCTATAGTTCAAATCGGCACTCTAGCTGCGCTGGCGAGTGCACCACGGAGTGCCTTCAAAAGCTTGTATTCACTTAAAATCAATGTATTTTGTCTTATTGTAGCATAAATAACCTAGTTCCATCGAAACTACAGGCAGAATATGTTTCCAAAGATACATGCAAAATCGTCGTTTCAGACCGTGAAACGCTCAAATATGATGTAAAAACTGTTTCTCAAAACATGTCTCTAAATCACTTGAAAATGCGTTTTCTAAGCGAACTACGCGTTTTTAAGGTGTTTTGCAGTAACTTCTATAGTTCAAATCGGCACTCTAGCTGCGCTGGCGAGTGCACCACGGAGTGCCTCCATAAGCTTGTATTCACTAAAAATCAGTGTATTTGTCTTATTGTAGCATAAATAACCTAGTTCCATCGAAACTACAGGTAGAATATGTTTCCAAAGATACATGCAAAATCGTCGTTTCAGACTGTGAAACGCTCAAATATGATGTAAAATCTTTTTCTCAAAACATGTCTCCAAATCACTTGAAAATGCGTTTTCTAAGCGAATTACGTGTTTTTAAGGTGTTTTGCAGTAACTTCTATAGTTCAAATCGGCACTCTAGCTGCGCTGGCGAGTGCACCATGGAGTGCCTCCAAAAGCTTGTATTAACTATAAATCAGTGTATTTTGTCTTATTGTAGCGAAAATAACCTAGTTCCATCGAAACTACAGGTAGAAAATGTTTCCTAAGTCTACATGCAAAATCGTCGTTTCAGACCGTGAAACGCTCAAATGTGATGTAAAAACTGTTTCTCAAAACATGTCTCCAAATCACTTGAAAATGCGTTTTCTAAGCGAATTACGTGTTTATAAAGTGTTTTGCAGTAACTTCTATAGTTCAAATCGGCACTCTAGCTGCGCTGGCGAGTGCACCACGGAGTGCCTCCAAAAGCTTGTATTCACTAAAAACCAGTGTATTTTGTCTTACTGTAGCATAAATAACCTAGTTCCATCGAAACTACATGTAGAATATGTTTCCAAAGATGCATGCAAAATCGTCGTTTCAGACCGTGAAACGCTCAATTATGATGTAAAAGCTGTTTCTCAAAACATATCTCCAAATCACTTGAAAATGCGTTTTCTAAGCGAATTACGTGTTTTTAAGGTATTTTGCATTAACTTCTGTAGTTCAAATCGGCACTCTAGCTGCGCTGGCGGGTGCACCACGGAGTGCCTCTAAAAGCTTGTATTCACTAAAAATCAGTGTATTTTATCTTATTGTAGCATAAATAACCTAGTTCCATCGAAACTACAGGTGACATATTAAAAAACATAAAACATATTTATTTAAATATAGTTAAATATTTATAGTTGGCTTATAATATTATTTTGTTAAACAGATTTTAGAGAACTAGTTTTTTGATTGACGTGTGTGACATTTTTCTGTAATACCTAAAAGGATATTAAAAGCATTTAAACATAGAGTTTATTCTATTCTTCTTGTATACTATAAGGAATCTAACAGGTTATGTGTCTAGTGCGAGAATAACAAAGAATAGTATAGCAAGAAGTTAAGAGAAAGTCATTGCATATTTTTCATTTAGATTATAACTTTTCCTTTTTACCTTCCGTCACCTTTAGGTAAGGAAGGTATTGTCTTTGGTCAAAAATTTTTTTAATGAATAAGCACGTTTTAAGGTCCGTAGAATACGATTTTACTATTTTTACGATGATGTCTGTATGTGTGTGTGTGTGTGTGTGTGCATGTATGTGTGGGTGTGTGCATGTATGTGTGTCCGTGTGTGTGTATGTAACAAAATTTTCGTCTGCAGCTCTAATACTACAATCCCAAAAATTATAATTCTTTCGTATTTCTCTTCGTTGCATCCATATGAAGAGCTGATTAGATTTTCGCTATAATTGGTTAACCGGAAGTACCTTCATTTGAAGATTTTAACAGTTTTTTTTGGAAAAACGATGTTAAATACCATTTTTTCACATTTAATGTTAGTATAAATATTAAAGAATATTTTATTCTCTATACGATTTGACTGCATTTTATACTTCATATTAAATAGATATAGAGTTATAAAATGAAAAAGAAATTAAATTTCATAAATTAGCTAGCTATGCTAGAAACAGCTTCTATATTAATAAAATTCTGATTGAAAGATGTCAGTGTCAATTTACATATTCGTAGTATATTTATGTTATAACTTTACTCCAAACTTTGAAATATAGGATATTTTTGCTCGAAACTGTATGGAATTTGTATAAAATATATACAACTGTCGAAAGGTAATATACATACAAGAAATTGAGAATCTTTTGCAAGGAACTATCTGTATGGATTTTATAGAAAATACAAAGGCATTTACGAAAATTCTACCGGTAGATACCGCATCTACTGACTGTGTTCGAAAACACAGGTAGAATATGTTTCCAAAGATACATGCAAATCGTCGTTTCAGACCGTGAAACGCTCAAATATGATGTAAAAACTGTTTCTCAATACATGTCTCCAAATCACTTGAAAATGCGTTTTCTAAGCGAATTACGTGTTTTTAAGGTGTTTTGCAGTAACTTCTATAGTTCAATCGGCACTCTAGCTGCGCTGGCGAGTGCACCACGGAGTGCACCACGGAGTGCCTCCAAAAGCTTGTATTCACTAAATATCAGTGAATTTTGCCTTATTGTAGCATAAATAACCTAGTTCTATCGAAACTACAGGTAGAATATTTTTCCAAAGATACATGCAAAATCGTCGTTTCAGACCGTGAAACGCTCAAATATGATGTAAAACTGTTTCTCAAATCATGTCTCCAAATCACTTGAAAATGCGTTTTCTAAGCGAAATACGTGTTTTTAAGGTGTTTTGCAGTAACTTCTATAGTTCAAATCGGCACTCTAGCTGCGCTGGCGAGTGCAGCACGGAGTTCCTCCACAAGCTTGTATTCACTAAAAATCAGTGTATTTTGTCTTATTGTATCATAAATAACCTAGTTCCATCAAAACTATAGGTAGCATATGTAACCTAAGTCTACATGCAAAATTGTCGTTTCAGACCGTGAAACGCTCAAATATGATGTAAACACTGTTTCTCAAAACATGTCTCTAAATCACTTGAAAATGCGTTTTCTAGGCGAATTACGTATTTTTAGGGTGTTTTGCAGTAACTTCTATAGTTCAAATCGGCACTCTAGCTGCGCTGGCGAGTGCACCACGGAGTGCCTGCAAAAGCTTGTATTCACTAAAAATCAGTGTATTTTGTCTTATTGTAGCATAAATAACCTAGTTCCATCGAAACTACAGGTAGAATATGTTTCCTAAGTCTACATGCAAAATCGTCGTTTCAGACCGTGAAACGCTCAAATATGATGTAAAAACTCTTTCACAAAACATGTCTCCAAATCACTTGAAAATGCGTTTTCTAGGCGAATTACGTGCTTTTAAGGTGTTTTGCAGTAACTTCTATAGTTCAAATCGACACTCTAGCTGCGCTGGCGAGTGCACCACGGAGTGCCTTCAAAAGCTTGTATTCTCTAAAAACCAATGTATTTTAACTTATTGTAGCATAAAGAACCTTGTTCCATCGAAACTACAAGTAGAATATGATTCCTAAGTCTACATGCAAAATCGTCGCTTCAGACCGTGAAACGCTCAAATATGATGTAAAAACTGTTTCTCAAAACATGTCTCCAAATCGCTTGAAAATGCGTTTTCTAAGCGAATTACGTGTTTTTAAGGTGTTTTGCTGTAACTTCTATAGTTCAAATCGGCACTCTAGCTGCGCTGGGAAGTGCACCACGGAGTGCCTCCAAAAGCTTGTATTCACTAAAAATCAGTGCGTTTCGTCTTATTCTAGCATAAATAACCTAGTTCCATCGAAACTACAGGTAGAATATGTTTCCAAAGATACATGCAAAATCGTCGTTTCAGACCGTGAAACGCTCAAATATGATGTAAAAACTGTTTTTTAAAACATGTCTCCAAATCACTTGAAAATGCGTTTTCTAAGCGAATTACGTGTTTTTAATGTGTTTTGCAGTAACTTCTATAGTTCAAATCGGCACTCTAGCTGCGCTGGCGAGTGCACCACGGAGGGCCTCCAAAAGCTTGTATTTACTAAAAATCAGTGTATTTTGTCTTATTGTAGCATAAATAACCTAGTTCCATCGAACCTACAGGCAGAATATGTTTCCAAAGATACATGCAAAATCGTCTTTTCAGACCGTGAAACGCTCAAATATGATATAAAAACTCTTTCTCAAAACATGTCTCCAAATCACTTGAAAATGCGTTTTCTAAACGAATTACGTGTTTTAAGGTGTTTTGCAGTAACTTCTATAGTTCAAATCGGCACTCTAGCTGCGCTGGCGAGTGCACCACGGAGTGCCTTCAAAAGCTTGTATTCACTAAAAATCAGTGTATTTTGTCTTATTGTAGCATAAATAACCTAGTTCCATCGAAACTATAGGTAGCATATGTAACCTAAGTCTACATGCAAAATTGTCGTTTCAGACCGTGAAACGCTCAAATATGATGTAAAATCTGTTTCTCAAAATATGTCTCCAAATCACTTGAAAATGCGTTTTCTAAGCGAACTACGTGTTTTTAAGGTGTTTTGCAGTAACTTCTATATTTCAAATCGGCACTCTAGCTGCGCTGGCGAGTGCACCACGGAGTGCCTCCAAAAGCTTGTATTCACTAAATATCAGTGTATTTTGTCTTTTTGTAGCATAAATATCCTAGTTCCATCGAAACTACAGGTAGAATATGTTTCCTAAGTCTACATGCAAAATCGTCGTTTCAGACCGTGAAACGCTCAAATATGATGTAAAAACTGTTTCTCAAAACATGTCTCCAAATCACTTGAAAATGCGTTTTCTAAGCGAATTACATGTTTTTAATTTGTTTTGCAGTAACCTCTATAGTTCAAATCGGCTCTCTAGCTGCGCTGGCGAGTGCACCACGGAGTGCCTCCAAAAGCTTGTATTTACTAAAAATCAGTGTATTTTGTCTTATTGTAGCATAAATAACTTAGTTCCATCGAAACTACAGGCAGAATATGTTTCCAAAGATACATGCAAAATCGTCTTTTCAGACCGTGAAACGCTCAAATATGATATAAAAACTCTTTCTCAAAACATGTCTCCAAATCACTTGAAAATGCGTTTTCTAAGCGAATTACGTGTTTTTAAGGTGTTTTGCAGTAACTTCTATATTTCAAATCGGTACTAGCTGCGCTGGCGAGTGCACCACGGAGTGCCTCCAAAAGCTTGTATTCACTAAAAATCAGTGTATTTTGTCTCATTGTAGCATAAATAACCTAGTTCCATCGAAACTACAGGCAGAATATGTTTCCAAAGATACATGCAAAATCGTCGTTTCAGACCGTGAAACGCTCAAATATGATGTAAAAACAGTTTCTCAAAACATGTTTTCAAATCACTTGAAAATGCGTTTTCGAAGCGAATTACGTGTTTTTAAGGTGGTTTTCAGCAACTTCTATAGTTCAATCGGCACTCTAGCTGCGCTGGCGAGTGCACCACGGAGTGCCTCCAAAAGCTTGTATTCACTAAATATCAGTGAATTTTGTCTTATTGTAGCATAAATAACCTAGTTCCATCGAAACTACAGGTAGAATATGTTTCCAAAGATACATGCAAAATCGTCGTTTTAGACCGTGAAACGCTCAAATATGATGTAAAAACTGTTTCTCAAAACATGTCTCCAAATCACTTGAAAATGCGTTTTATAAGCGAATTACGTGTTTTTAAGGTGTTTTGCAGTAACTCCTATAGTTCAAATCGGCACTGTAGCTGCGCTGGCGAGTGCACCACGGAGTGCCCCCAAAAGCTTGTATTCACTAAAAATCAGTGTATTTTGTCTCATTGTAGCATAAATAACCTAGTTCCATCGAAACTACAGGCAGAACATGTTTCGAAAGATACATGCAAAATCGTCGTTTCAGACCGTGAAACGCTCAAATATGATGTAAAAACTGTTTCTCAGAACATGTCTCCAAATCACTTGAAAATGCGTTTTCTAAGCGAATTACGTGTTTTTAAGGTGTTTTGCAGTAACTTCTATAGTTCAATCGGCACTCTAGCTGCGCTGGCGAGTGCACCACGGAGGGCCTCCAAAAGCTTGTATTCACTAAATATCAGTGAATTTTGTCTTATTGTAGCATAAATAACCTAGTTTCATCGAATCTACAGGTAGAATATGTTTCCAAAGATACATGCAAAATCGTCGTTTCAGACCGTGAAACGCTCAAATATGATGTAAAAACTGTTTCTCAAAACATGTCTCCAAATCACTTGAAAATGCGTTTTCTAAGCGAATTACGTGTTTTTAAGGTGTTTTGCAGTAACTGGTATAGTTCAAATCGGCACTCTAGTTGCGCTGACGAGTGCACCACGGAGTGCCTCCAAATGCTTGTATCCACTAAATATCAGTGAATTTTAACTTATTGTAGCATAAAGAACCTAGTTCCATCGAAACTACAGGCAGAATATGTTTCCAAAGATACATGCAAAATCGTCGTTTCAGACCGTGAAACGCTCAAATATGATGTAAAAACTGTTTCTCAAAACATGTCTCCAAATCACTTGAAAATGCGTTTTCGAAGCGGATTACGTGTTATTAAGGTGTTTTTCAGCAACTTCTATAGTTCAAATCGGCACTCTAGCTGCGTTGGCGAGTGCACCACGGAGTGCCTCCAAATGCTTTTATCCACTAAATATCAGTGAATTTTGTCTTATTGTAGCATAAATAAACTAGTTCCATCGAAACTACAGGTAGAATATGTTTCCAAGGATACATGCAAAATCGTCGTTTCAGACAGTGAAACGCTCAAATATGATGTAAAAACTGTTTCTCAAAACATGTCTCCAAATCACATGAAAATGCGTTTTCGAAGCGAATTACGTGTTATTAAGGTGTTTTTCAGCAACTTCTATAGTTCAAATCGACACTCTAGCTGCGTTGGCGAGTGCACCACGGAGTGCCTCCAAATGCTTGTATCCATTAAATATCAGTGAATTTTGTCTTATTGTAGCATAAATAAACTAGTTCCATCGAAACTACAGGTAGAATATGTTTCTAAAGATACATGCAAAATCGTCGTTTCAGACCGTGAAACGCTCAAATATGATGTAAAAACTGTTTCTCAAAACATGTCTCCAAATCACTTGAAAATGCGTTTTCTAAGCGAATTACGTGTTTTTAAGGTGTTTTGCTGTAACTTCTATAGTTTAAATCGGCAATCTAGCTGCGCTGGCGAGTGCACCACGGAGTGTCTCCAAAAGCGTGTATTCACTAAAATTCAGTGCGTTCCGTCTTATTGTAGCATAAATAACCTAGTTCCATCGAAACTACAGGTAGAATATGTTTCCAAAGATACATGCAAAATCGTCGTTTCAGACCGTGAAACGCTCAAATATGATGTAAAAACTGTTTCTCAAAACGTCTCCAAATCACTTGAAAATGCGTTTTCGAAGCGAATTACGTTTTATTAAGGTGTTTTTCAGCAATTTCTATAGTTCAAATCGGCACTCTAGCTGCGTTGGCGAGTGCACCACGGAGTGCCTCCAAATGCTTTTATCCACTAAATATCAGTGAATTTTGTCTTATTGTAGCATAAATAAACTAGTTCCATCGAAACTACAGGTAGAATATATTTCCAAAGATACATGCAAAATCGTCGTTTCAGACCGTGAAACGCTCAAATATGATGTAATAACTGTTTCTCAAAACATGTCTCCAAATCACTTAAAAATGCGTTTTCTAAACAAATTACGTGTTTTAAGGTGTTTTGCAGTAACTTCTATAGTTCAAATTGGCACTCTAGCTGCGCTGGCGAGTGCACCACGGAGTGCCTCCACAAGCTTGTATTCACTAAAAATCAGTGTATTTTGTCTTATTGTAGCATAAATAACCTAGTTCCATCGAAACTATAAGTAGCATATGTAACGTAAGTCTACATGCAAAATTGTCGTTTCAGATCGTGAAACGCTCAAATATGATGTAATAACTGTTTCTCAAAACATGTCTCCAAATCACTTGAAAATGCGTTTTCTAAACAAATTACGTGTTTTAAGGTGTTTTGCAGTAACTTCTATAGTTCAAATTGGCACTCTAGCTGCGCTGGCGAGTGCACCACGGAGTGCCTCCACAACCTTGTATTCACTAAAAATCAGTGTATTTTGTCTTATTGTAGCATAAAGAACCTAGTTCCATCGAAACTACAGGTAGAATATGTTTCCTAAGTCTACATGCAAAATTGTCCTTTCAGACCGTGAAACGCTCAAATATGATGTAAAAACTGTTTCTCAAAACATGTCTCCAAATCACTTGAAAATGCGTTTTCTAAGCGAATTACGTATTTTTAGGGTGTTTTGCAGTAACTTCTATAGTTCAAATCGGCACTCTAGCTGCGCTGGCGAGTGCACCACGGAGTGCCTGCAAAAGCTTGTATTCACTAAAAATCAGTGTATTTTGTCTTATTGTAGCATAAATAACGTAGTTCCATCGAAACTACAGGCAGATGTTTCCAAAGATACATGCAAAATCGTCGTTTCAGACCGTGAAACGCTCAAATATGATGTAAAAACTTATTCTCAAAAGATGTCTCCAAATCACTTGAAAATGCGTTTTCTAAGCGAATTACGTGTTTTTAAGGTGTTTTGCAGTAACTTCTATAGTTCAAATCGGCACTCTAGCTTCGCTGGCGAGTGCACCACGAAGTGTCTCCAAAAGCTTGTATTAACTAAACATCAGTGTATTTTGTCTTATTGTAGCGTAAATAACCTAGTTCCATCGAAACTGCAGGTAGAATATGTTTCCTAAGTCTACATGCAAAATCGTCGTTTCAGGCCATGAAACGCTCAAATATGATGTAAAAGCTGTTTCTCAAACATGTCTCCAAATCACTTGAAAATGCGTTTTCTAATCGAATTACGTGTTTTTAAAGTGTTTTGCAGTAACTTCTATAGTTCAAATCGGCACTCTAGCTGCGCTGGCGAGTGCACCACGGAGTGCCTCCAAAAGCTCGTATTCACTAAAAATCAGTGTATTTTGTCTTACTGTAGCATAAATAACCTAGTTCCATCGAAACTACAGGCAGAATATGTTTCCTAAATCTACATACAAAATCGTCGTTTCAGACCGTGAAACGGTCAAATATGATGTAAAAACTGTTTCTCAAAACCTGTCTCCAAATCACTTGAAAATGCGTTTTCTAATCGAATTACGAGTTTTTAAGGTGTTTTGCAGTAACTTCTATAGTTCAAATCGGCACTCTAGCTGCGCTGGCGAGTGCACCACGGAGTGCCTCCAAAAGCTTGTATTCACTAAAAATCAGTGTATTTTGTCTTATTGTAGCATAAATAACCTAGTTCCATTGAAACTACAGGTAGAATATGTTTTCTAAGTGTACATGCAAAATCGTCGTTTCAGACCGTGAAACGCTCAAATGTGATGTAAGAACTGTTTCTCAAAGCATGTCTCCAAATCACTTTAAAATGCGTTTTCTAAGCGAACTACGTGTTTTTAAGGTGTTTTGCAGTAACTTCTATAGTTCAAATCGGCACTCTAGCTGCGCTGGCGAGTGCACCATGGAGTGCGTCCAAAAGCTAGTATTCACTAAAAATCAGTGTATTTTGTCTTATTGTAGCGAAAATAACCTAGTTCCATCGAAACTACAGGTAGAAAATGTTTCCTAAGTCTACATGCAAAATCGTCGTTTCAGACCGTGAAACGCTCAAATGTGATGTAAAAACTGTTTCTCAAAACATGTCTCCAAATCACTTGAAAATGCGTTTTCTAAGCGAATTACGTGTTTATTAGGTGTTTTGCAGTAACTTCTATAGTTCAAATCGGCACTCTAGCTGCGCTGGCGAGTGCACCACGGAGTGCCTCCAAAAGCTTGTATTCACTAAAAACCAGTGTATTTTGTCTTACTGTAGCATAAATAACCTAGTTCCATCGAAACTACATGTAGAATATGTTTCCAAAGATGCATGCAAAATCGTCGTTTCAGACCGTGAAACGCTCAATTATGATGTAAAAGCTGTTTCTCAAAACATATCTCCAAATCACTTGAAAATGCGTTTTCTAAGCGAATTACGTGTTTTTAAGGAGTTTTGCATTAACTTCTGTAGTTCAAATCGACACTCTAGCTGCGCTGGCGGGTGCACCACGGAGTGCCTCTAAAAGCTTGTATACACTAAAAATCAGTGTATTTTGTCTTATTGTAGCATAAATAACCTAGTTCCATCGAAACTACAGGTGACATATTAAAAAACATAAAACATATCTATTTAAATATAGTTAAATATTTATAGTTGGCTTATAATATTATTTTGTTAAACAGATTTTAGAGAACTAGTTTTTTGATTGACGTGTGTGACATTTTTCTGTAATACCTAAAAGTATATTAAAAGCATTTAAACATAGAGTTTATTCTATTTTTCTTGTATACTATAAGGAATCTAACAGGTTATCTGTCTAGTGCGACAATAACAAAGAATAGTATAGCAAGAAGTTAAGAGGAAGTCATTGCTTATTTTTCATTAAGATTATAACTTTTCCTTTTTACCTTCCGTCACCTTTAGGTAAGGAAGGTATTGTCTTTGGTCAAAAAATTCGGTGGTGAGTTTTTAATGAATAAGCACGTTTTAAGGTCCGTAGAATACGATTTTACTATTTTTACGATGATGTCTGTATGTGTGTGTGTGTGTGTGTGTGTGTGTGTGTGTGTGTGTGTGTGTGTGTGTGTGTGTGTATGTATGTGTGTCCGTGTGTGTGTGTATGTAACAAAATTTTCGTCTGCGATAGCTCTAATACTACAATTCCAAAAATTATAATTCTTTCGTATTCCTCTTCGTTGCATACATATGAAGAGCTGATTAGATTTTCGCTATAATTGGTTAACCGGAAGTACCTTCATTTGAAGATTTCAACAGTTTTTTTTGGAAAAACGATGTTAAATACCATTTTTTCACATTTAATGTTAGTATAAATATTAAAGAATATTTTATTCTCTATACGATTTGACTGCATTTTATACTTCATATTAAATAGATATAGAGTTATAAAATTAAAAAGAAATTAAATTTCATAAATTAGCTAGCTATGCTAGAAACAGCTACTATATTAATAAAATTCTGATTGAAAGATGTCAGTGTCAATTTACATATTCGTAGTATATTTATGTTATAATTTTACTCCAAACCTCGAAATATAGGATATTTTTGCTCGAAACTGTATGGAATTTGTATAAAATATATACAACTGTCGAAAGGTAATATACATACAAGAAATTGAGAATCTTTTGCAAGGAACTATCTGTATGGATTTTATAGAAATTACAAAGGCATTTACGAAAATTCTACCGGTAGATACCGCATCTACTGACTGTGTTCGAAAACACGAGTGGTAAGAAGTTACCGTGTTCGAAAATTGTACAATATCTACCAGATCCATCTACCGGAGTCATGAAGAATCTAATCTCAAAAAAAAGATAGTGATGCAAAGCGAAGCGCTCCCGTTAAAAGTTTGTTATAGGTTACGGATCTACCTTGTTTATCACTTGCGTTCTTAAAATATCGATTCCGGTAGCTAGCACCTGATAAACAGCTGTTTACCAGTAACAGTTCACCGGTAGAATTTTCGTATAACTGACGGAAGGTAATGTGCTGGCCACATCAGATTTTTTATAATGGATCTATCAAAGCACATTAAACCTCTAAGTGGAGAATCAGACTGGCCAGTATGGAAAAGGAAAATGAGAGATCTAATAGATTATCATGAAGGGGCACTAGACGTAATTGATAAGAAATTAGTAAAACCAGAAGCCTTAAGAAAAGAGGCTGCGGAAGCAGAAATTAAAGCACACAAAGGGAAATTCGATCTTTATCGTAAAGCAAATAGTTATGCCAAATCCATGATAACGAGTTCTATAACTGATACAGTTTATCAGAAAATAATGGATAAGGAGACAGCTAGTGACGCATGGGATGCGTTAAAGCAACATTTTGAGGCAGTATCTGGAGATCAATTATTTAGGATCTGTACAGAATTTTTTGCTTTTAGCTGGATACCTGGTGAAGATGTGTCAACGCATATAGCAAAACTAAGAAGTCTGTGGAATGAGTTAAATAACAGACTTAAGGCTAAAAAAGTCAATACCTTGCCAGATCTTATATTAGTTTGCAAAACTTTACATATTTTGCCAAGTGAATTTGAAAATTTTAAGTCTAGTTGGATGTTACTGACAAAAGATGAAAACAGAACATTTGATGAATTAACAAATCAACTATGCACATTTGAAAGAAATTTCACAAAGGTAAATAGTGACAAAATGGTACAAGAAGCATTGATGGCAAATGTAAATAAGCAAAAACAAGATGGCAAAGGTAAGTTCGTTAAATACAGATCGAAGAACGATATCTGCAATTATTGCAAACAAAAGGGGCACTGGATTAGGTTTTGCAAGAAATGGATTTCTGATGGAAGACCTAAGAAAAATCAGGCAACTAGAGACACTCAGGGCAATTCTGCTGCAGCTAGCGCCGTACTCATGTTCAATTCTGAAGAGACTTTTGCTATTGAAACGAATTCGAAGACGTGGTGGATTGACAATGGAGCAACAAAGCATGTAACAAATTGTTCAGATTATTTTGAAGATTTTGAAATGTTTGACAGGCCTTGTAGCATTAAGGCAGCTGGGAACGAATCTTTGTTGGCATTGGGAAAGGGCACGATTCAAATGTCATCGACAGTTAGCAGTCAAAAAATAATGTTGACGGATGTCTGGTATGTTCCACAATTAACTAGAAATTTATTCTCAGTATTAGATGCTTAGGATAAGTATCTAAACAGCGAGTTTAAGTCTTCGGCAACAGAATGCTGGTTAAAAATTAATGGTAAAGTATATCTGTATGGAACACGAGAATTATATGGAACTTTATACAAGGCAGCTTGTATAAAGCTGAACCAATTATACCTCAACATGCGGTAGAAATAAATACTACAGATGATACTTCATTATTACAGTTGTACCATGAAAGATGGGGACATCAGGATAAACGCCATATTAAGGAGATGCTAGAAAAAAAATTAGGTATTATTGTTCCATTAGAAAAGGGTCTTTGTGAGCCATGTGTGTATGGTAAATCACATCGATTGCCATTTGGACATAGAGAAAAAGCATCCAAACCTGGTGAATTAATGTCAGCTGATGTTTGTGGTCCGTTTGACGAATCTTTCCAAAAGAAAAGATATCTCGTGGTATTTAAGGACAGTTACACAAAATTCCGTTATTGCTACATCATTGAAGAAAAGTCAGAAGTCAAGGACGCACTAGTCCATGTTCTTCAACATTCCAAGACGCTTGGAAATACGATTAAGGAAATACTCAGCGACAATTGTGGGGAATTTAATAATAAGGACGTTCAGGAGATTCTACGTGTAGCAGGTATCACGCAGAGATTGACAGCACCTTACACGCCACAACAAAATGGTGGCAGCGAACGAGAGATGCGCACCATAGTTGAGATGGCTCGAACATTTAAGCACTCAAACAAGGAGGCTAATTTTCCATCAGCTATGTGGACAGAGATGGTCGGTTCGGCAGTATATATTTTAAACCGGACTGGAAAATCTTCTGTGGAAGGCTGTAGTCCCTTTGAGTTGTGGACTGGTATGAAACCCAGAATAAAACATTTACGAATTATAGGATCTACATGTTATGCCCACATTCCCGTTCAGAGGAGAAAGAAAATGGACAAAAAAGCTGTCAAGGGATTTCTTGTAGGATACGATGGTGACGAACGTTACAGAATCTGGATCAAAGAAGAAAATAAAGTCATCCTCTGCAGAGATGTAACCTTTCAAGAAAAGTCTAGCAAGTGTGAAGAGCACGTCGAATTACCATTACGAGATATCGAATATAAAGATCAGGGAAAGCAATCGGTGCAAGAAGATGAAAATGACGAGTCGGAGTTTAGAGAAGAAAGTGAAACTGAAGATGCTCATCGTCAACTCAGAGAACGCTCTAATTTAAGGAAACCTTTACGTTACGATGACTACATTATGATCACTGAAGAAATCATTAATGGGACAAAAACTCCAGAATCATATGAAGAGGCGCTTAACAGCAAGGACAAAGATAATTGGATACAGGCCATGAACAGTGAAATAAAATCACTAGAAGAGAACCAAACATGGGAGTTAGCGAATCTCCCGGATGGAGCTAAGGCCATTCCATCTAAGTGGGTTTTTCGAATAAAAACTAATCAAGATGGCACAATTGACAAGTATAAAGCCAGACTTGTCATTAAGGGATTTAAGCAACGTTTTGGAATAGACTACAATCAAACATTTAGTCCTGTTGCTAAGTTAAGCACAATTCGTTCGGTGCTTAGTACTGCTGCAAGTGAGAAGATGCACTTAACACAGTTCGACGTATCTACTGCATTTCTGTACGCAGAATTAGAAGAGACAATATACATGCAGCAACCGAAAGGATACGAAGATAACACTAATCGAGTTTGCAGGCTCAAACGAAGCCTTTATGGTCTTAAACAAGCTCCAAGGTGTTGGAGCAAACGCTTCGCTAATTTTCTTTTATCAAGAGGGTTTAAGGCAAGTGAAGCAGATCCATGCTTGCACATTAGGCAAAAGGGTGACAAGAAACTATTTGTTGCTCTTTACGTGGACGATGGGTTAGTCGTGGCAACGGACCAGCGAGACGCTGATATCTTTATTGAGGAGTTGAAGACAGAGTTTAAAGTTACCGTGAAACCAACATCGTACTACCTTGGTCTCGAAATTAAACGTTTCAGTGATGGCACAATAAAATTAAGTCAGCAAGTATATGTAAAGAAACTATTGAAACGTTTTAATTTTGAAGAGTGCAAACCTGTTTCCACACCCATGTTAAAGGAAGTTGAAACATCGAAAACAGAACAAGAAAGCATCAAGAAAACTGATTTTCCGTATCGAGAGGCAGTTGGCGGCTAATGTATTTAATGATTGGAACAAGGCCAGATGTAGCATACAGCGTTAGCGTCTTATCAAGAACACTCGATTGTGCATCCATAAAGGATGTTATGAGGCTAAAACGGGTACTTCGATACATCGCAGGTACATCTGATTTAGGCATTCTGTATCGCCCTAACATAAACATTGGCGTATTAGAATGCTACAGCGATGCAGACTTTGGTGGATGTAACAAAACTGGCAGATCAACGTCAGGTGTGGTTGTAGCGTATGCAGGTGGAGCTATTTCGTGGCTTAGCCAAAGGCAAGCTATGGTTGCTACATCTACAACTGAAGCGGAGTTTGTAGCTGCGAATGAAGCAGTTAAAGAAATTATCTGGTTAAGCAGACTGTTTAAAGATATCGCAAAGCTGAAGCAGGTGCCAGTTCTTCAGATTGATAATCAAACAGCAGTGAATTTAACACATAATACTGAATTTCACTATCGAACCAAGCACATTAAAATAAAGTATTTCTTCATTCGAGAAAAGGTAATGGAAGGAGAGTTGGAAGTTCAACAGATTCCAACGGAGTATCAAGTAGCAGACATCATGACGAAGCCATTAGCAAGACCTCGTTTACAGCTATTGTGTGGTAAAATGGGACTTTTAAATTAAAACAAATGTATACCATTTACAGATGATATACAATTTTTTTAAATATGTGTTATGATAAAATTTGTTCTTTTGAGATATTTGATTTAACTTTATTTAAATAAGGGAAAGTGTTGTGGAAACATATTTATTTAAATATAGTTAAATATTTATAGTTGGCTTATAATATTATTTTGTTAAACAGATTTTAGAGAACTAGTTTTTTGATTGACGTGTGTGACATTTTTCTGTAATACCTAAAAGGATATTAAAAGCATTTAAACATAGAGTTTATTCTATTCTTCTTGTATACTATAAGAAATCTAACAGAATATGTTTCCAAAGATACATGCAAAATCGTCGTTTCAGACCGTGAAACGCTCAAATATAATGTAAAAACTGTTTCTCAAAACATGTCTCCAAATCACTTGAAAATGCGCTTTCTAAGCGAATTGCGTGTTTTTAAGGTGTTTTGCAGTAACTTCTATAGTTCAAATCGGCACTCTAGCTGCGCTGGCGAGTGCACCACGGAGTGCCTCCAAAAGCTTGTATTCACTAAAAATCAGTGTATTTTGTCTTATTGTAGCATAAATAACCTAGTTCCATTGAAACTACAAGTAGAATATGTTTTCAAAGTTACATGCAAAACGTCGTTTCAGACCGTGAAACGCTCAAATATGATGTAAAAACTGTTTCTCAAAACATATCTCCAAATCACTTGAAAATGCGTTTTCTAAGCGAATTACGTGTTTTTAAGGTGTTTTGCAGTAACTTCTATAGTACAAATCGGCACTCTAGCTGCGCTGGCTAGTGCACCACGAAGTGTCTCCAAAAGCTTGTATTAACTAAAAATCAGTGTATTTTGTTTTATTGTAGCATAAATAACCTAGTTCCATCGAAACTACAGGTAGAATATGTTTCTTAAGTCTACATGCAAAATCGTCGTTTCAGACCGTGAAACGCTCAAATATGATGTAAAAGCTGTTTCTCACAACATGTTTCCATATCACTTGAAAATGCGTTTTCTAAGCGAATTACGTGTTTTTAAGGTGTTTTCAGTAACTTCTATAGTTCATATCGGCACCATAGCTGCGCTGGCGAGTGCACCACGGAGTGCCTCCAAAAGTTTGTATTCACTAAAAATCAGTGTATTTTGTCTTATTGTAGCATAAATAACCTAGTTCCATCGAAACTACAGGTAGAATATGTTTCCTAAGTCTACATGCAAAATCGTCGTTTCAGACCGTGAAACGCTCAAATATGATGTAAAAACTGTTTCCCAAAACATGTCTCCAAATCACTTGAAAATGCGTTTTCTAAGCGAATTACGTGTTTTTAAGGTGTTTTGCAGTAACTTCTATAGTTCAAATCGGCACTCTAGCTGCGCTGGCGAGTGCACCACGGAGTGCCTCCAAAAGCTTGTATTCACTAAAAATCTGTGTATTTTGTCTTATTGTAGCATAAATAACCTAGTTCCATCGAAACTACAGGCAGAATATGTTTCCAAAGATACATGCAAAATCGTCGTTTCAGACCGTGAAACGCTCAAATATGATGTAAAAACTGTTTTTCAAAACATGTCTCCAAATCACTTGAAAATGCGTTATCTAAGCGAATTACGTGTTTTTAAGGTGTTTTGCAGTAACTTCTATAGTTCAAATCGGCACTCTAGCTGCGCTGGCGAGTGCACCACGGAGTGCTTCCAAAAGCTTGTATTCACTAAATATCAGTGTATTTTGTCTTATTGTAGCATAAATAACCTAGTTCCATCGAAACTACAGGTAGAATATGTTTCCAAATATACATGCAAAATCGTCGTTTCAGACCGCGAAACGCTCAAATATGATGTAAAAACTGTTTCTCAAACATGTCTCCAAATCACTTGAAAATGCGTTTTCTAAGCGAATTACGTGTTTTTAAGATGTTTTGCAGTAACTTTTATTGTTCAAATCGGCACTCTAGCTGCACTGGCGAGTGCACCACGGAGTGCCTCCAAAAGCTTGTGTTTACTAAAAATATGTGTATTTTGTCTTATTGTAGCATAAATAACCTAGTACTATCGAAACTACAGGTAGAATATGTTTCCAAAGATACATGCAAAATCGTCGTTTCAGACCGTGAAACGCTCAAATATGATGTAAAAACTGTTTTTCAAAACATGTCTCCAAATCACTTGAAAATGCGTTTTCTAAGCGAATTACGTGTCTTTAAGGTGTTTTGCAGTAACTTCTATAGTACAAATCGGCACTCTAGCTGCGCTGGCTAGTGCACCACGAAGTGTCTCCAAAAGCTTGTATTAACTAAAAATCAGTGTATTTTGTTTTATTGTAGCATAAATAACCTAATTCCATCGAAACTACAGGTAGAATATGTTTCCTAAGTCTACATGCAAAATCGTCGTTTCAGACCGTGAAACGCTCAAATATGATTTAAAAGCTGTTTCTCACAACATGTTTCCAAATCACTTGAAAATGCGTTTTCTAAGAGAATTACGTGTTTTTAAGGTGTTTTGCAGTAACTTCTATAGTTCATATCGGCACCATAGCTGCGCTGGCGAGTGCACCACGGAGTGCCTCCAAAAGCTTGTATTCACTAAAAATCAGTGTATTTTGTCTTATTGTAGCATAAATAACCGAATTACGTGCGAAACTACAGGTAGAATATGTGTCCTAAGTCTACATGCAAAATCGTCGTTTCAGACCGTGAAACGCTCAAATATGATGTAAAAACTTTTTCTCAAAACATGTCTCCAAATCACTTGAAAATGCGTTTTCTAAGCGAATTACGTGTTTTTAAGGTGTTTTGCAGTAACTTCTATAGTTCAAATCAGCACTCTAGCTGCGCTGGCGAGTGCACCACGTAGTGCCTCCAAAAGCTTGTATTCACTAAAAATATGTGTATTTTGTCTTATTGTAGCATAAATAACCTAGTACTATCGAAACTACAGGTAGAATATGTTTCCAAAGATACATGCAAAATCGTCGTTTCAGATCGTGAAACGCTCAAATATGATGTAAAAACTGTTTTTCAAAACATGTCTCCAAATCACTTGAAAATGCGTTTTCTAAGCGAATTACGTGTTTTTAAGGTGTTTTGCAGTAACTTCTATAGTTCAAATCAGCACTCTAGCTGCGCTGGCGAGTGCACCACGTAGTGCCTCCAAAAGCTTGTATTCACTAAAAATCAATGTATTTTGTCTTATTGTATCATAAATAAACTAGTTCCATCGAAACTATAGGTAGAATATGTTTCCTAAGTCTACATGAAAAATCGTCGTTTCAGACCGTGAAACGCTCAAATATGATGTAAAAACTGTTTCTCAAACATGTCTCCAAATCACTTGAAAATGCGTTTTCTAAGCGAATTACGTGTTTTTAAGATGTTTTGCAGTAACTTTTATAGTTCAAATCGGCACTCTAGCTGCGCTGGCGAGTGCACCACGGAGTGCCTCCAAAAGCTTGTATTCACTAAAAATATGTGTATTTTGTCTTATTGTAGCATAAATAACCTAGTACTATCGAAACTACAGGTAGAATATGTTTCCAAAGATACATGCAAAATCGTCGTTTCAGATCGTGAAACGCTCAAATATGATGTAAAAACTGTTTTTCAAAACATGTCTCCAAATCACTTGAAAATGCGTTTTCTAAGCGAATTACGTGTTTTTAAGGTGTTTTGCAGTAACTTCTATAGTTCAAATCAGCACTCTACTACTCCACTAAAAATCAGTGTATTTTGTCTTAATGTAGCATAAATAACCTAGTTCCATCGAAACTACAGGTAGAATATGTTTCCAAATATACATGCAAAATTGTCGTTTCAGACCGTGAAACGCTCAAATATGATGTAAAAACTGTTTCTCAAAACATGACTCCAAATCACTTGAAAATGCGTTTTCTAAGCGAATTACGCGTGTGTTAGGTGTTTTGCAGTAACTTCTATAGTTCATATCGGCATCCTAGCTGCGCTGGCGAGTGCACCACGGAGTGCCTCCAAAAGCTTGTATTCACTAAAAATCAGTGTATTTTGTCTTATTGTAGCATAAATAACCTAGTTCCATCGAAACTACAGGCAGAATATGTTTCCTAAGTCTACATGCAAAATCGTCGTTTCAGACCGTGAAACGCTCAAATATGATGTAAAAACTGTTTCTCAAAACATGTTTCCAAATGACTTGAAAATGCGTTTTCTAAGCGAATTACGCGTTTTCTAGGTGTTTTGCAGTAACTTCTATAGTTCATATCGGCACCCTAGCTGCGCTGGCAAGTGCACCACGGAGTGCCTCCAAAAGCTTGTATTCACTAAAAATTAGTGTATTTTGTCTTATTGTAGCATAAATTACCTAGTTCCATCGAAACTACAGGTAGAATATGTTTCCTAAGTCTACATGCAAAATCGTCGTTTCAGACCGTGAAATGGTCAAATATGATGTAAAAACTGTTTCTCAAAACATGTCTCCAAATCACTTGAAAATGCGTTTTCTAAGCGAATTACTTGTTTTTAAAGTGTTTTGCAGTAACTTCTATAGTTCAAATCGGCACTCTAGCTGCGCTGGCGAGTGCACCACGGAGTGCCTCCAGAAGCTTGTATTCACTAAAAATCAGTGTATTTTGTCTTATTGTAGCATAAATAACCTAGTTTCATCGAAACTACAGGTAGAATATGTTTCCAAAGATACATGCAATATCGTCGTTTTAGATCGTGAAACGCTCAAATATGATGTAAAAACTGTTTCTCAAAACATGTCTCCAAATCACTTGAAAATGCGTTTTCTAAGCGAATTACGTGTTTTTAAGGTGTTTTGCAGTAACTTCTATAGGGGCTGTCCTTAAATTACGTAACGCTTCAAGGGGGGGTGGGGGTCAAGAGTAGCGTTACGAAGAGTTACGAGGGGGTGGGGGAGGGTTAATGTGTGAGTTACGTAACGATAAAATATAAAAATATATTGCTAAACTTGCTTTAATAGTTTTGAAACATTCAAGTTTCGCGGTGCTAATTCGTATAGTCAACATAATATGTCGGGCACAGTTTAAATTCGGCCCAGTGGTCTTTCATTCGTGCAATGCAATTCATATTAAAACATGATTTCAAGTAGTGTTGATTAGGAAAAATTTTCAATAGTTTGTTAAAAGCATGTGGAAATGCATATGCTTTTAATTTTTGTGCTGTTATTTTTTATCTTTATGTACATTAATTTAATTAGTTTGTTTCAAATTTTAACTGAATATTAAAGAGGCCATATACTTTTATATCCAGTAAAGGAATTGGGGTGACAAGCCGTAGGGCAAGAGTAGTACATTATTTTTCATCTTTATGTATATTAATTTAAATAGTTGCTGTTCTGTTCTGTTATTTTTCATCTTTATGTACATTAAGTTAAATAGTTTCTGTTTCAAATTTTAACTGAATATTAAGGAGGCCATATACTTTTATATCCAGTAAAGAAATTGGGGTGACAAGCCGTAGGGCAAGAGTAGTACATTATTTTTCACCTTTATGTATATTAATTTAAATAGTTGCTGTTCTGTTCTGTTATTTTTCATCTTTATATACATTAATTTAAATAGTTTCTGTTTGAAATTTTAACTGAATATTAAGGAGGCCATATACTTTTATATCCAGTAAAGAAATTGGGTTGACAAGCCGTAGGGCAAGAGTAGTACATTATTTTTCATTTTTATGTATATTAATTTAAATAGTTGCTGTTCTGTTCTGTTCTGTTATTTTTCATTTTTATGTACATTAATTTAAATAGTTTCTGTTTGAAATTTTAACTAAATATTAAGGAGGCCATATACTTTTATATCCAGTAAAGAAATTGGGTTGACAAGCCGTAGGGCAAGAGTAGTCCATTATTTTTCACCTTTATGTATATTAATTTAAATAGTTGCTAATCTGTTCTGTTATTTTTTATCTTTATATACATTAATTTAAATAGTTTCTGTTTTAAATTTTAACTGAATATTAAGGAGGCCCTATACTTTTATATCCAGTAAAGAAATTGGGGTGACAAGCCGTAGGGCAAGAGTAGTACATTATTTTTCATCTTTATGTATATTAATTTAAATAGTTTCTGTTTGAAATTTTAACTGAGTATTAAGGAGGCTATATACTTTTATATCCAGTAAAGAAATTGGGGTGACAAGCCGTAGGGCAAGAGTAATACATTATTTTTCATCTTTATGTATATTAATTTAAATAGTTGCTGTTCTGTTCTGTTATTTTTCATCTTTATATACATTAATTTAAATAGTTTCTGTTTCAAATTTTAACTGAATATTAAGGAGGCCATATACTTTTATATCCAGTAAAGAAATTGGGGTGACAAGCCGTAGGGCAAGAGTAATACATTATTTTTCATCTTTATGTATATTAATTTAAATAGTTGCTGTTCTGTTCTGTTATTTTTTATCTTTATATACATTAATTTAAATAGTTTCTGTTTTAAATTTTAACTGAATATTAAGGAGGCCATATTCTTTTATATCCAGTAAAGAAATTGGGGTGACAAGCCGTAGGGCAAGAGTAGTACATTATTTTTCATCTTTATGTATATTAATTTAAATAGTTGCTGTTCTGTTCTGTTATTTTGTATCTTTATGTACATTAATTTACATAGTTTCTGTTTGAAATTTTAACTGAATATTAAGGAGGCCATATACTTTTATATCCAGTAAAGAAATTGGGGTGACAAGCCGTAGGGCAAGAGTAGTACATTATTTTTCATCTTTATGTATATTAATTTAAATAGTTGCTGTTCTGTTCTGTTATTTTTCATCTTTATATACATTAATTTAAATAGTTTCTGTTTCAAATTTTAACTGAATATCTTAGGAGGCCATATACTTTTATATCCAGTAAAGAAATTGGGGTGACAAGCCGTAGGGCAAGAGTAGTACATTATTTTTCATCTTTATGTATAATAATTTAAATAGTTGTTGTTCTGTTCTGTTATTTTTCATCTTTATATACATTAATTTAAATAGTTTCTGT
Organism: Harpalus rubripes; assembly: GCA_963082715.1. NCBI lineage: Eukaryota > Metazoa > Arthropoda > Insecta > Coleoptera > Carabidae > Harpalus > Harpalus rubripes. The sequence continues at coordinate 79,785 of CAUJCB010000016.1, forward strand.
TTCAAATTTTAACTGAATATTAAGGAGGCTATATACTTTTATATCCAGTAAAGAAATTGGGGTGACAAGCCGTAGGGCAAGAGTAATACATTATTTTTCATCTTTATGTATATTAATTTAAATAGTTGCTGTTCTGTTCTGTTATTTTTCGTCTTTATATACATTAATTAAAATAGTTTCTGTTTCAAATTTTAACTGAATATTAAGGAGGCCATATACTTTTATAACCAGTAAAGAAATTGGGGTGACAAACCGTAGGGCATGAGTAGTTCATTTTCTTTCATCTTTATGTACATTAATTTAAATAGTTTCTGTTCTGTTCTGTTATTTTTCATCTTTACGTACATAAATTTAAATAGTTTTTGTTTCAAATTTTAACTGAATATTAAGGAGGCCATATACTTTTATATCCAGTAAAGAAATTGGGGTGACAAGCCGTAGGGCAAGAGTAGTACATTCTTTTTCATCTTTATGTATATTAATTTAAATAGTTTCTGTTTCAAATTTTAACTGAATATTAAGGAGGCCATATACTTTTATATCCAGTAAAGAAATTGGGGTGACAAGCCGTAGGGCTAGAGTAGTACATTATTTTTCATCTTTATGTATAATAATTTAAATAGTTTCTGTCTGTTCTGTTATTTTTCATCTTTATGTACATAAATTTAAATAGTTTTTGTTTCAAATTTTAACTGAATATTAAGGAGGCCATATACTTTTATATCCAGTAAAGAAATTGGGGCGACAAGCCGTAGGACAAGAGTAGTACATTCTTTTTCATCTTTATGTATATTAATTTAAATAGTTGCTGTTCTGTTCTTTTATTTTTCATCTTTATATACATTAATTTAAATAGTTTCTGTTTCAAATTTTAACTGAATATTAAGGAGGCCATATACTTTTATATCCAGTAAAGAAATTGGGGTGACAAGCCGTAGGGCAAGAGTAGTACATTATTTTTCATCTTTATGTATATTAATTTTAATAGTTTCTGTTTGAAATTTTAACTGAATATTAAGGAGGCCGTGTACTTTTATATCCAGTAAAGAAATTAAGTTGACAAGCCGTAGGGCAAGAGTAGTACTTTATTTTTCACCTTTATGTATATTAATTTAAATAGTTGCTGTTCTGTTCTGTTATTTTTCATCTTTATATACATTAATTTAAATAGTTTCAAATTTTAACTGAATATTAAGGAGGCCCTATACTTTTATATCCAGTAAAGAAATTGGGGTGACAAGCCGTAGGGCAAGAGTAATACATTATTTTTCATCTTTATGTATATTAATTTAAATAGTTGCTGTTCTGTTCTGTTATTTTTTATCTTTATATACATTAATTTAAATAGTTTCTGTTTTAAATTTTAACTGAATATCTTAGGAGGCCATATACTTTTATATCCAGTAAAGAAATTGGGGTGACAAGCCGTAGGGCAAGAGTAATACATTATTTTTCATCTTTATGTATATTAATTTAAATAGTTGCTGTTCTGGTCTGTTATTTTTCATGTTTATATACATTAATTTAAATAGTTTCTGTTTCAAATTTTAACTGAATATTAAGGTGGCTATATACTTTTATATCCAGTAAAGAAATTGGAGTGACAAGCCGTAGGGCAAGAGTAATACATTATTTTTCATCTTTATGTATATTAATTTATATAGTTGCTGTTCTGTTCTGTTATTTTTTATCTTTATATACATTAATTTAAATAGTTTCTGTTTCAAATTTTAACTGAATATTAAAGAGGCCATATACTTTTATATCCAGTAAAGAAATTGGGGTGACAAACCGTAGGGCATGAGTAGTTCATTTTCTTTCATCTTTATGTACATTAATTTAAATAGTTTCTGTTCTGTTCTGTTATTTTTCATCTTTATGTACATAAATTTAAATAGTTTTTGTTTCAAATTTTAACTGAATATTAAGGAGGCCATATACTTTTAAATCCAGTAAAGAAATTGGGGTAACAAGCCGTAGGGCAAGAGTAGTACATTATTTATCATCTTTATGTATATTAATTTAAATAGTTGCTGTGCTGTTCTGTTATTTTTCATATTTATATACATTAATTTAAATAGTTTCTGTTCCAAATTTTAACTGAATATTAAGGAGGCAATATAATTTTATATCCAGTAAAGAAATTGGTGTGACAAGCCGTAGGGCAAGAGTAGTACATTATTTTTCATCTTTATGTATATTAATTAAAATAGTTGCTGTTCTGTTCTGTTATTTTTCATCTTTATATACATTAAATTAAATAGTTTCTGTTTCAAATTTTAACTTAATATTAAGGAGGCCATATACTTTTATATCCAGTAAAGAAATTGGGGTGACAAGCCTAGGGCAAGTGTAGTACATTATTTTTCATCTTTATGTATATTAATTTAAATAGTTGCTGTTCTGTTCTGTTATTTTTCATCTTTATATACATTAATTTAAATAGTTTCTGTTTCAAATTTAAACTGAATATTAAGAAGGCTATATACTTTTATATCCAGTAAAGAAATTGGGGTGACAAGCCGTAGGGTAAGAGTAATACTTTATTATTCATCTTTATGTATATTAATTTAAATAGTTCTGTTCTGTTCTGTTATTTTTCATCTTTATATACATTAATTTAAATAGTTTCTGTTTCAAATTTTAACTGAATATTAAGGAGGCCATATACTTTTATATCCAGTAAAGAAATTGGGTTGACAAGCCGTAGGGAAAGAGTAGTACATTATTTTTCATCTTTATGTATATTAATTTAAATAGTTCTGTTCTGTTCTGTTATTTTTCATCTTTATATACATTAATTTAAATAGTTTCTGTTTCAAATTTTAACTGAATATTAAGGAGGCTATATACTTTTATATCCAGTAAATCAGTGTATTTTGTCTTATTGTAGCATAAATAAACTAGTTCCATCGAAACTACAGGTAGAATATGTTTCCTAAGTCTACATGCAAAATCGTCGTTTCAAACCGTGAAACGCTCAAATATGATGTAAAAACTGTTTCTCAAAACATGACACCAAATCACTTGAAAATGCGTTTTCTAAGCGAATTACGTGTTTTTAAGGTGTTTTGCAGTAACTTCTATAGTTCAAATCGGCACTCTAGCTACGCTGGCTAGTGCAGCTAGTGCACCACGGAGTGCCTCCAAAAGCTTGTATTCACTAAAAATCAGTGTATTTTGTCTTATTGTAGCATAAATAACTTAGTTCTATCGAAACTACAGGTAGAATATGTTTCCAAAAAACATGCAAAATCGTCGTTTCAGACCGTGAAACGCTCAAATATGACGTAAAAACTGTTTCTCAAACATGTCTCCAAATCACTTGAAAATGCTTTTTCTAAGCGAATTACGTGTTTTTAAGGTGTTTTGCAGTAACTTCTATAGTTCAAATCGGCACTCTAGCTGCGCTGGCGAGTGCACCACGGAGTGCCTCCAAAAACTTGTATTCATTAAAAATATGTGTATTTTGTCTTATTGTAGCATAAATAACCTAGTTCCATCGAAACTACAAGTAGAATATATTTCCAAAGATACATGCAAAACGTCGTTTCAGACCGTGAAACGCTCAAATATGATGTAAAAACTGTTTCTCAAAACATATCTCCAAATCACTTGAAAATGCGTTTTCTAAGCGAATTACGTGTTTTTAAGGTGTTTTGCAGTAACTTCTATAGTTCAAAACGGAACTCTAGCTGCGCTGGCGAGTGCACCACAAAGTGTCTCCAAAAGCTTGTATTAACTAAAAATCAGTGTGTTTTGTTTTATTGTAGCATAAATAACCTAGTTCCATCGAAACTACAGGTAGAATATGTTTCCTAAGTCTACATGTAAAATCGTCGTTTCAGATCGTGAAACGCTCAAATATGATGTAAAAGCTGTTTCTTAAAACATGTTTCCAAATCACTTGAAAATGCGTTTTCTAAGCGAATTACGTGTTTTTAAGGTGTTTTGCAGTAACTTCTATAGTTCATATCGGCACCATAGCTGCGCTGGCGAGTGCACCACGGAGTGCCTCAAAAGCTTTAATTCACTAAAAATTAGTGTATTTTGTCTTATTGTAGCATAAATAACCTAGTTCCATCGAAACTACAGGTAGAATATGTTTCCTAAGTCTACATGCAAAATCGTCGTTTCAGACCGTGAAACGCTCAAATATGATGTCAAAACTTTTTCTCAAAACATGTCTCCAAATCACTTGAAAATGCGTTTTCTAAGCGAATTACGTGTTTTTAAGGTGTTTTGCAGTAACTTCTATAGTTCAAATCGGCACTCTAGCTGCGCTGGCGAGAGCACCACGGGGTGCCTCCAAAAGCTTGTATTCACTAAAAATCAGTGTATATTGTATTATTGTAGCATAAATAACCTAGTTCCATCGAAACTACAGGTAGAATATGTTTCCTAAGTCTACATGCAAAATCGTCGTTTCAGACCGTGAAACGCTCAAATATGATGTAAAAACTGTTTCTCAAAACATGTCTCCAAATCACTTGAAAATGCGTTTTCTAAGCAAATTACGTGTTTTTAAGGTGTTTTGCAGTAACTTCTATAGTTGAAATCGGCACTCTAGCTGCGCTGGCGAGTGCACCACGGAGTGCCTCCAAAAGCTTGTATTCACTAAAAATCAGTGTATTTTGTCTTAATGTAGCATAAATAAGCTAGTTCCATCGAAACTACAGGTAAAATATGTTTTAAAGATACATGCAAAATCGTCGTTTCACACCGTGAAACGCTCAAATATGATGTAAAAACTGTTTCTCAAAACATGTCTCCAAATCACTTGAAAATGCGTTTTCTAAGCGAAATACGTGTTTCTAAGGTGTTTTGCAGTAACTTCTATAGTTCAAAACGGCATTCTAGCTGCGCTGGCGAGTGCACCACGGAATGCCTCCAAAAGCTTGTATTCACTAAAAATCAGTGTATTTTGTCTTATTGTAGCATAAATAACCTAGTTCCATCGAAACTACAGGTAGAATATGTTTCCAAAGATACATGCACAATCGTCGTTTCAGACCGTGAAACGCTCAAATATGATGTAAAAACTGTTTCTCAAAACATGTCTCCAAATCACTTGAAAATGCGTTTTCTAAGCGAATTACGTGTTTTTAAGGTGTTTTGCAGTAACTTCTATAGTTCAAATCGGCACTCTAGCTGCGCTGGCGAGTGCACCACGGAGTGCCTCCAAAAGCTTGTATTCACTAAAAATCAGTGTATTTTGTCTTATTGTAGCATAAATAAACTAGTTCCATCGAAACTACAGGTAGAATATGTTTCCTAAGTCTACATGCAAAATCGTCGTTTCAGACCGTGAAACGCTCAAATATGATGCAAAATCTTTTTCTCAAAACATGTCTCCAAATCACTTGAAAATGCGTTTTCTAAGCGAATTACGTGTTTTTAAGGTGTTTTGCAGTAACTTCTATAGTTCAAATCGGCACTCTAGCTGCGCTGGCGAGTGCACAACGGAGTACCTCCAAAAGGTTGTATTCACTAAAAAAACAGTGTATTTTGTCTTATTGTACCCTAAATAACCAAGTGCTATCGAAACTACAGGTAGAATATGTTTCCTAAGTCTACATGCAAAATCGTCGTTTCAGACCGTGAAACGCTCAAATATCATGTAAAAACTGTTTCTCAAAACTTGTCTCCAAATCACTTGAAAATGCGTTTTTTAAGCGAATTACGTGTTTTTTAGGTGTTTTGCATTAACTTCTATAGTTCAAATCAGCACTCTAGCTGCGCTGGCGAGTGCACAACGGAGTGCCTCCAAAAGCTTGTATTCACTAAAAATCAGTGTATTTTGTCTTATTGTAGCATAAATAATCTAGTTCCATCGAAACTACAGGTAGAATATGTTTCCAAATATACATGCAAAATCGTCGTTTCAGACCGTGAAACGCTCAAATATGATGTAAAAACTGTTTCTCAAAACATGCCTCCAAATCACTTGAAAATGCGTTTTCTAAGCGAATTACGTGTTTTTAAGGTGTTTTGCAGTAACTTCTATAGTTCAAATCAGCACTCTAGCTGCGCTGGCGAGTGCACAACGGAGTGCCTCCAAAAGCTTGTATTCACTAAAAATCAGTGTATTTTGTCTTATTGTAGCATAAATAACCTAGTTCCATCGAAACTACAGGTAGAATATGTTTCCAAAGATACATGCAAAATCGTCGTTTCAGACCGTGAAACGCTCAATTATGATGTAAAAACTGTTTTTTAAAACATGTCTCCAAATCACTTAAAAATGCATTATCTAAGCGAAGTACGTGTTTTGAAGGTGTTTTGCAGTAACTTCTATAGTTCAAATAGGCACTCTAGCTGCGCTGGCGAGAGCACCACGTGGTGCCTCCAAAAGCTTGTATTCACTAAAAATCAGTGTATATTGTATTATTGTAGCATAAATAACCTAGTTCCATCGAAACTACAGGTAGAATATGTTTCCTAAGTCTACATGCAAAATCGTCGTTTCAGACCGTGAAACGCTCAAATATGATGTAAAAACTGTTTCTCAAAACATGTCTCCAAATCACTTGAAAATGCGTTTTCTAAGCAAATTACGTGTTTTGAAGGTGTTTTGCAGTAACTTCTATAGTTCAAATCGGCACTCTAGCTGCGCTGGCGAGTGCACCACGGAGTACCTCCAAAAGGTTGTATTCACTAAAAAAACAGTGTATTTTGTCTTATTGTACCCTAAATAACCAAGTGCTATCGAAACTACAGGTAGAATATGTTTCCAAAGATACATGCAAAATCGTCGTTTCAGACCGTGAAACGCTCAAATATCATGTAAAAACTGTTTCTCAAAACTTGTCTCCAAATCACTTGAAAATGCGTTTTTTAAGCGAATTACGTGTTTTTTAGGTGTTTTGCATTAACTTCTATAGTTCAAATCAGCACTCTAGCTGCGCTGGCGAGTGCACAACGGAGTGCCTCCAAAAGCTTGTATTCACTAAAAATCAGTGTATTTTGTCTTATTGTAGCATAAATAATCTAGTTCCATCGAAACTACAGGTAGAATATGTTTCCAAATATACATGCAAAATCGTCGTTTCAGACCGTGAAACGCTCAAATATGATGTAAAAACTGTTTCTCAAAACATGTCTCCAAATCACTTGAAAATGCGTTTTCTAAGCAAATTACGTGTTTTAAGGTGTTTTGCAGTAACTTCTATAGTTCAAATCGGCACTCTAGCTGCGCTGGCGAGTGCACCACGCGGTGCCTCCAAAAGCTTGTATTCACTAAAAATCAGTGTATTTTGTCTTATTGTAGCATAAATAACCTAGTTCCATCGAAACTACAGGCAGAATATGTTTCCAAATATACATGCAAAATCGTCGTTTCAGACCGTGAAACGCTCAATTATGATGTAAAAACTGTTTTTCAAAACATGTCTCCAAATCACTTGTAAATGCGTTATCTAAGCGAAGTACGTGTTTTGAAGGTGTTTTGCAGTAACTTTTATAGTTCAAATCGGCACTCTATCTGCGCTGGCGAGTGCACCACGGAGTGCCTCCAAAATCTTGTATTCACTAAAAATCAGTGTATTTTGTCTTATTGTAGCATAAATAACCTAGTTCCATCGAAACCACAGGCAGAATATGTTTCCAAAGATACATGCAAAATCGTCGTTTCAGACCGTGAAACGCTCAAATATGATGTAAAAACTGTTTTTCAAAACATGTCTCCAAATCACTTGAAAATGCGTTATCTAAGCGAATTACGTGTTTTTAAGGTGTTTTGCAGTAACTTCTATAGTTCAAAACGGCACTCTAGCTGCGTTGGCGAGTGCACCACGGAGTGCCTCCAAAAGCTTGTATTCACTAAAAATCAGTGTATTTTGTCTTAATGTAGCATAAATAAGCTAGTTCCATCGAAACTACAGGTAAAATATGTTTTAAAGATACATGCAAAATCGTCGTTTCACACCGTGAAACGCTCAAATATGATGTAAAAACTGTTTCTCAAAACATGTCTCCAAATCACTTAAAAATGCGTTTTCTAAGCGAAATACGTGTTTTTAAGGTGTTTTGCAGTAACTTCTATAGTTCAAATCGGCTCTCTAGCTGCGCTGGCGAGTGCACCACGGAGTGCCTCCAAAAGCTTGTATTCACTAAAAATCAGTGTATTTTGTCTTATTTTAGCATAAATAAACTAGTTCCATCGAAACTACAGGTAGAATATGTTTCCTAAGTCTACATGCAAAATCGTCGTTTCAGACCGTGAAACGCTCAAATATGATGCAAAATCTTTTTCTCAAAACATGTCTCCAAATCGCTTGAAAATGCGTTTTCTAAGCGAATTACGTGTTTTTAAGGTGTTTTGCAGTAACTTCTATAGTTCAAATCGGCATTCTAGCTGCGCTGGCGAGTGCACCACGGAATGCCTCCAAAAGCTTGTATTCACTAAAAATCAGTGTATTTTGTCTTATTGTAGCATAAATAACCTAGTTCCATCGAAACTACAGGTAGAATATGTTTCCAAAGATACATGCAAAATCGTCGTTTCAGACCGTGAAACGCTCAAATATGATGTAAAAACTGTTTCTCAAAACATGTCTCCAAATCACTTGAAAATGCGTTTTCTAAGCGAATTACGTGTTTTTAAGGTGTTTTGCAGTAACTTCTATAGTTCAAATCGGCACTCTAGCTGCGCTGGCGAGTGCACCACGGAATGCCTCCAAAAGCTTGTATTCACTAAAAATCAGTGTATTTTGTCTGATTGTAGCATAAATAACCTAGTTCCATCGAAACTACAGGTACAATATGTTTCCAAAGATACATGCAAAATCGTCGTTTCAGACCGTGAAACGCTCAAATATGATGTAAAAACTGTTTCTCAAAACATGTCTCCAAATCACTTGAAAATGCGTTTTCTAAGCGAATTACGTGTTTTTAAGGTGTTTTGCAGTAACTTCTATAGTTCAAATCGGCACCCTAGCTGCGCTGGCGAGTGCACCACGGAGTACCTCCAAAAGGTTGTATTCACTAAAAAAACAGTGTATTTTGTCTTATTGTACCCTAAATAAACTAGTTCCATCGAAACTATAGGTAGAATATGTTTCCTAAGTCTACATGAAAAATCGTCGTTTCAGACCGTGAAACGCTCAAATATGATGTAAAAACTGTTTCTCAAACATGTCTCCAAATCACTTGAAAATGCGTTTTCTAAGCGAATTACGTGTTTTTAAGATGTTTTGCAGTAACTTTTATAGTTCAAATCGGCACTCTAGCTGCGCTGGCGAGTGCACCACGGAGTGCCTCCAAAAGCTTGTATTCACTAAAAATATGTGTATTTTGTCTTATTGTAGCATAAATAACCTAGTACTATCGAAACTACAGGTAGAATATGTTTCCAAAGATACATGCAAAATCGTCGTTTCAGATCGTGAAACGCTCAAATATGATGTAAAAACTGTTTTTCAAAACATGTCTCCAAATCACTTGAAAATGCGTTTTCTAAGCGAATTACGTGTTTTTAAGGTGTTTTGCAGTAACTTCTATAGTTCAAATCAGCACTCTACTACTCCACTAAAAATCAGTGTATTTTGTCTTAATGTAGCATAAATAACCTAGTTCCATCGAAACTACAGGTAGAATATGTTTCCAAATATACATGCAAAATTGTCGTTTCAGACCGTGAAACGCTCAAATATGATGTAAAAACTGTTTCTCAAAACATGACTCCAAATCACTTGAAAATGCGTTTTCTAAGCGAATTACGCGTGTGTTAGGTGTTTTGCAGTAACTTCTATAGTTCATATCGGCATCCTAGCTGCGCTGGCGAGTGCACCACGGAGTGCCTCCAAAAGCTTGTATTCACTAAAAATCAGTGTATTTTGTCTTATTGTAGCATAAATAACCTAGTTCCATCGAAACTACAGGCAGAATATGTTTCCTAAGTCTACATGCAAAATCGTCGTTTCAGACCGTGAAACGCTCAAATATGATGTAAAAACTGTTTCTCAAAACATGTTTCCAAATGACTTGAAAATGCGTTTTCTAAGCGAATTACGCGTTTTCTAGGTGTTTTGCAGTAACTTCTATAGTTCATATCGGCACCCTAGCTGCGCTGGCAAGTGCACCACGGAGTGCCTCCAAAAGCTTGTATTCACTAAAAATTAGTGTATTTTGTCTTATTGTAGCATAAATTACCTAGTTCCATCGAAACTACAGGTAGAATATGTTTCCTAAGTCTACATGCAAAATCGTCGTTTCAGACCGTGAAATGGTCAAATATGATGTAAAAACTGTTTCTCAAAACATGTCTCCAAATCACTTGAAAATGCGTTTTCTAAGCGAATTACTTGTTTTTAAAGTGTTTTGCAGTAACTTCTATAGTTCAAATCGGCACTCTAGCTGCGCTGGCGAGTGCACCACGGAGTGCCTCCAGAAGCTTGTATTCACTAAAAATCAGTGTATTTTGTCTTATTGTAGCATAAATAACCTAGTTTCATCGAAACTACAGGTAGAATATGTTTCCAAAGATACATGCAATATCGTCGTTTTAGATCGTGAAACGCTCAAATATGATGTAAAAACTGTTTCTCAAAACATGTCTCCAAATCACTTGAAAATGCGTTTTCTAAGCGAATTACGTGTTTTTAAGGTGTTTTGCAGTAACTTCTATAGGGGCTGTCCTTAAATTACGTAACGCTTCAAGGGGGGGTGGGGGTCAAGAGTAGCGTTACGAAGAGTTACGAGGGGGTGGGGGAGGGTTAATGTGTGAGTTACGTAACGATAAAATATAAAAATATATTGCTAAACTTGCTTTAATAGTTTTGAAACATTCAAGTTTCGCGGTGCTAATTCGTATAGTCAACATAATATGTCGGGCACAGTTTAAATTCGGCCCAGTGGTCTTTCATTCGTGCAATGCAATTCATATTAAAACATGATTTCAAGTAGTGTTGATTAGGAAAAATTTTCAATAGTTTGTTAAAAGCATGTGGAAATGCATATGCTTTTAATTTTTGTGCTGTTATTTTTTATCTTTATGTACATTAATTTAATTAGTTTGTTTCAAATTTTAACTGAATATTAAAGAGGCCATATACTTTTATATCCAGTAAAGGAATTGGGGTGACAAGCCGTAGGGCAAGAGTAGTACATTATTTTTCATCTTTATGTATATTAATTTAAATAGTTGCTGTTCTGTTCTGTTATTTTTCATCTTTATGTACATTAAGTTAAATAGTTTCTGTTTCAAATTTTAACTGAATATTAAGGAGGCCATATACTTTTATATCCAGTAAAGAAATTGGGGTGACAAGCCGTAGGGCAAGAGTAGTACATTATTTTTCACCTTTATGTATATTAATTTAAATAGTTGCTGTTCTGTTCTGTTATTTTTCATCTTTATATACATTAATTTAAATAGTTTCTGTTTGAAATTTTAACTGAATATTAAGGAGGCCATATACTTTTATATCCAGTAAAGAAATTGGGTTGACAAGCCGTAGGGCAAGAGTAGTACATTATTTTTCATTTTTATGTATATTAATTTAAATAGTTGCTGTTCTGTTCTGTTCTGTTATTTTTCATTTTTATGTACATTAATTTAAATAGTTTCTGTTTGAAATTTTAACTAAATATTAAGGAGGCCATATACTTTTATATCCAGTAAAGAAATTGGGTTGACAAGCCGTAGGGCAAGAGTAGTCCATTATTTTTCACCTTTATGTATATTAATTTAAATAGTTGCTAATCTGTTCTGTTATTTTTTATCTTTATATACATTAATTTAAATAGTTTCTGTTTTAAATTTTAACTGAATATTAAGGAGGCCCTATACTTTTATATCCAGTAAAGAAATTGGGGTGACAAGCCGTAGGGCAAGAGTAGTACATTATTTTTCATCTTTATGTATATTAATTTAAATAGTTTCTGTTTGAAATTTTAACTGAGTATTAAGGAGGCTATATACTTTTATATCCAGTAAAGAAATTGGGGTGACAAGCCGTAGGGCAAGAGTAATACATTATTTTTCATCTTTATGTATATTAATTTAAATAGTTGCTGTTCTGTTCTGTTATTTTTCATCTTTATATACATTAATTTAAATAGTTTCTGTTTCAAATTTTAACTGAATATTAAGGAGGCCATATACTTTTATATCCAGTAAAGAAATTGGGGTGACAAGCCGTAGGGCAAGAGTAATACATTATTTTTCATCTTTATGTATATTAATTTAAATAGTTGCTGTTCTGTTCTGTTATTTTTTATCTTTATATACATTAATTTAAATAGTTTCTGTTTTAAATTTTAACTGAATATTAAGGAGGCCATATTCTTTTATATCCAGTAAAGAAATTGGGGTGACAAGCCGTAGGGCAAGAGTAGTACATTATTTTTCATCTTTATGTATATTAATTTAAATAGTTGCTGTTCTGTTCTGTTATTTTGTATCTTTATGTACATTAATTTACATAGTTTCTGTTTGAAATTTTAACTGAATATTAAGGAGGCCATATACTTTTATATCCAGTAAAGAAATTGGGGTGACAAGCCGTAGGGCAAGAGTAGTACATTATTTTTCATCTTTATGTATATTAATTTAAATAGTTGCTGTTCTGTTCTGTTATTTTTCATCTTTATATACATTAATTTAAATAGTTTCTGTTTCAAATTTTAACTGAATATCTTAGGAGGCCATATACTTTTATATCCAGTAAAGAAATTGGGGTGACAAGCCGTAGGGCAAGAGTAGTACATTATTTTTCATCTTTATGTATAATAATTTAAATAGTTGTTGTTCTGTTCTGTTATTTTTCATCTTTATATACATTAATTTAAATAGTTTCTGTTTCAAATTTTAACTGAATATTAAGGAGGCTATATACTTTTATATCCAGTAAAGAAATTGGGGTGACAAGCCGTAGGGCAAGAGTAATACATTATTTTTCATCTTTATGTATATTAATTTAAATAGTTGCTGTTCTGTTCTGTTATTTTTCGTCTTTATATACATTAATTAAAATAGTTTCTGTTTCAAATTTTAACTGAATATTAAGGAGGCCATATACTTTTATAACCAGTAAAGAAATTGGGGTGACAAACCGTAGGGCATGAGTAGTTCATTTTCTTTCATCTTTATGTACATTAATTTAAATAGTTTCTGTTCTGTTCTGTTATTTTTCATCTTTACGTACATAAATTTAAATAGTTTTTGTTTCAAATTTTAACTGAATATTAAGGAGGCCATATACTTTTATATCCAGTAAAGAAATTGGGGTGACAAGCCGTAGGGCAAGAGTAGTACATTCTTTTTCATCTTTATGTATATTAATTTAAATAGTTTCTGTTTCAAATTTTAACTGAATATTAAGGAGGCCATATACTTTTATATCCAGTAAAGAAATTGGGGTGACAAGCCGTAGGGCTAGAGTAGTACATTATTTTTCATCTTTATGTATAATAATTTAAATAGTTTCTGTCTGTTCTGTTATTTTTCATCTTTATGTACATAAATTTAAATAGTTTTTGTTTCAAATTTTAACTGAATATTAAGGAGGCCATATACTTTTATATCCAGTAAAGAAATTGGGGCGACAAGCCGTAGGACAAGAGTAGTACATTCTTTTTCATCTTTATGTATATTAATTTAAATAGTTGCTGTTCTGTTCTTTTATTTTTCATCTTTATATACATTAATTTAAATAGTTTCTGTTTCAAATTTTAACTGAATATTAAGGAGGCCATATACTTTTATATCCAGTAAAGAAATTGGGGTGACAAGCCGTAGGGCAAGAGTAGTACATTATTTTTCATCTTTATGTATATTAATTTTAATAGTTTCTGTTTGAAATTTTAACTGAATATTAAGGAGGCCGTGTACTTTTATATCCAGTAAAGAAATTAAGTTGACAAGCCGTAGGGCAAGAGTAGTACTTTATTTTTCACCTTTATGTATATTAATTTAAATAGTTGCTGTTCTGTTCTGTTATTTTTCATCTTTATATACATTAATTTAAATAGTTTCAAATTTTAACTGAATATTAAGGAGGCCCTATACTTTTATATCCAGTAAAGAAATTGGGGTGACAAGCCGTAGGGCAAGAGTAATACATTATTTTTCATCTTTATGTATATTAATTTAAATAGTTGCTGTTCTGTTCTGTTATTTTTTATCTTTATATACATTAATTTAAATAGTTTCTGTTTTAAATTTTAACTGAATATCTTAGGAGGCCATATACTTTTATATCCAGTAAAGAAATTGGGGTGACAAGCCGTAGGGCAAGAGTAATACATTATTTTTCATCTTTATGTATATTAATTTAAATAGTTGCTGTTCTGGTCTGTTATTTTTCATGTTTATATACATTAATTTAAATAGTTTCTGTTTCAAATTTTAACTGAATATTAAGGTGGCTATATACTTTTATATCCAGTAAAGAAATTGGAGTGACAAGCCGTAGGGCAAGAGTAATACATTATTTTTCATCTTTATGTATATTAATTTATATAGTTGCTGTTCTGTTCTGTTATTTTTTATCTTTATATACATTAATTTAAATAGTTTCTGTTTCAAATTTTAACTGAATATTAAAGAGGCCATATACTTTTATATCCAGTAAAGAAATTGGGGTGACAAACCGTAGGGCATGAGTAGTTCATTTTCTTTCATCTTTATGTACATTAATTTAAATAGTTTCTGTTCTGTTCTGTTATTTTTCATCTTTATGTACATAAATTTAAATAGTTTTTGTTTCAAATTTTAACTGAATATTAAGGAGGCCATATACTTTTAAATCCAGTAAAGAAATTGGGGTAACAAGCCGTAGGGCAAGAGTAGTACATTATTTATCATCTTTATGTATATTAATTTAAATAGTTGCTGTGCTGTTCTGTTATTTTTCATATTTATATACATTAATTTAAATAGTTTCTGTTCCAAATTTTAACTGAATATTAAGGAGGCAATATAATTTTATATCCAGTAAAGAAATTGGTGTGACAAGCCGTAGGGCAAGAGTAGTACATTATTTTTCATCTTTATGTATATTAATTAAAATAGTTGCTGTTCTGTTCTGTTATTTTTCATCTTTATATACATTAAATTAAATAGTTTCTGTTTCAAATTTTAACTTAATATTAAGGAGGCCATATACTTTTATATCCAGTAAAGAAATTGGGGTGACAAGCCTAGGGCAAGTGTAGTACATTATTTTTCATCTTTATGTATATTAATTTAAATAGTTGCTGTTCTGTTCTGTTATTTTTCATCTTTATATACATTAATTTAAATAGTTTCTGTTTCAAATTTAAACTGAATATTAAGAAGGCTATATACTTTTATATCCAGTAAAGAAATTGGGGTGACAAGCCGTAGGGTAAGAGTAATACTTTATTATTCATCTTTATGTATATTAATTTAAATAGTTCTGTTCTGTTCTGTTATTTTTCATCTTTATATACATTAATTTAAATAGTTTCTGTTTCAAATTTTAACTGAATATTAAGGAGGCCATATACTTTTATATCCAGTAAAGAAATTGGGTTGACAAGCCGTAGGGAAAGAGTAGTACATTATTTTTCATCTTTATGTATATTAATTTAAATAGTTCTGTTCTGTTCTGTTATTTTTCATCTTTATATACATTAATTTAAATAGTTTCTGTTTCAAATTTTAACTGAATATTAAGGAGGCTATATACTTTTATATCCAGTAAATCAGTGTATTTTGTCTTATTGTAGCATAAATAAACTAGTTCCATCGAAACTACAGGTAGAATATGTTTCCTAAGTCTACATGCAAAATCGTCGTTTCAAACCGTGAAACGCTCAAATATGATGTAAAAACTGTTTCTCAAAACATGACACCAAATCACTTGAAAATGCGTTTTCTAAGCGAATTACGTGTTTTTAAGGTGTTTTGCAGTAACTTCTATAGTTCAAATCGGCACTCTAGCTACGCTGGCTAGTGCAGCTAGTGCACCACGGAGTGCCTCCAAAAGCTTGTATTCACTAAAAATCAGTGTATTTTGTCTTATTGTAGCATAAATAACTTAGTTCTATCGAAACTACAGGTAGAATATGTTTCCAAAAAACATGCAAAATCGTCGTTTCAGACCGTGAAACGCTCAAATATGACGTAAAAACTGTTTCTCAAACATGTCTCCAAATCACTTGAAAATGCTTTTTCTAAGCGAATTACGTGTTTTTAAGGTGTTTTGCAGTAACTTCTATAGTTCAAATCGGCACTCTAGCTGCGCTGGCGAGTGCACCACGGAGTGCCTCCAAAAACTTGTATTCATTAAAAATATGTGTATTTTGTCTTATTGTAGCATAAATAACCTAGTTCCATCGAAACTACAAGTAGAATATATTTCCAAAGATACATGCAAAACGTCGTTTCAGACCGTGAAACGCTCAAATATGATGTAAAAACTGTTTCTCAAAACATATCTCCAAATCACTTGAAAATGCGTTTTCTAAGCGAATTACGTGTTTTTAAGGTGTTTTGCAGTAACTTCTATAGTTCAAAACGGAACTCTAGCTGCGCTGGCGAGTGCACCACAAAGTGTCTCCAAAAGCTTGTATTAACTAAAAATCAGTGTGTTTTGTTTTATTGTAGCATAAATAACCTAGTTCCATCGAAACTACAGGTAGAATATGTTTCCTAAGTCTACATGTAAAATCGTCGTTTCAGATCGTGAAACGCTCAAATATGATGTAAAAGCTGTTTCTTAAAACATGTTTCCAAATCACTTGAAAATGCGTTTTCTAAGCGAATTACGTGTTTTTAAGGTGTTTTGCAGTAACTTCTATAGTTCATATCGGCACCATAGCTGCGCTGGCGAGTGCACCACGGAGTGCCTCAAAAGCTTTAATTCACTAAAAATTAGTGTATTTTGTCTTATTGTAGCATAAATAACCTAGTTCCATCGAAACTACAGGTAGAATATGTTTCCTAAGTCTACATGCAAAATCGTCGTTTCAGACCGTGAAACGCTCAAATATGATGTCAAAACTTTTTCTCAAAACATGTCTCCAAATCACTTGAAAATGCGTTTTCTAAGCGAATTACGTGTTTTTAAGGTGTTTTGCAGTAACTTCTATAGTTCAAATCGGCACTCTAGCTGCGCTGGCGAGAGCACCACGGGGTGCCTCCAAAAGCTTGTATTCACTAAAAATCAGTGTATATTGTATTATTGTAGCATAAATAACCTAGTTCCATCGAAACTACAGGTAGAATATGTTTCCTAAGTCTACATGCAAAATCGTCGTTTCAGACCGTGAAACGCTCAAATATGATGTAAAAACTGTTTCTCAAAACATGTCTCCAAATCACTTGAAAATGCGTTTTCTAAGCAAATTACGTGTTTTTAAGGTGTTTTGCAGTAACTTCTATAGTTGAAATCGGCACTCTAGCTGCGCTGGCGAGTGCACCACGGAGTGCCTCCAAAAGCTTGTATTCACTAAAAATCAGTGTATTTTGTCTTAATGTAGCATAAATAAGCTAGTTCCATCGAAACTACAGGTAAAATATGTTTTAAAGATACATGCAAAATCGTCGTTTCACACCGTGAAACGCTCAAATATGATGTAAAAACTGTTTCTCAAAACATGTCTCCAAATCACTTGAAAATGCGTTTTCTAAGCGAAATACGTGTTTCTAAGGTGTTTTGCAGTAACTTCTATAGTTCAAAACGGCATTCTAGCTGCGCTGGCGAGTGCACCACGGAATGCCTCCAAAAGCTTGTATTCACTAAAAATCAGTGTATTTTGTCTTATTGTAGCATAAATAACCTAGTTCCATCGAAACTACAGGTAGAATATGTTTCCAAAGATACATGCACAATCGTCGTTTCAGACCGTGAAACGCTCAAATATGATGTAAAAACTGTTTCTCAAAACATGTCTCCAAATCACTTGAAAATGCGTTTTCTAAGCGAATTACGTGTTTTTAAGGTGTTTTGCAGTAACTTCTATAGTTCAAATCGGCACTCTAGCTGCGCTGGCGAGTGCACCACGGAGTGCCTCCAAAAGCTTGTATTCACTAAAAATCAGTGTATTTTGTCTTATTGTAGCATAAATAAACTAGTTCCATCGAAACTACAGGTAGAATATGTTTCCTAAGTCTACATGCAAAATCGTCGTTTCAGACCGTGAAACGCTCAAATATGATGCAAAATCTTTTTCTCAAAACATGTCTCCAAATCACTTGAAAATGCGTTTTCTAAGCGAATTACGTGTTTTTAAGGTGTTTTGCAGTAACTTCTATAGTTCAAATCGGCACTCTAGCTGCGCTGGCGAGTGCACAACGGAGTACCTCCAAAAGGTTGTATTCACTAAAAAAACAGTGTATTTTGTCTTATTGTACCCTAAATAACCAAGTGCTATCGAAACTACAGGTAGAATATGTTTCCTAAGTCTACATGCAAAATCGTCGTTTCAGACCGTGAAACGCTCAAATATCATGTAAAAACTGTTTCTCAAAACTTGTCTCCAAATCACTTGAAAATGCGTTTTTTAAGCGAATTACGTGTTTTTTAGGTGTTTTGCATTAACTTCTATAGTTCAAATCAGCACTCTAGCTGCGCTGGCGAGTGCACAACGGAGTGCCTCCAAAAGCTTGTATTCACTAAAAATCAGTGTATTTTGTCTTATTGTAGCATAAATAATCTAGTTCCATCGAAACTACAGGTAGAATATGTTTCCAAATATACATGCAAAATCGTCGTTTCAGACCGTGAAACGCTCAAATATGATGTAAAAACTGTTTCTCAAAACATGCCTCCAAATCACTTGAAAATGCGTTTTCTAAGCGAATTACGTGTTTTTAAGGTGTTTTGCAGTAACTTCTATAGTTCAAATCAGCACTCTAGCTGCGCTGGCGAGTGCACAACGGAGTGCCTCCAAAAGCTTGTATTCACTAAAAATCAGTGTATTTTGTCTTATTGTAGCATAAATAACCTAGTTCCATCGAAACTACAGGTAGAATATGTTTCCAAAGATACATGCAAAATCGTCGTTTCAGACCGTGAAACGCTCAATTATGATGTAAAAACTGTTTTTTAAAACATGTCTCCAAATCACTTAAAAATGCATTATCTAAGCGAAGTACGTGTTTTGAAGGTGTTTTGCAGTAACTTCTATAGTTCAAATAGGCACTCTAGCTGCGCTGGCGAGAGCACCACGTGGTGCCTCCAAAAGCTTGTATTCACTAAAAATCAGTGTATATTGTATTATTGTAGCATAAATAACCTAGTTCCATCGAAACTACAGGTAGAATATGTTTCCTAAGTCTACATGCAAAATCGTCGTTTCAGACCGTGAAACGCTCAAATATGATGTAAAAACTGTTTCTCAAAACATGTCTCCAAATCACTTGAAAATGCGTTTTCTAAGCAAATTACGTGTTTTGAAGGTGTTTTGCAGTAACTTCTATAGTTCAAATCGGCACTCTAGCTGCGCTGGCGAGTGCACCACGGAGTACCTCCAAAAGGTTGTATTCACTAAAAAAACAGTGTATTTTGTCTTATTGTACCCTAAATAACCAAGTGCTATCGAAACTACAGGTAGAATATGTTTCCAAAGATACATGCAAAATCGTCGTTTCAGACCGTGAAACGCTCAAATATCATGTAAAAACTGTTTCTCAAAACTTGTCTCCAAATCACTTGAAAATGCGTTTTTTAAGCGAATTACGTGTTTTTTAGGTGTTTTGCATTAACTTCTATAGTTCAAATCAGCACTCTAGCTGCGCTGGCGAGTGCACAACGGAGTGCCTCCAAAAGCTTGTATTCACTAAAAATCAGTGTATTTTGTCTTATTGTAGCATAAATAATCTAGTTCCATCGAAACTACAGGTAGAATATGTTTCCAAATATACATGCAAAATCGTCGTTTCAGACCGTGAAACGCTCAAATATGATGTAAAAACTGTTTCTCAAAACATGTCTCCAAATCACTTGAAAATGCGTTTTCTAAGCAAATTACGTGTTTTAAGGTGTTTTGCAGTAACTTCTATAGTTCAAATCGGCACTCTAGCTGCGCTGGCGAGTGCACCACGCGGTGCCTCCAAAAGCTTGTATTCACTAAAAATCAGTGTATTTTGTCTTATTGTAGCATAAATAACCTAGTTCCATCGAAACTACAGGCAGAATATGTTTCCAAATATACATGCAAAATCGTCGTTTCAGACCGTGAAACGCTCAATTATGATGTAAAAACTGTTTTTCAAAACATGTCTCCAAATCACTTGTAAATGCGTTATCTAAGCGAAGTACGTGTTTTGAAGGTGTTTTGCAGTAACTTTTATAGTTCAAATCGGCACTCTATCTGCGCTGGCGAGTGCACCACGGAGTGCCTCCAAAATCTTGTATTCACTAAAAATCAGTGTATTTTGTCTTATTGTAGCATAAATAACCTAGTTCCATCGAAACCACAGGCAGAATATGTTTCCAAAGATACATGCAAAATCGTCGTTTCAGACCGTGAAACGCTCAAATATGATGTAAAAACTGTTTTTCAAAACATGTCTCCAAATCACTTGAAAATGCGTTATCTAAGCGAATTACGTGTTTTTAAGGTGTTTTGCAGTAACTTCTATAGTTCAAAACGGCACTCTAGCTGCGTTGGCGAGTGCACCACGGAGTGCCTCCAAAAGCTTGTATTCACTAAAAATCAGTGTATTTTGTCTTAATGTAGCATAAATAAGCTAGTTCCATCGAAACTACAGGTAAAATATGTTTTAAAGATACATGCAAAATCGTCGTTTCACACCGTGAAACGCTCAAATATGATGTAAAAACTGTTTCTCAAAACATGTCTCCAAATCACTTAAAAATGCGTTTTCTAAGCGAAATACGTGTTTTTAAGGTGTTTTGCAGTAACTTCTATAGTTCAAATCGGCTCTCTAGCTGCGCTGGCGAGTGCACCACGGAGTGCCTCCAAAAGCTTGTATTCACTAAAAATCAGTGTATTTTGTCTTATTTTAGCATAAATAAACTAGTTCCATCGAAACTACAGGTAGAATATGTTTCCTAAGTCTACATGCAAAATCGTCGTTTCAGACCGTGAAACGCTCAAATATGATGCAAAATCTTTTTCTCAAAACATGTCTCCAAATCGCTTGAAAATGCGTTTTCTAAGCGAATTACGTGTTTTTAAGGTGTTTTGCAGTAACTTCTATAGTTCAAATCGGCATTCTAGCTGCGCTGGCGAGTGCACCACGGAATGCCTCCAAAAGCTTGTATTCACTAAAAATCAGTGTATTTTGTCTTATTGTAGCATAAATAACCTAGTTCCATCGAAACTACAGGTAGAATATGTTTCCAAAGATACATGCAAAATCGTCGTTTCAGACCGTGAAACGCTCAAATATGATGTAAAAACTGTTTCTCAAAACATGTCTCCAAATCACTTGAAAATGCGTTTTCTAAGCGAATTACGTGTTTTTAAGGTGTTTTGCAGTAACTTCTATAGTTCAAATCGGCACTCTAGCTGCGCTGGCGAGTGCACCACGGAATGCCTCCAAAAGCTTGTATTCACTAAAAATCAGTGTATTTTGTCTGATTGTAGCATAAATAACCTAGTTCCATCGAAACTACAGGTACAATATGTTTCCAAAGATACATGCAAAATCGTCGTTTCAGACCGTGAAACGCTCAAATATGATGTAAAAACTGTTTCTCAAAACATGTCTCCAAATCACTTGAAAATGCGTTTTCTAAGCGAATTACGTGTTTTTAAGGTGTTTTGCAGTAACTTCTATAGTTCAAATCGGCACCCTAGCTGCGCTGGCGAGTGCACCACGGAGTACCTCCAAAAGGTTGTATTCACTAAAAAAACAGTGTATTTTGTCTTATTGTACCCTAAATAAACTAGTTCCATCGAAACTATAGGTAGAATATGTTTCCTAAGTCTACATGAAAAATCGTCGTTTCAGACCGTGAAACGCTCAAATATGATGTAAAAACTGTTTCTCAAACATGTCTCCAAATCACTTGAAAATGCGTTTTCTAAGCGAATTACGTGTTTTTAAGATGTTTTGCAGTAACTTTTATAGTTCAAATCGGCACTCTAGCTGCGCTGGCGAGTGCACCACGGAGTGCCTCCAAAAGCTTGTATTCACTAAAAATATGTGTATTTTGTCTTATTGTAGCATAAATAACCTAGTACTATCGAAACTACAGGTAGAATATGTTTCCAAAGATACATGCAAAATCGTCGTTTCAGATCGTGAAACGCTCAAATATGATGTAAAAACTGTTTTTCAAAACATGTCTCCAAATCACTTGAAAATGCGTTTTCTAAGCGAATTACGTGTTTTTAAGGTGTTTTGCAGTAACTTCTATAGTTCAAATCAGCACTCTACTACTCCACTAAAAATCAGTGTATTTTGTCTTAATGTAGCATAAATAACCTAGTTCCATCGAAACTACAGGTAGAATATGTTTCCAAATATACATGCAAAATTGTCGTTTCAGACCGTGAAACGCTCAAATATGATGTAAAAACTGTTTCTCAAAACATGACTCCAAATCACTTGAAAATGCGTTTTCTAAGCGAATTACGCGTGTGTTAGGTGTTTTGCAGTAACTTCTATAGTTCATATCGGCATCCTAGCTGCGCTGGCGAGTGCACCACGAAGTGCCTCCAAAAGCTTGTATTCACTAAAAATCAGTGTATTTTGTCTTATTGTAGCATAAATAACCTAGTTCCATCGAAACTACAGGCAGAATATGTTTCCTAAGTCTACATGCAAAATCGTCGTTTCAGACCGTGAAACGCTCAAATATGATGTAAAAACTGTTTCTCAAAACATGTTTCCAAATGACTTGAAAATGCGTTTTCTAAGCGAATTACGCGTTTTCTAGGTGTTTTGCAGTAACTTCTATAGTTCATATCGGCACCCTAGCTGCGCTGGCAAGTGCACCACGGAGTGCCTCCAAAAGCTTGTATTCACTAAAAATTAGTGTATTTTGTCTTATTGTAGCATAAATTACCTAGTTCCATCGAAACTACAGGTAGAATATGTTTCCTAAGTCTACATGCAAAATCGTCGTTTCAGACCGTGAAATGGTCAAATATGATGTAAAAACTGTTTCTCAAAACATGTCTCCAAATCACTTGAAAATGCGTTTTCTAAGCGAATTACTTGTTTTTAAAGTGTTTTGCAGTAACTTCTATAGTTCAAATCGGCACTCTAGCTGCGCTGGCGAGTGCACCACGGAGTGCCTCCAGAAGCTTGTATTCACTAAAAATCAGTGTATTTTGTCTTATTGTAGCATAAATAACCTAGTTTCATCGAAACTACAGGTAGAATATGTTTCCAAAGATACATGCAATATCGTCGTTTTAGATCGTGAAACGCTCAAATATGATGTAAAAACTGTTTCTCAAAACATGTCTCCAAATCACTTGAAAATGCGTTTTCTAAGCGAATTACGTGTTTTTAAGGTGTTTTGCAGTAACTTCTATAGGGGCTGTCCTTAAATTACGTAACGCTTCAAGGGGGGGTGGGGGTCAAGAGTAGCGTTACGAAGAGTTACGAGGGGGTGGGGGAGGGTTAATGTGTGAGTTACGTAACGATAAAATATAAAAATATATTGCTAAACTTGCTTTAATAGTTTTGAAACATTCAAGTTTCGCGGTGCTAATTCGTATAGTCAACATAATATGTCGGGCACAGTTTAAATTCGGCCCAGTGGTCTTTCATTCGTGCAATGCAATTCATATTAAAACATGATTTCAAGTAGTGTTGATTAGGAAAAATTTTCAATAGTTTGTTAAAAGCATGTGGAAATGCATATGCTTTTAATTTTTGTGCTGTTATTTTTTATCTTTATGTACATTAATTTAATTAGTTTGTTTCAAATTTTAACTGAATATTAAAGAGGCCATATACTTTTATATCCAGTAAAGGAATTGGGGTGACAAGCCGTAGGGCAAGAGTAGTACATTATTTTTCATCTTTATGTATATTAATTTAAATAGTTGCTGTTCTGTTCTGTTATTTTTCATCTTTATGTACATTAAGTTAAATAGTTTCTGTTTCAAATTTTAACTGAATATTAAGGAGGCCATATACTTTTATATCCAGTAAAGAAATTGGGGTGACAAGCCGTAGGGCAAGAGTAGTACATTATTTTTCACCTTTATGTATATTAATTTAAATAGTTGCTGTTCTGTTCTGTTATTTTTCATCTTTATATACATTAATTTAAATAGTTTCTGTTTGAAATTTTAACTGAATATTAAGGAGGCCATATACTTTTATATCCAGTAAAGAAATTGGGTTGACAAGCCGTAGGGCAAGAGTAGTACATTATTTTTCATTTTTATGTATATTAATTTAAATAGTTGCTGTTCTGTTCTGTTCTGTTATTTTTCATTTTTATGTACATTAATTTAAATAGTTTCTGTTTGAAATTTTAACTAAATATTAAGGAGGCCATATACTTTTATATCCAGTAAAGAAATTGGGTTGACAAGCCGTAGGGCAAGAGTAGTCCATTATTTTTCACCTTTATGTATATTAATTTAAATAGTTGCTAATCTGTTCTGTTATTTTTTATCTTTATATACATTAATTTAAATAGTTTCTGTTTTAAATTTTAACTGAATATTAAGGAGGCCCTATACTTTTATATCCAGTAAAGAAATTGGGGTGACAAGCCGTAGGGCAAGAGTAGTACATTATTTTTCATCTTTATGTATATTAATTTAAATAGTTTCTGTTTGAAATTTTAACTGAGTATTAAGGAGGCTATATACTTTTATATCCAGTAAAGAAATTGGGGTGACAAGCCGTAGGGCAAGAGTAATACATTATTTTTCATCTTTATGTATATTAATTTAAATAGTTGCTGTTCTGTTCTGTTATTTTTCATCTTTATATACATTAATTTAAATAGTTTCTGTTTCAAATTTTAACTGAATATTAAGGAGGCCATATACTTTTATATCCAGTAAAGAAATTGGGGTGACAAGCCGTAGGGCAAGAGTAATACATTATTTTTCATCTTTATGTATATTAATTTAAATAGTTGCTGTTCTGTTCTGTTATTTTTTATCTTTATATACATTAATTTAAATAGTTTCTGTTTTAAATTTTAACTGAATATTAAGGAGGCCATATTCTTTTATATCCAGTAAAGAAATTGGGGTGACAAGCCGTAGGGCAAGAGTAGTACATTATTTTTCATCTTTATGTATATTAATTTAAATAGTTGCTGTTCTGTTCTGTTATTTTGTATCTTTATGTACATTAATTTACATAGTTTCTGTTTGAAATTTTAACTGAATATTAAGGAGGCCATATACTTTTATATCCAGTAAAGAAATTGGGGTGACAAGCCGTAGGGCAAGAGTAGTACATTATTTTTCATCTTTATGTATATTAATTTAAATAGTTGCTGTTCTGTTCTGTTATTTTTCATCTTTATATACATTAATTTAAATAGTTTCTGTTTCAAATTTTAACTGAATATCTTAGGAGGCCATATACTTTTATATCCAGTAAAGAAATTGGGGTGACAAGCCGTAGGGCAAGAGTAGTACATTATTTTTCATCTTTATGTATAATAATTTAAATAGTTGTTGTTCTGTTCTGTTATTTTTCATCTTTATATACATTAATTTAAATAGTTTCTGTTTCAAATTTTAACTGAATATTAAGGAGGCTATATACTTTTATATCCAGTAAAGAAATTGGGGTGACAAGCCGTAGGGCAAGAGTAATACATTATTTTTCATCTTTATGTATATTAATTTAAATAGTTGCTGTTCTGTTCTGTTATTTTTCGTCTTTATATACATTAATTAAAATAGTTTCTGTTTCAAATTTTAACTGAATATTAAGGAGGCCATATACTTTTATAACCAGTAAAGAAATTGGGGTGACAAACCGTAGGGCATGAGTAGTTCATTTTCTTTCATCTTTATGTACATTAATTTAAATAGTTTCTGTTCTGTTCTGTTATTTTTCATCTTTACGTACATAAATTTAAATAGTTTTTGTTTCAAATTTTAACTGAATATTAAGGAGGCCATATACTTTTATATCCAGTAAAGAAATTGGGGTGACAAGCCGTAGGGCAAGAGTAGTACATTCTTTTTCATCTTTATGTATATTAATTTAAATAGTTTCTGTTTCAAATTTTAACTGAATATTAAGGAGGCCATATACTTTTATATCCAGTAAAGAAATTGGGGTGACAAGCCGTAGGGCTAGAGTAGTACATTATTTTTCATCTTTATGTATAATAATTTAAATAGTTTCTGTCTGTTCTGTTATTTTTCATCTTTATGTACATAAATTTAAATAGTTTTTGTTTCAAATTTTAACTGAATATTAAGGAGGCCATATACTTTTATATCCAGTAAAGAAATTGGGGCGACAAGCCGTAGGACAAGAGTAGTACATTCTTTTTCATCTTTATGTATATTAATTTAAATAGTTGCTGTTCTGTTCTTTTATTTTTCATCTTTATATACATTAATTTAAATAGTTTCTGTTTCAAATTTTAACTGAATATTAAGGAGGCCATATACTTTTATATCCAGTAAAGAAATTGGGGTGACAAGCCGTAGGGCAAGAGTAGTACATTATTTTTCATCTTTATGTATATTAATTTTAATAGTTTCTGTTTGAAATTTTAACTGAATATTAAGGAGGCCGTGTACTTTTATATCCAGTAAAGAAATTAAGTTGACAAGCCGTAGGGCAAGAGTAGTACTTTATTTTTCACCTTTATGTATATTAATTTAAATAGTTGCTGTTCTGTTCTGTTATTTTTCATCTTTATATACATTAATTTAAATAGTTTCAAATTTTAACTGAATATTAAGGAGGCCCTATACTTTTATATCCAGTAAAGAAATTGGGGTGACAAGCCGTAGGGCAAGAGTAATACATTATTTTTCATCTTTATGTATATTAATTTAAATAGTTGCTGTTCTGTTCTGTTATTTTTTATCTTTATATACATTAATTTAAATAGTTTCTGTTTTAAATTTTAACTGAATATCTTAGGAGGCCATATACTTTTATATCCAGTAAAGAAATTGGGGTGACAAGCCGTAGGGCAAGAGTAATACATTATTTTTCATCTTTATGTATATTAATTTAAATAGTTGCTGTTCTGGTCTGTTATTTTTCATGTTTATATACATTAATTTAAATAGTTTCTGTTTCAAATTTTAACTGAATATTAAGGTGGCTATATACTTTTATATCCAGTAAAGAAATTGGAGTGACAAGCCGTAGGGCAAGAGTAATACATTATTTTTCATCTTTATGTATATTAATTTATATAGTTGCTGTTCTGTTCTGTTATTTTTTATCTTTATATACATTAATTTAAATAGTTTCTGTTTCAAATTTTAACTGAATATTAAAGAGGCCATATACTTTTATATCCAGTAAAGAAATTGGGGTGACAAACCGTAGGGCATGAGTAGTTCATTTTCTTTCATCTTTATGTACATTAATTTAAATAGTTTCTGTTCTGTTCTGTTATTTTTCATCTTTATGTACATAAATTTAAATAGTTTTTGTTTCAAATTTTAACTGAATATTAAGGAGGCCATATACTTTTAAATCCAGTAAAGAAATTGGGGTAACAAGCCGTAGGGCAAGAGTAGTACATTATTTATCATCTTTATGTATATTAATTTAAATAGTTGCTGTGCTGTTCTGTTATTTTTCATATTTATATACATTAATTTAAATAGTTTCTGTTCCAAATTTTAACTGAATATTAAGGAGGCAATATAATTTTATATCCAGTAAAGAAATTGGTGTGACAAGCCGTAGGGCAAGAGTAGTACATTATTTTTCATCTTTATGTATATTAATTAAAATAGTTGCTGTTCTGTTCTGTTATTTTTCATCTTTATATACATTAAATTAAATAGTTTCTGTTTCAAATTTTAACTTAATATTAAGGAGGCCATATACTTTTATATCCAGTAAAGAAATTGGGGTGACAAGCCTAGGGCAAGTGTAGTACATTATTTTTCATCTTTATGTATATTAATTTAAATAGTTGCTGTTCTGTTCTGTTATTTTTCATCTTTATATACATTAATTTAAATAGTTTCTGTTTCAAATTTAAACTGAATATTAAGAAGGCTATATACTTTTATATCCAGTAAAGAAATTGGGGTGACAAGCCGTAGGGTAAGAGTAATACTTTATTATTCATCTTTATGTATATTAATTTAAATAGTTCTGTTCTGTTCTGTTATTTTTCATCTTTATATACATTAATTTAAATAGTTTCTGTTTCAAATTTTAACTGAATATTAAGGAGGCCATATACTTTTATATCCAGTAAAGAAATTGGGTTGACAAGCCGTAGGGAAAGAGTAGTACATTATTTTTCATCTTTATGTATATTAATTTAAATAGTTCTGTTCTGTTCTGTTATTTTTCATCTTTATATACATTAATTTAAATAGTTTCTGTTTCAAATTTTAACTGAATATTAAGGAGGCTATATACTTTTATATCCAGTAAATCAGTGTATTTTGTCTTATTGTAGCATAAATAAACTAGTTCCATCGAAACTACAGGTAGAATATGTTTCCTAAGTCTACATGCAAAATCGTCGTTTCAAACCGTGAAACGCTCAAATATGATGTAAAAACTGTTTCTCAAAACATGACACCAAATCACTTGAAAATGCGTTTTCTAAGCGAATTACGTGTTTTTAAGGTGTTTTGCAGTAACTTCTATAGTTCAAATCGGCACTCTAGCTACGCTGGCTAGTGCAGCTAGTGCACCACGGAGTGCCTCCAAAAGCTTGTATTCACTAAAAATCAGTGTATTTTGTCTTATTGTAGCATAAATAACTTAGTTCTATCGAAACTACAGGTAGAATATGTT
Organism: Harpalus rubripes; assembly: GCA_963082715.1. Classification (NCBI taxonomy): domain Eukaryota; kingdom Metazoa; phylum Arthropoda; class Insecta; order Coleoptera; family Carabidae; genus Harpalus; species Harpalus rubripes. The sequence goes on from CAUJCB010000016.1 coordinate 108,628, forward strand.
TCCAAAAAACATGCAAAATCGTCGTTTCAGACCGTGAAACGCTCAAATATGACGTAAAAACTGTTTCTCAAACATGTCTCCAAATCACTTGAAAATGCTTTTTCTAAGCGAATTACGTGTTTTTAAGGTGTTTTGCAGTAACTTCTATAGTTCAAATCGGCACTCTAGCTGCGCTGGCGAGTGCACCACGGAGTGCCTCCAAAAACTTGTATTCATTAAAAATATGTGTATTTTGTCTTATTGTAGCATAAATAACCTAGTTCCATCGAAACTACAAGTAGAATATATTTCCAAAGATACATGCAAAACGTCGTTTCAGACCGTGAAACGCTCAAATATGATGTAAAAACTGTTTCTCAAAACATATCTCCAAATCACTTGAAAATGCGTTTTCTAAGCGAATTACGTGTTTTTAAGGTGTTTTGCAGTAACTTCTATAGTTCAAAACGGAACTCTAGCTGCGCTGGCGAGTGCACCACAAAGTGTCTCCAAAAGCTTGTATTAACTAAAAATCAGTGTGTTTTGTTTTATTGTAGCATAAATAACCTAGTTCCATCGAAACTACAGGTAGAATATGTTTCCTAAGTCTACATGTAAAATCGTCGTTTCAGATCGTGAAACGCTCAAATATGATGTAAAAGCTGTTTCTTAAAACATGTTTCCAAATCACTTGAAAATGCGTTTTCTAAGCGAATTACGTGTTTTTAAGGTGTTTTGCAGTAACTTCTATAGTTCATATCGGCACCATAGCTGCGCTGGCGAGTGCACCACGGAGTGCCTCAAAAGCTTTAATTCACTAAAACTTAGTGTATTTTGTCTTATTGTAGCATAAATAACCTAGTTCCATCGAAACTACAGGTAGAATATGTTTCCTAAGTCTACATGCAAAATCGTCGTTTCAGACCGTGAAACGCTCAAATATGATGTCAAAACTTTTTCTCAAAACATGTCTCCAAATCACTTGAAAATGCGTTTTCTAAGCGAATTACGTGTTTTTAAGGTGTTTTGCAGTAACTTCTATAGTTCAAATCGGCACTCTAGCTGCGCTGGCGAGAGCACCACGGGGTGCCTCCAAAAGCTTGTATTCACTAAAAATCAGTGTATATTGTATTATTGTAGCATAAATAACCTAGTTCCATCGAAACTACAGGTAGAATATGTTTCCTAAGTCTACATGCAAAATCGTCGTTTCAGACCGTGAAACGCTCAAATATGATGTAAAAACTGTTTCTCAAAACATGTCTCCAAATCACTTGAAAATGCGTTTTCTAAGCAAATTACGTGTTTTTAAGGTGTTTTGCAGTAACTTCTATAGTTGAAATCGGCACTCTAGCTGCGCTGGCGAGTGCACCACGGAGTGCCTCCAAAAGCTTGTATTCACTAAAAATCAGTGTATTTTGTCTTAATGTAGCATAAATAAGCTAGTTCCATCGAAACTACAGGTAAAATATGTTTTAAAGATACATGCAAAATCGTCGTTTCACACCGTGAAACGCTCAAATATGATGTAAAAACTGTTTCTCAAAACATGTCTCCAAATCACTTGAAAATGCGTTTTCTAAGCGAAATACGTGTTTCTAAGGTGTTTTGCAGTAACTTCTATAGTTCAAAACGGCATTCTAGCTGCGCTGGCGAGTGCACCACGGAATGCCTCCAAAAGCTTGTATTCACTAAAAATCAGTGTATTTTGTCTTATTGTAGCATAAATAACCTAGTTCCATCGAAACTACAGGTAGAATATGTTTCCAAAGATACATGCACAATCGTCGTTTCAGACCGTGAAACGCTCAAATATGATGTAAAAACTGTTTCTCAAAACATGTCTCCAAATCACTTGAAAATGCGTTTTCTAAGCGAATTACGTGTTTTTAAGGTGTTTTGCAGTAACTTCTATAGTTCAAATCGGCACTCTAGCTGCGCTGGCGAGTGCACCACGGAGTGCCTCCAAAAGCTTGTATTCACTAAAAATCAGTGTATTTTGTCTTATTGTAGCATAAATAAACTAGTTCCATCGAAACTACAGGTAGAATATGTTTCCTAAGTCTACATGCAAAATCGTCGTTTCAGACCGTGAAACGCTCAAATATGATGCAAAATCTTTTTCTCAAAACATGTCTCCAAATCACTTGAAAATGCGTTTTCTAAGCGAATTACGTGTTTTTAAGGTGTTTTGCAGTAACTTCTATAGTTCAAATCGGCACTCTAGCTGCGCTGGCGAGTGCACAACGGAGTACCTCCAAAAGGTTGTATTCACTAAAAAAACAGTGTATTTTGTCTTATTGTACCCTAAATAACCAAGTGCTATCGAAACTACAGGTAGAATATGTTTCCTAAGTCTACATGCAAAATCGTCGTTTCAGACCGTGAAACGCTCAAATATCATGTAAAAACTGTTTCTCAAAACTTGTCTCCAAATCACTTGAAAATGCGTTTTTTAAGCGAATTACGTGTTTTTTAGGTGTTTTGCATTAACTTCTATAGTTCAAATCAGCACTCTAGCTGCGCTGGCGAGTGCACAACGGAGTGCCTCCAAAAGCTTGTATTCACTAAAAATCAGTGTATTTTGTCTTATTGTAGCATAAATAATCTAGTTCCATCGAAACTACAGGTAGAATATGTTTCCAAATATACATGCAAAATCGTCGTTTCAGACCGTGAAACGCTCAAATATGATGTAAAAACTGTTTCTCAAAACATGCCTCCAAATCACTTGAAAATGCGTTTTCTAAGCGAATTACGTGTTTTTAAGGTGTTTTGCAGTAACTTCTATAGTTCAAATCAGCACTCTAGCTGCGCTGGCGAGTGCACAACGGAGTGCCTCCAAAAGCTTGTATTCACTAAAAATCAGTGTATTTTGTCTTATTGTAGCATAAATAACCTAGTTCCATCGAAACTACAGGTAGAATATGTTTCCAAAGATACATGCAAAATCGTCGTTTCAGACCGTGAAACGCTCAATTATGATGTAAAAACTGTTTTTTAAAACATGTCTCCAAATCACTTAAAAATGCATTATCTAAGCGAAGTACGTGTTTTGAAGGTGTTTTGCAGTAACTTCTATAGTTCAAATAGGCACTCTAGCTGCGCTGGCGAGAGCACCACGTGGTGCCTCCAAAAGCTTGTATTCACTAAAAATCAGTGTATATTGTATTATTGTAGCATAAATAACCTAGTTCCATCGAAACTACAGGTAGAATATGTTTCCTAAGTCTACATGCAAAATCGTCGTTTCAGACCGTGAAACGCTCAAATATGATGTAAAAACTGTTTCTCAAAACATGTCTCCAAATCACTTGAAAATGCGTTTTCTAAGCAAATTACGTGTTTTGAAGGTGTTTTGCAGTAACTTCTATAGTTCAAATCGGCACTCTAGCTGCGCTGGCGAGTGCACCACGGAGTACCTCCAAAAGGTTGTATTCACTAAAAAAACAGTGTATTTTGTCTTATTGTACCCTAAATAACCAAGTGCTATCGAAACTACAGGTAGAATATGTTTCCAAAGATACATGCAAAATCGTCGTTTCAGACCGTGAAACGCTCAAATATCATGTAAAAACTGTTTCTCAAAACTTGTCTCCAAATCACTTGAAAATGCGTTTTTTAAGCGAATTACGTGTTTTTTAGGTGTTTTGCATTAACTTCTATAGTTCAAATCAGCACTCTAGCTGCGCTGGCGAGTGCACAACGGAGTGCCTCCAAAAGCTTGTATTCACTAAAAATCAGTGTATTTTGTCTTATTGTAGCATAAATAATCTAGTTCCATCGAAACTACAGGTAGAATATGTTTCCAAATATACATGCAAAATCGTCGTTTCAGACCGTGAAACGCTCAAATATGATGTAAAAACTGTTTCTCAAAACATGTCTCCAAATCACTTGAAAATGCGTTTTCTAAGCAAATTACGTGTTTTAAGGTGTTTTGCAGTAACTTCTATAGTTCAAATCGGCACTCTAGCTGCGCTGGCGAGTGCACCACGCGGTGCCTCCAAAAGCTTGTATTCACTAAAAATCAGTGTATTTTGTCTTATTGTAGCATAAATAACCTAGTTCCATCGAAACTACAGGCAGAATATGTTTCCAAATATACATGCAAAATCGTCGTTTCAGACCGTGAAACGCTCAATTATGATGTAAAAACTGTTTTTCAAAACATGTCTCCAAATCACTTGTAAATGCGTTATCTAAGCGAAGTACGTGTTTTGAAGGTGTTTTGCAGTAACTTTTATAGTTCAAATCGGCACTCTATCTGCGCTGGCGAGTGCACCACGGAGTGCCTCCAAAATCTTGTATTCACTAAAAATCAGTGTATTTTGTCTTATTGTAGCATAAATAACCTAGTTCCATCGAAACCACAGGCAGAATATGTTTCCAAAGATACATGCAAAATCGTCGTTTCAGACCGTGAAACGCTCAAATATGATGTAAAAACTGTTTTTCAAAACATGTCTCCAAATCACTTGAAAATGCGTTATCTAAGCGAATTACGTGTTTTTAAGGTGTTTTGCAGTAACTTCTATAGTTCAAAACGGCACTCTAGCTGCGTTGGCGAGTGCACCACGGAGTGCCTCCAAAAGCTTGTATTCACTAAAAATCAGTGTATTTTGTCTTAATGTAGCATAAATAAGCTAGTTCCATCGAAACTACAGGTAAAATATGTTTTAAAGATACATGCAAAATCGTCGTTTCACACCGTGAAACGCTCAAATATGATGTAAAAACTGTTTCTCAAAACATGTCTCCAAATCACTTAAAAATGCGTTTTCTAAGCGAAATACGTGTTTTTAAGGTGTTTTGCAGTAACTTCTATAGTTCAAATCGGCTCTCTAGCTGCGCTGGCGAGTGCACCACGGAGTGCCTCCAAAAGCTTGTATTCACTAAAAATCAGTGTATTTTGTCTTATTTTAGCATAAATAAACTAGTTCCATCGAAACTACAGGTAGAATATGTTTCCTAAGTCTACATGCAAAATCGTCGTTTCAGACCGTGAAACGCTCAAATATGATGCAAAATCTTTTTCTCAAAACATGTCTCCAAATCGCTTGAAAATGCGTTTTCTAAGCGAATTACGTGTTTTTAAGGTGTTTTGCAGTAACTTCTATAGTTCAAATCGGCATTCTAGCTGCGCTGGCGAGTGCACCACGGAATGCCTCCAAAAGCTTGTATTCACTAAAAATCAGTGTATTTTGTCTTATTGTAGCATAAATAACCTAGTTCCATCGAAACTACAGGTAGAATATGTTTCCAAAGATACATGCAAAATCGTCGTTTCAGACCGTGAAACGCTCAAATATGATGTAAAAACTGTTTCTCAAAACATGTCTCCAAATCACTTGAAAATGCGTTTTCTAAGCGAATTACGTGTTTTTAAGGTGTTTTGCAGTAACTTCTATAGTTCAAATCGGCACTCTAGCTGCGCTGGCGAGTGCACCACGGAATGCCTCCAAAAGCTTGTATTCACTAAAAATCAGTGTATTTTGTCTGATTGTAGCATAAATAACCTAGTTCCATCGAAACTACAGGTACAATATGTTTCCAAAGATACATGCAAAATCGTCGTTTCAGACCGTGAAACGCTCAAATATGATGTAAAAACTGTTTCTCAAAACATGTCTCCAAATCACTTGAAAATGCGTTTTCTAAGCGAATTACGTGTTTTTAAGGTGTTTTGCAGTAACTTCTATAGTTCAAATCGGCACCCTAGCTGCGCTGGCGAGTGCACCACGGAGTACCTCCAAAAGGTTGTATTCACTAAAAAAACAGTGTATTTTGTCTTATTGTACCCTAAATAACCAAGTGCTATCGAAACTACAGGTAGAATATGTTTCCAAAGATACATGCAAAATCGTCGTTTCAGACCGTGAAACGCTCAAATATCATGTAAAAACTGTTTCTCAAAACTTGTTTTCAAATCACTTGAAAATGCGTTTTTTAAGCAAATTACGTGTTTTTTAGGTGTTTTGCATTAACTTCTATAGTTCAAATCAGCACTCTAGCTGCGCTGGCGAGTGCACAACGGAGTGCCTCCAAAAGCTTGTATTCACTAAAAATCAGTGTATTTTGTCTTATTGTAGCATAAATAATCTAGTTCCATCGAAACTACAGGTAGAATATGTTTCCAAATATACATGCAAAATCGTCGTTTCAGACCGTGAAACGCTCAAATATGATGTAAAAACTGTTTCTCAAAACATGCCTCCAAATCACTTGAAAATGCGTTTTCTAAGCGAATTACGTGTTTTTAAGGTGTTTTGCAGTAACTTCCATAGTTCAAATCGGCACTCTAGCTGCGCTGGCGAGTGCACCACGAAGTGTCTCCAAAAGCTTGTATTAACTAAAAATCAGTGTATTTTGTCTTATTGTAGCATAAATAACCTAGTTCCATCGAAACTACAGGTAGAATATGTTTCCTAAGTCTACATGTAAAATCGTCGTTTCAGACCGTGAAACGCTCAAATATGATGTAAAAACTGTTTCTCAAAACATGTCTCTAAATCACTTGAAAATGCGTTTTCTAAGCAAATTACGTGTTTTTAAGGTGTTTTGCAGTAACTTCTATAGTTCAAATCGGCACTCTAGCTGCGCTGGCGAGAGCACCACGGGGTGCCTCCAAAAGCTTGTATTCACTAAAAATCAGTGTATATTGTATTATTGTAGCATAAATAACCTAGTTCCAACGAAACTACAGGTAGAATATGTTTCCTAAGTCTACATGCAAAATCGTCGTTTCAGACCGTGAAACGCTCAAATATGTAAAAACTGTTTCTCAAAACATGTCTCCAAATCACTTGAAAATGCATTTTCTAAGCAAATTACGTGTTTTTAAGGTGTTTTGCAGTAACTTCTATAGTTCAAATCGGCACTCTAGCTGCGCTGGCGAGTGCACCACGCGGTGACTCCAAAAGCTTGTATTCACTAAAAATCAGTGTATTTTGTCTTATTGTAGCATAAATAACCTAGTTCCATCGAAACTACAGGCAGAATATGTTTCCAAAGATACATGCAAAATCGTCGTTTCAGACCGTAAAACGCTCAATTATGATGTAAAAACTGTTTTTCAAAACATGTCTCCAAATCACTTGAAAATGCGTTATCTAAGCGAAGTACGTGTTTTGAAGGTGTTTTGCAGTAACTTCTATAGTTCAAATCTGCACTCTAGCTGCGCTGGCGAGAGCACCACGGGGTGCCTCCAAAAGCTTGTATTCACTAAAAATCAGTGTATATTGTATTATTGTAGCATAAATAACCTAGTTCCATCGAAACTACAGGTGGAATATGTTTCCTAAGTCTACATGCAAAATCGTCGTTTCAGACCGCGAAACGCTCAAATATCATGTAAAAACTGTTTCTCAAAACTTGTCTCCAAATCACTTGAAATTGCGTTTTTTAAGCGAATTACGTGTTTTTTAGGTGTTTTGCATTAACTTCTATAGTTCAAATCAGCACTCTAGCTGCGCTGGCGAGTGCACAACGGAGTGCCTCCAAAAGCTTGTATTCACTAAAAATCAGTGTATTTTGCCTTATTGTAGCATAAATAATCTAGTTCCATCGAAACTACAGGTAGAATATGTTTCCAAATATACATGCAAAATCGTCGTTTCAGACCGTGAAACGCTCAAATATGATGTAAAAACTGTTTCTCAAAACATGCCTCCAAATCACTTGAAAATGCGTTTTCTAAGCGAATTACGTGTTTTACGGTGTTCAGCAGCAACTTCTGTAGTTCAAATCGGCACTCTAGCTGCGCTGGCGAGTGCACCACGGAGTGCCTTTAAAAGCTTGTATTCACTAAAAATCAGTGTATTTTGTCTTATTGTAGCATAAATAACCTAGTTCCATCGAAACTACAAGTAGAATATATTTCCAAAGATACATGCAAAACGTCGTTTCAGACCGTGAAACGCTCAAATATGATGTAAAAACTGTTTCTCAAAACATATCTCCAAATCACTTGAAAATGCGTTTTCTAAGCGAATTACGTGTTTTTAAGGTGTTTTGCAGTAACTTCTATAGTTCAAAACGGCACTCTAGCTGCGCTGGCGAGTGAACCACAAAGTGTCTCCAAAAGCTTGTATTAACTAAAAATCAGTGTGTTTTGTTTTATTGTAGCATAAATAACCTAGTTCCATCGAAACTACAGGTAGAATATGTTTCCTAAGTCTACATGTAAAATCGTCGTTTCAGATCGTGAAACGCTCAAATATGATGTAAAAGCTGTTTCTTAAAACATGTTTCCAAATCACTTGAAAATGAGTTTTCTAAGCGAATTACGTGTTTTTAAGGTGTTTTGCAGTAACTTCTATAGTTCATATCGGCACCATAGCTGCGCTGGCGAGTGCACCACGGAGTGCCTCCAAAAGCTTTAATTCACTAAAAATTAGTGTATTTTGTCTTATTGTAGCATAAATAACCTAGTTCCATCGAAACTAGAGGTAGAATATGTTTCCTAAGTCTACATGCAAAATCGTCGTTTCAGACCGTGAAACGCTCAAATAAGATGTCAAAACTGTTTCTCAAAACATGTCTCCAAATCACTTGAAAATGCGTTTTCTAAGCGAATTACGTGTTTTTAAGGTGTTTTGCAGTAACTTCTATAGTTCAAATCGGCACTCTAGCTGCGCTGGCGAGTGCACCACGGAGTACCTCCAAAAGGTTGTATTCACTAAAAAAACAGTGTATTTTGTCTTATTGTACCCTAAATAACCAAGTGCTATCGAAACTACAGGTAGAATATGTTTCCTAAGTCTACATGCAAAATCGTCGTTTCAGACCGTGAAACGCTCAAATATCATGTAAAAACTGTTTCTTAAAACTTGTCTCCAAATCACTTGAAAATGCGTTTTTTAAGCGAATTACGTGTTTTTTAGGTGTTTTGCATTAACTTCTATAGTTCAAATCAGCACTCTAGCTGCGCTGGCGAGTGCACAACGGAGTGCCTCCAAAAGCTTGTATTCACTAAAAATCAGTGTATTTTGTCTTATTGTAGCATAAATAATCTAGTTCCATCGAAACTACAGGTAGAATATGTTTCCAAATATACATGCAAAATCGTCGTTTCAGACCGTGAAACGCTCAAATATGATGTAAAAACTGTTTCTCAAAACATGCCTCCAAATCACTTGAAAATGCATTTTCTAAGCGAATTACGTGTTTTTAAGGTGTTTTGCAGTAACTTCTATAGTTCAAATCAGCACTCTAGCTGCGCTGGCGAGTGCACAACGGAGTGCCTCCAAAAGCTTGTATTCACTAAAAATCAGTGTATTTTGTCTTATTGTAGCATAAATAACCTAGTTCCATCGAAACTACAGGTAGAATATGTTTCCAAAGATACATGCAAAATCGTCGTTTCAGACCGTGAAACGCTCAATTATGATGTAAAAACTGTTTTTTAAAACATGTCTCCAAATCACTTGAAAATGCGTTATCTAAGCGAAGTACGTGTTTTGAAGGTGTTTTGCAGTAACTTCTATAGTTCAAATAGGCACTCTAGCTGCGCTGGCGAGAGCACCACGTGGTGCCTCCAAAAGCTTGTATTCACTAAAAATCAGTGTATATTGTATTATTGTAGCATAAATAACCTAGTTCCATCGAAACTACAGGTAGAATATGTTTCCTAAGTCTACATGCAAAATCGTCGTTTCAGACCGTGAAACGCTCAAATATGATGTAAAGACTGTTTCTCAAAACATGTCTCCAAATCACTTGAAAATGCGTTTTCTAAGCAAATTACGTGTTTTGAAGGTGTTTTGCAGTAACTTCTATAGTTCAAATCGGCACTCTAGCTGCGCTGGCGAGTGCACCACGGAGTACCTCCAAAAGGTTGTATTCACTAAAAAAACAGTGTATTTTGTCTTACTGTACCCTAAATAACCAAGTGCTATCGAAACTACAGGTAGAATATGTTTCCAAAGATACATGCAAAATCGTCGTTTCAGACCGTGAAACGCTCAAATATCATGTAAAAACTGTTTCTCAAAACTTGTCTCCAAATCACTTGAAAATGCGTTTTTTAAGCGAATTACGTGTTTTTTAGGTGTTTTGCATTAACTTCTATAGTTCAAATCAGCACTCTAGCTGCGCTGGCGAGTGTACAACGGAGTGCCTCCAAAAGCTTGTATTCACTAAAAATCAGTGTATTTTGTCTTATTGTAGCATAAATAATCTAGTTCCATCGAAACTACAGGTAGAATATGTTTCCAAATATACATGCAAAATCGTCGTTTCAGACCGTGAAACGCTCAAATATGATGTAAAAACTGTTTCTCAAAACATGTCTCCAAATCACTTGAAAATGCGTTTTCTAAGCAAATTACGTGTTTTAAGGTGTTTTGCAGTAACTTCTATAGTTCAAATCGGCACTCTAGCTGCGCTGGCGAGTGCACCACGCGGTGCCTCCAAAAGCTTGTATTCACTAAAAATCAGTGTATTTTGTCTTATTGTAGCATAAATAACCTAGTTCCATCGAAACTACAGGCAGAATATGTTTCCAAATATACATGCAAAATCGTCGTTTCAGACCGTGAAACGCTCAATTATGATGTAAAAACTGTTTTTCAAAACATGTCTCCAAATCACTTGTAAATGCGTTATCTAAGCGAAGTACGTGTTTTAAGGTGTTTTGCAGTAACTTCTATAGTTCAAATCGGCACTCTAGCTGCGCTGGCGAGTGCACCACGCGGTGCCTCCAAAAGCTTGTATTCACTAAAAATCAGTGTATTTTGTCTTAATGTAGCATAAATAAGCTAGTTCCATCGAAACTACAGGTAAAATATGTTTTAAAGATACATGCAAAATCGTCGTTTCACACCGTGAAACGCTCAAATATGATGTAAAAACTGTTTCTCAAAACATGTCTCCAAATCACTTGAAAATGCGTTTTCTAAGCGAAATACGTGTTTCTAAGGTGTTTTGCAGTAACTTCTATAGTTCACATCGGCTCTCTAGCTGCGCTGGCGAGTGCACCACGGAATGCCTCCAAAAGCTTGTATTCACTAAAAATCAGTGTATTTTGTCTTATTGTAGCATAAATAACCTAGTTCCATCGAAACTACAGGTAGAATATGTTTCCAAAGATACATGCACAATCGTCGTTTCAGACCGTGAAACGCTCAAATATGATGTAAAAACTGTTTCTCAAAACATGTCTCCAAATCACTTGAAAATGCGTTTTCTAAGCGAATTACGTGTTTTTAAGGTGTTTTGCAGTAACTTCTATAGTTCAAATCGGCACTCTAGCTGCGCTGGCGAGTGCACCACGGAGTACCTCCAAAAGGTTGTATTCACTAAAAAAACAGTGTATTTTGTCTTATTGTACCCTAAATAACCAAGTGCTATCGAAACTACAGGTAGAATATGTTTCCAAAGATACATGCAAAATCGTCGTTTTAGACCGTGAAACGCTCAAATATCATGTAAAAACTGTTTCTCAAAACTTGTCTCCAAATCACTTGAAAATGCGTTTTTTAAGCGAATTACGTGTTTTTTAGGTGTTTTGCATTAACTTCTATAGTTCAAATCAGCACTCTAGCTGCGCTGGCGAGTGCACAACGGAGTGCCTCCAAAAGCTTGTATTCACTAAAAATCAGTGCATTTTGTCTTATTGTAGCATAAATAATCTAGTTCCATCGAAACTACAGGTAGAATATGTTTCCAAATATACATGCAAAATCGTCGTTTCAGACCGTGAAACGCTCAAATTGATGTAAAACCTCTTTCTCAAAACATGCCTCCAAATCATTTGAAAATGCGTTTTCTAAGCGAATTACGTGTTTTTAAGGTGTTTTGCAGTAACTTCTATAGTTCAAATCGGCACTCTAGCTGCGCTGGCGAGTGCACCACGGAGTACCTCCAAAAGGTTGTATTCACTAAAAAAACAGTGTATTTTGTCTTACTGTACCCTAAATAACCAAGTGCTATCGAAACTACAGGTAGAATATGTTTCCAAAGATACATGCAAAATCGTCGTTTCAGACCGTGAAACGCTCAAATATCATGTAAAAACTGTTTCTCAAAACTTGTCTCCAAATCACTTGAAAATGCGTTTTTTAAGCGAATTACGTGTTTTTTAGGTGTTTTGCATTAACTTCTATAGTTCAAATCAGCACTCTAGCTGCGCTGGCGAGTGTACAACGGAGTGCCTCCAAAAGCTTGTATTCACTAAAAATCAGTGTATCTTGTCTTATTGTAGCATAAATAATCTAGTTCCATCGAAACTACAGGTAGAATATGTTTCCAAATATACATGCAAAATCGTCGTTTCAGACCGTGAAACGCTCAAATATGATGTAAAAACTGTTTCTCAAAACATGTCTCCAAATCACTTGAAAATGCGTTTTCTAAGCAAATTACGTGTTTTAAGGTGTTTTGCAGTAACTTCTATAGTTCAAATCGGCACTCTAGCTGCGCTGGCGAGTGCACCACGCGGTGCCTCCAAAAGCTTGTATTCACTAAAAATCAGTGTATTTTGTCTTATTGTAGCATAAATAACCTAGTTCCATCGAAACTACAGGCAGAATATGTTTCCAAATATACATGCAAAATCGTCGTTTCAGACCGTGAAACGCTCAATTATGATGTAAAAACTGTTTTTCAAAACATGTCTCCAAATCACTTGTAAATGCGTTATCTAAGCGAAGTACGTGTTTTAAGGTGTTTTGCAGTAACTTCTATAGTTCAAATCGGCACTCTAGCTGCGCTGGCGAGTGCACCACGCGGTGCCTCCAAAAGCTTGTATTCACTAAAAATCAGTGTATTTTGTCTTAATGTAGCATAAATAAGCTAGTTCCATCGAAACTACAGGTAAAATATGTTTTAAAGATACATGCAAAATCGTCGTTTCACACCGTGAAACGCTCAAATATGATGTAAAAACTGTTTCTCAAAACATGTCTCCAAATCACTTGAAAATGCGTTTTCTAAGCGAAATACGTGTTTCTAAGGTGTTTTGCAGTAACTTCTATAGTTCACATCGGCTCTCTAGCTGCGCTGGCGAGTGCACCACGGAGTGCCCCCAAAAGCTTGTATTCACTAAAAATCAGTGTATTTTGTCTTATTTTAGCATAAATAAACTAGTTCCATCGAAACCACAGGTAGAATATGTTTCCTAAGTCTACATGCAAAATCGTCGTTTCAGACCGTGAAACGCTCAAATATGATGCAAAATCTTTTTCTCAAAACATGTCTCCAAATCACTTGAAAATGCGTTTTCTAAGCGAATTACGTGTTTTTAAGGTGTTTTGCAGTAACTTCTATAGTTCAAATCGGCACTCTAGCTGCGCTGGCGAGTGCACCACGGAGTACCTCCAAAAGGTTGTATTCACTAAAAAAACAGTGTATTTTGTCTTATTGTACCCTAAATAACCAAGTGCTATCGAAACTACAGGTAGAATATGTTTCCAAAGATACATGCAAAATCGTCGTTTCAGACCGTGAAACGCTCAAATATCATGTAAAAACTGTTTCTCAAAACTTGTCTCCAAATCACTTGAAAATGCGTTTTTTAAGCGAATTACGTGTTTTTTAGGTGTTTTGCATTAACTTCTATAGTTCAAATCAGCACTCTAGCTGCGCTGGCGAGTGCACAACGGAGTGCCTCCAAAAGCTTGTATTCACTAAAAATCAGTGTATTTTGTCTTATTGTAGCATAAATAACCTAGTTCCATCGAAACTACAGGTAGAATATGTTTCCAAATATACATGCAAAATCGTCGTTTCAGCTGTGAAACGCTCAAATTGATGTAAAACCTGTTTCTCAAAACATGCCTCCAAATCATTTGAAAATGCGTTTTCTAAGCGAATTACGTGTTTTTAAGGTGTTTTGCAGTAACTTCTATAGTTCAAATCGGCACTCTAGCTGCGCTGGCGAGTGCACCACGAAGTGTCTCCAAAAGCTTGTATTAACTAAAATTCAGTGTATTTTGTCTTATTGTAGCATAAATAACCTAGTTCCATCGAAACTACAGGTAGAATATGTTTCCTAAGTCTACATGTAAAATCGTCGTTTCAGACCGTGAAACGCTCAAATATGATGTAAAAACTTTTTCTCAAAACATGTCTCTAAATCACTTGAAAATGCGTTTTCTAAGCAAAATACGTGTTTTTAAGGTGTTTTGCAGTAACTTCTATAGTTCAAATCGGCACTCTAGCTGCGCTGGCGAGTGCAACACGCGGTGCCTCCAAAAGCTTGTATTCACTAAAAATCAGTGTATTTTGTCTTATTGTAGCATAAATAACCTAGTTCCATCGAAACTACAGGCAGAATATGTTTCCAAAGATACATGCAAAATCGTCGTTTCAGACCGTGAAACGCTCAATTATGATGTAAAAACTGTTTTTCAAAACATGTCTCCAAATCACTTGAAAATGCGTTATCTAAGCGAAGTACGTGTTTTGAAGGTGTTTTGCAGTAACTTCTATAGTTCAAATCGGCACTCTATCTGCGCTGGCGAGTGCACCACGGAGTGCCTCCAAAATCTTGTATTCGCTAAAAATCAGTGTATTTTGTCTTATTGTAGCATAAATAACCTAGTTCCATCGAAACCACAGGCAGAACATGTTTCCAAAGATACATGCAAAATCGTCGTTTCAGACCGTGAAACGCTCAAATATGATGTAAAAACTGTTTTTCAAAACATGTCTCCAAATCACTTGAAAATGCGTTATCTAAGCGAATTACGTGTTTTTAAGGTGTTTTGCAGTAACTTCTATAGTTCAAAACGGCACTCTAGCTGCGCTGGCGAGTGAACCATGGAGTGCCTCCAAAAGCTTGTATTCACTAAAAATCAGTGTATTTTGTCTTAATGTAGCATAAATAACCTAGTTCCATCGAAACTACAGGTAAAATATGTTTTAAAGATACATGCAAAATCGTCGTTTCACACCGCGAAACGCTCAAATATGATGTAAAAACTGTTTCTCAAAACATATCTCCAAATCACTTGAAAATGCGTTTTCTAAGCGAAATACGTGTTTCTAAGGTGTTTTGCAGTAACTTCTATAGTTCAAATCGGCACTCTAGCTGCGCTGGCGAGTGCACCACGGAGTGCCTCCAAAAGCTTGTATTCACTAAAAATCAGTGTATTTTGTCTTATTGTAGCATAAATAAACTAGTTCCATCGAAACTACAGGTAGAATATGTTTCCTAAGTCTACATGCAAAATCGTCGTTTCAGACCGTGAAACGCTCAAATATGATGCAAAATCTTTTTCTCAAAACATGTCTCCAAATCACTTGAAAATGCGTTTTCTAAGCGAATTACGTGTTTTTAAGGTGTTTTGCAGTAACTTCTATAGTTCAAATCGGCACTCTAGCTGCGCTGGCGAGTGCACCACGGAGTACCTCCAAAAGGTTGTATTCACTAAAAAAACAGTGTATTTTGTCTTATTGTACCCTAAATAACCAAGTGCTATCGAAACTACAGGTAGAATATGTTTCCTAAGTCTACATGCAAAATCGTCGTTTCAGACCGTGAAACGCTCAAATATGATGTAAAACTGTTTCTCAAAACCTGTCTCCAAAACACTTAAAAATGCGTTTTCTAAGCGAATTACGTGTTTTTAAGGTGTTTTGCAGTAACTTCTATAGTTCAAATCGGCACTCAAGCTGCGCTGGCGAGTGCACCACGGAGTGCCTCCAAAAGCTTGTATTCACTAAAAATCAGTATATTTTGTCTTATTGTAGCACAAATAACCTAGTTACATCGAAACTACAAGTAGAATATGTTTTCCAAAGATACATGCAAAATCGTCGTTTCACACCGTGAAACGCTCAAATATGATGTAAAAACTGTTTTTCAAAACATGTCTCCAAATCACTTAAAAATGCGTTATCTAAGCGAATTACGTGTTTTTAAGGTGTTTTGCACTAACTTCTATAGTTCAAATCGGCACTCTAGCTGCGCTGGCGAGTGCACCACGGAGTGCCTCCAAAAGCTTGTATTCACTAAAAATCAGTGTATTTTGTCTTATTGTAGCGAAAATAACCTAGTTCCATCGAAACTACAGGTAGAAAATGTTTCCTAAGTCTACATGCAAAATCGTCGTTTCAGACCGTGAAACGCTCAAATATGTCAAAATTGTTTCTCAAAACATGTCTCTAAATCACTTGAAAATGCGTTTTTTAAGCGAATTACGTGTTTTAAGGTGTTTTGCATTAACTTCTATAGTTCAAATCAGCACTCTAGCTGCGCTGGCGTGTGCACAACGGAGTGCCTCCAAGAGATAGTATTCACTAAAAATCAGTGTATTTTGTCTTATTGTAGCATAATTAACCCAGTTCCATCGAAACTACAGGTAGAATATGTTTCCT
This sequence comes from Harpalus rubripes, assembly GCA_963082715.1. NCBI lineage: Eukaryota > Metazoa > Arthropoda > Insecta > Coleoptera > Carabidae > Harpalus > Harpalus rubripes. The sequence goes on from CAUJCB010000016.1 coordinate 124,930, forward strand.
AAGTCTACGTGCAAAATCGTCGTTTCAGACCGTTAAACGCTCAAATATGATGTAAAAACTGTTTCTCAAAACATGTCTCCAAATCACTTGAAAATGCGTTTTCTAAGCGAATTACGTGTTTTTAAGGTGTTTTGCAGTAACTTCTATAATTCAAATCGGCACCCTAGCTGCGCTGGCGAGTGCACTACGAAGTGCCTCCAAAAGCTTGTATTCACTAAAAATCAGTGTATGTTGTCTTATTGTAGCATAAATAACCTAGTTCCATCGAAACTACAGGTAGAATATGTTTCCTAAGTCTACGTGCAAAATCGTCGTTTCAGACCGTTAAACGCTCAAATATGATGTAAAAACTGTTTCTCAAAACATGTCTCCAAATCACTTAAAAATGCGTTTTCTAAGCGAATTACGTGTTTTTAAGGTGTTTTGCAGTAACTTCTATAATTCAAATCGGCACCCTAGCTGCGCTGGCGAGTGCACTACGGAGTGCCTCCAAAAGCTTGTATTCACTAAAAATCAGTGTATGTTGTCTTATTGTAGCATAAATAACCTTGTTCCAACGAAACTACAGGTAGAATATGTTTCCAAAGATACATGCAAAATCGTCGTTTCAGACCGTGAAACGCTCAAATATGATGTAAAAACTGTTTTTAAAACATGTCTCCAAATCACTTGAAAATGCGTTTTCTAAGCGAATTACGTGTTTTTAAGGTGTTCAGCAGCAACTTCTATAGTTCAAATCGGCACTCTAGCTGCGCTGGCGAGTGCACCACGAAGTGTCTCTAAAAGCTTGTATTAACTAAAAATCAGTGTATTTTGTCTTATTGTAGCATAAATAACCTAGTTCCATCGAAACTACAGGTAGAATATGTTTCCTAAGTCTACATGCAAAATCGTCGTTTCAGACCGTGAAACGCTCAAATATGATGTAAAAACTGTTTCTCAAAACATGTTTCCAAATCACTTGAAAATGCGTTTTCTAAGCGAATTACGCGTTTTCTAGGTGTTTTGCAGTAACTTCTATAGTTCATATTGGCACCCTAGCTGCGCTGGCAAGTGCACCACGGAGTGCCTTCAAAAGCTTGTATTCACTAAAAATCAGTGTATTTTGTCTTATTGTAGCATAAATAACCTAGTTCCATCGAAACTACAGGTAGAATATGTTTCCTAAGTCTACATGCAAAATCGTCGTTTCAGACCGTGAAACGCTCAAATATGATGTAAAAACTGTTTCTCAAAACATGTCTCCAAATCACTTGAAAATGCGTTTTCTAAGCGAATTACTTGTTTTTAAGGTGTTTTGCAGTAACTTCTATAGTTCAAATCGGCACTCTAGCTGTGCTGGCGAGTGCACCACGGAGTGCCTCCAAAAGCTTGTATTCACTGAAACTCAGTGTATTTTGTCTTATTGTAGCATAAATAACCTAGTTCCATCGAAACTACAGGTAGAATATGTTTCCAAAGATACATGCAAAATCGTCGTTTCAGACCGTGAAACGCTCAAATATGATGTAAAAACTGTTTTTTAAAACATGTCTCCAAATCACTTGAAAATGCGTTTTCTAAGCGAATTACGTGTTTTTAAGGTGTTTTGCAGTAACTTCTATAGGGACTGTCCTTAAATTACGTAACGCTTCAAGGGGGGGTGGGGATCAAGAGTAGCGTTGCGAAGAGTTACGAGGGGGTGGGGGAGGTTTAATGTGTGAGTTACGTAACGATAAAATATAAAAATATATTGCTAAACTTGCTTTAATAGTTTTGAAACATTCAAATTTCGCGGTGCTAATTCGTATATGCAGGCAGTCGTTTGTTTTCAATAACAGTCAACGTAATATGTCGGGCACAGTTTAAATTCGGCCCAGTGGTCTTTCATTCGTGCAATGCAATTCATATTAAAACATGATTTCAAGTAGTGTTGATAAGGAAAATTTTTAAATAGTTTGTTAAAAGCATATGGAAATGCATATGCGTTTAATTTCTGTGCTGTTATTTTTTCATCTTTATGTACATTAATTTAATTAGTTTGTTTCAACTTTTAACTGAATATTAAAGAGGCCATATACTTTTATATCCAGTAAAGAAATTGGGGTGACAAGCCGTAGGGCAAGAGTAGTACATTATTTTTCATCTTTATGTATATTAATTTAAATAGTTGCTGTTCTGTTCTGTTATTTTTCATCTTTATATACATTAAATTAAATAGTTACTGTTTCAAATTTTAACTGAATATTAAGGAGGCCATATACTTTTATATCCAGTAAAAAATTGGGGTGACAAGCCGTAGGGCAAGAGTAGTACATTATTTTTCATCTTTATGTATATTAATTTAAATAGTTGCTGTTCCGTTCTGTTACTTTTCATCTTTATATACATTAATTTAAATAGTTTCTGTTTCAAATTATAACTGAATATTAAAGAAGCCATATACTTTTATATCCAGTAAAGAAATTGGGGTGACAAGCCGTAGGGCAAGAGTAGTACATTATTTTTCATTTTTATGTATATTAATTTAAATAGATGCTGTTCTGTTCTGTTATTTTTCATCTTTATATACATTAATTTAAATAGTTTCTGTTTCAAATTATAACTGAATATTAAAGAGGCCATATACTTTTATATCCTGTAAAGAAATTGGGGTGACAAGCCGTAGGGCAAGAGTAGTACATTATTTTTCATCTTTATGTATATTAATTTAAATAGTTGCTGTTCTGTTCTGTTATTTTTCATCTTTATATACATTAATTTAAATAGTTTCTGTTTCAAATTTTAACTGAATATTAAGGAGGCCATATACTTTTATATACTGTGAAGAAACTGTGGTGACAGGCCGTAGGGCAAGAGTAGTACATTATTATTCATCTTTATGTATATTAATTTAAATAGTTGCTGTTCTGTTCTGTTGTTTTCATCTTTATATTCATTAATTTAAATAGTTTCTGTTTCAAATTTTAAATGAATGTTAAGGAGGCCATATACTTTTATATCCAGTAAAGAAATTAAGTTGACAAGCCGTAGGGCAAGAGTAGTACATTATTTTTCACCTTTATGTATATTAATTTAAATAGTTGCTGTTCTGTTCTGTTATTTTTCATCTTTATATACATTAATTTAAATAGTTTCTGTTTCAAATTTTAACTAAATATTAAGGAGGCCATATACTTTTATATCAAGTAAAGGAATTGGGGTGACAAGCCGTAGGGCAAGAGTAGTACATTATTTTTCATCTTTATGTATATTAATTTAAATAGTTGCTGTTCTGTTGTGTTATTTTTCATCTTTATATACATTAAATTAAATAGTTTCTGTTTCAAATTTTAACTGAATATCTTAGGAGGCCATATACTTTTATATCCAGTAAAGAAATTGGGGTGACAAGCCGTAGGGCAAGAGTAGTACATTATTTTTCATCTTTATGTATATTAATTTAAATAGTTGCTGTTCTGTTCTGTTATTTTTCATCTTTATGTACATTAATTTAAATAGTTTCTGTTTGAAATTTTAACTGAATATTAAGGAGGCCATATACTTTTATATCCAGTAAAGAAATTGGGTTGACAAGCCGTAGGGCAAGAGTAGTGCATTATTTTTCACCTTTATGTATATTAATTTAAATAGTTGCTGTTCTGTTCTGTTATTTTTTATCTTTATATACATTAATTTAAATAGTTTCTGTTTCAAATTTTAACTGCATATCTTAGGAGGTTATATACTTTTATATCCATTAAAGAAATTGGGGTGACAAGCCGTAGGGCAAGAGTAGTACATTATTTTTCATCTTTATGTATATTAATTTAAATAGTTGCTGTTCTGTTCTGTTATTTTTCATCTTTATATACATTAATTTAAATAGTTTCTGTTTCAAATTTTAACTGCATATCTTAGGAGGCCATATACTTTTATATCGAGTAAAGAAATTGGGGTGACAAGCCGTAGGGCAAGAGTAGTACATTATTTTTCATCTTTATGTATATTAATTTAAATAGTTGCTGTTCTGTTTTGTTATTTTTCATCTTTATGTACATTAATTTAAATAGTTTCTATTTGAAATTTTAACTGAATATTAAGGAGGCCATATACTTTTATATCCAGTAAAGAAATTGGGTTGACAAGCCGTAGGGCAAGAGTAGTACATTATTTTTCATCTTTATGTATATTAATTTAAATAGTTGCTGTTCTGTTCTGTTAGTTTTCATCTTTATATACATTAATTTAAATAGTTTCTGTTACAAATTTTAACTGAATATTAAGGAGGATATATACTTTTATATCCAGTAAAGAAATTGGGATGACAAGCCGTAGGGCAAGAGTAATACATAATTTTTCATCTTTATGTATATTAATTTAAATAGTTGCTGTTCTGTTCTGTTATTTTTCATCTTTATATACATTAATTAAAATAGTTTCTGTTTCAAATTTTAACTGCATATCTTAGAAGGCCATATACTTTTATATCCAGTAAAGAAATTGGGGTGACAAACCGTAGGGCATGAGTAGTTCATTTTCTTTCATCTTTATGTACATTAATTTAAATAGTTTCTGTTCTGTTCTGTTATTTTTCATCTTTATGTACATAAATTTAAATAGTTTTTGTTTCAAAATTTAACTGAATATTAAGCAGGCTATATAATTTTATATCCAGTAAAGAAATTGGGGTGACAAGCCGTAGGGCAAGAGTAGTACATTCTTTTTCATCTTTATGTATATTAATTTAAATAGTTGCTGTTCTGTTCTTTTATTTTTCATCTTTATATACATTAAATTAAATAGTTTCTGTTTCAACTTTTAACTGAATATTAAGGAGGCCATATACTTTTATATCCAGTATAGAAATTGGGGTGACAAGCCGTAGGGCAAGTGTAGTACATTAATTTTCATCTTTATGTATATTAATTTAAATAGTTGCTGTACTGTTCTGTTATTTTTCATCTTTATATACATTAATTTAAATAGTTTCTGTTTCAAATATTAACTGAACATTAAGGGGGCTATATACTTTTATATCCAGTAAAGAAATTGGGGTGACAAGCCGTAGGGCAAGAGTAGTACATTATTTTTCATCTTTATGTATATTAATTTAAATAGTTGCTGTTCTATTCTGATATTTTTCATCTTTATATACAATAATTTAAATAGTTTCTGTTTCAAATTTTAACTGAATATTAAGGAGGCTTTATACTTTTATTTCCAGTAAAGAAATTGGGGTGACAAGCCGTAGGGCAAGAGTAATACATTATTTTTCATCTTTATGTATATTAATTTAAATAGTTGCTGTTCTGTTCTGTTATTTTTCATCTCTATATACATTAATTTAAATAATCTCTGTTTCAAATTTTAACTAAAATTAAGGAGGCCATATACTTTTATATCCAGTAAAGAAATTGGGGTGACAAGCCGTAGGGCAAGAGTAGTACATTATATTTCATCTTGATGTATATTAATTTAAATAGTTGCTGTTCTGTTCTGTTATTTTTCATCTTTATATACATTAAATTAAATAGTTACTGTTTCAAATTTTAACTGAATATTAAGGAGGCCATATACTTTTATATCCAGTAAAGAAATTGGGGTGACAAGCCGTAGGGCAAGAGTAGTACATTATTTTTCATCTTTATGTATATTAATTTAAATAGTTGCTGCTCTGTTCTGTTATTTTTCATCTTTATGTACATTAATTTAAATAGTTTCTGTTTGAAATATTAACTGAATATTAAGGAGGCTATATACTTTTATATCCAGTAAAGAAATTGGGGTGACAAGCCGTAGGGCAAGAGTAATACATTATTTTTCATCTTTATGTATATTAATTTAAATAGTTGCTGTTCTGTTCTGTTATTTTTCATCTTTATATACATTAATTTATATAGTTTCTGTTTCAAAATTTAACTGAATATTAAGGAGGCCATATACTTTTATATCCAGTAAATCAGTGTATTTTGTCTTATTGTAGCATAAATAAACTAGTTCCATCGAAACTACAGGTAGAATATGTTTCCAAAAATACATGCAGAATCTCGCTTCAGACCGTGAAACGCTCAAATATAATGTAAAAACTGTTTCTCAAAACAAGTCTCCAAATCACTGGAAAATGCGTTTTCTAAGCGAATTACGAGTTTTTAAGGTGTTTAGCAGTAACTTCTATAGTTCAAATCGGCACTCTAGCTGCGCTGGCGAGTGCACCACGCGGTGCCTCCAAAAGCTTGTATTCACTAAAAATCAGTGTATTTTGTCTTATTGTAGCATAAATAACCTAGTTCCATCGAAACTACAGGCAGAATATGTTTCCAAAGATACATGCAAAATCGTCGTTTCAGATCGTGAAACGCTCAAATATGATGTAAAAACTTTTTCTCAAAACATGTCTCCAAATCACTTGAAAATGCGTTTTCTAACCGAATTACGTGTTTTTAAGGTGTTTTTCAGCAACTTCTAAATTTCGAATCGGCACTCTAGCTGCGCTGGCGAGTGCACCACGGAGTGCCTCCAAAATCTTGTATTTACTAAATATCAGTGTATTTTGTCTTATTGTAGCATAAATAACCTAGTTCCATCGCAACTACAGGTAGAATATGTTTCCAAAGATATATAAAAAATCGTCGTTTCAGACCTTGAAACGCTCAAATATGATGTAAAAACTGTTTCTCAAAACATGTCTCCAAATAACTTGAAAATGCGTTTTCTAACCGAATTACGTGTTTTTAAGGTGTTTTGCAGTAACTTCTATAGTTCAAATCGGCACTCTATCTGCGCTGGCGAGTGCACCACGGAGTGCCTCCAAAAGCTAGTATTCACTAAAAATCAGTGTATTTTGTCTTATAGTAGCATAAAGAACCTAGTTCCATCGAAACTACAGGAAGAATATGTTTCCTAAGTCTACATGCAAAATCGTCGTTTCAGACCGTGAAACGCTTAAATATGATGTAAAAACTTTTTCTCAAAACATATCTCCAAATCACTTGAAAATGCGTTTTCTAAGCGAATTACGTGTTTTTAAGATGTTTTGCAGTAACTTCTATAGTTCAAATCGGCACTCTAGCTGCGCTGGCGAGTGTACCACGGAGAGCCTCCAAACGCTTGTATTCATTAAAAATAAGTGTATTTTGTCGTATTGTAGCCTAAATAACAAAGTGCCATAGAAACTACAGGTAGAATATGTTTCCAAAGTCTACATAAAAAATCGTCGTTTCAGACCTTGAAACGTTCAAATATGATGAAAAACTGTTTCTCAAAACATGTCTTCAAATCACGTGATAATGCGTTTTCTAAGCGAATTACGTGTTTTTAAGGTGTTTTTCAGCAACTTCTATAATTCAAATCAGCAATCTAGCTGCGCTGGCGAGTGCACCACGGAGTGCCTCCAAAAGCTTGTATTCACTAAATATCAGTGTATTTTGTCTTATTGTAACATAAATAACCTAGTTCCATCGAAACTACAGGTAGAATATGTTTCCAAAGATACATGAAAAATCGTCGTTTCAGACCGTGAAACGCTCAAATATGATGTAAAAACTGTTTCTCAAAACATGTCTCCAAAACACTTGAAAATGCGTTTTCTAAGCGAATTACGTGTTTTAAGGTGTTTCGCAGTAACTTCTATAGTTCAAATCGGCACTCTAGCTGCGCTGGCGAGTGCACCACGGAGTGCCTCCAAAAGCTTGTATTCACTAAAAATCAGTGCGTTTAGTCTTATTGTAGCAAAAATAACCTAGTTCCATCGAAACTACTAGTAGAATATGTTTCCAAAGATACATGCAAAATCGTCGTTTCAGACCGTGAAACGCTCAAATATGATTTAAAAAGTGTTTCTCAAAACACGTCTCCAAATCACTTGAAAATGCATTTTCTAAGCGAATTACGTTTTTTTAAGGTGTTTTGCAGTAACTTCTATAGTTTAAATCGGCACTCTAGCTGCGCTGGCGAGTGCACCACGGAGTGCCTCCAAAAGCATGTATTCACTAAAAATCAGTGTATTTTGTCTTATTGTAGCATAAATAACCTAGTTCCATCGAAACTACAGGCAGAATATGTTTCCTACGATACATGCAAAATCGTCGTTTCAGACCGTGAAACGCTCAAATATGATATAAAAACTCTGTTTCAAAACATATCTCCAAATCACTTGAAAATGCGTTTTCTAAGCGAATTACGTGTTTTTAAGGAGTTTTGCAATAACTTCTATAGTTCAAATCGGCACTCTAACTGTGCTGGCGAGTGCACCACGGAGTGCCTCCAAAAGCTTGTATTCACTAAAATTCAGTGTATTTTGTCTTATTGTAGCATAAATAACCTAGTTCCGTCGAAACTACAGGCTGAATATGTTTCCAAAGATACATGCAAAATCGTCGTTTCAGACCATGAAACGCTCAAATATGATCTAAAAACTGTTTCTCAAAACATGTCTTCAAATCACTTGAAAATGCGTTTTCTAAGCGAACTACGTGTATTTAAAGAGTTTTGCAGTAGCTTCTATAGTTCAAATCGGCACACTAGCTGCGCTGGCGAGTGCACCACGGAGTGCCTCCAAAACTTGTATTCACTAAAAATCAGTGTATTTTGTCTTATTGTAGCTTAAATAACCTAGTTCCATCGAAACTACAGGCAGAATATGTTTCCTAAGATACATGCAAAATCGTCGTTTCAGACCGTGAAACGCTCAAATATGATGTAAATCTGTTTCTCAAAACATGTCTCCAAATAACTTGAAAATGCGTTTTCTAACCAAATTACGTGTTTTTAAGGTGTTTTGCAGTAACTTCTATAGTTCAAATCGGCACTCTATCTGCGCTGGCGAGTGCACCACGGAGTGCCTCCAAAAGCTAGTATTCACTAAAAATCAGTGTATTTTGTCTTATAGTAGCATAAAGAACCTAGTTCCATCGAAACTACAGGAAGAATATGTTTCCTAAGTCTACATGCAAAATCGTCGTTTCAGACCGTGAAACGCTTAAATATGATGTAAAAACTTTTTCTCAAAACATATCTCCAAATCACTTGAAAATGCGTTTTCTAAGCGAATTACGTGTTTTTAAGGAGATTAGCAATAACTTCTATAGTTCAAATCGGCACTCTAACTGTGCTGGCGAGTGCACCACGGAGTGCCTCCAAACGCTTGTATTCATTAAAAATAAGTGTATTTTGTCGTATTGTAGCCTAAATAACAAAGTGCCATAGAAACTACAGGTAGAATATGTTTCCAAAGTCTACATACAAAATCGTCGTTTCAGACCTTGAAACGTTCAAATATGATGAAAAACTGTTTCTCAAAACATGTCTTCAAATCACGTGATAATGCGTTTTCTAAGCGAATTACGTGTTTTTAAGGTGTTTTTCAGCAACTTCTATAGTTCAAATCAGCAATCTAGCTGCGCTGGCGAGTGCACCACGGAGTGCCTCCAAAAGCTTGTATTCACTAAATATCAGTGTATTTTGTCTTATTGTATTATAAATAACCTAGTTCCATCGAAACTACAGGTAGAATATGTTTCCAAAGATACATGCAAAATCGTCGTTTCAGACCGTGAAACGCTCAAATATGATGTAAAAACTATTTCTCAAAAAATGTGTCCAAAACACTTGAAAATGCGTTTTCTAAGCGAATTACGTGTTTTAAGGTGTTTTTCAGCAACTTCTATAGTTCAAATCGGCACTCTAGCTGCGCTGGCGAGTGCACCACGGAGTGCCTCCAAAAGCTTGTATTCACTAAAAATCAGTGCGTTTCGTCTTATTGTAGCAAAAATAACCTAGTTCCATCGAAACTACAAGTAGAATATGTTTCCAAAGATACATGCAAAATCGTCGTTTCAGACCGTGAAACGCTCAAATATGATTTAAAAACTGTTTCTCAAAACATGTCTCCAAATCACTTGAAAATGCATTTTCTAAGCGAATTACGTTTTTTTAAGGTGTTTTGCAGTAACTTCTATAGTTTAAATCGGCACTCTAGCTGCGCTGGCGAGTGCACCACGGAGTGCCTCCAAAAGCTTGTATTCACTAAAAATCAGTGTATTTTGTCTTATTGTAGCATAAATAACCTAGTTCCTTCGAAACTACAGGCAGAATATGTTTCCTAAGATACATGCAAAATCGTCGTTTCAGACCGTGAAACGCTCAAATATGATATAAAAACTCTGTCTCAAAACATATCTCCAAATCACTTGAAAATGCGTTTTCTAAGCGAATTACGTGTTTTTAAGGAGTTTTGCAATAACTTCTATAGTTCAAATCGGCACTCTAACTGTGCTGGCGAGTGCACCACGGAGTGCCTCCAAAAGCTTGTATTCACTAAAATTCAGTGTATTTTGTCTTATTGTAGCATAAATAACCTAGTTCCGTCGAAACTACAGGCAGAATATGTTTCCAAAGATACATGCAAAATCGTCGTTTCAGACCATGAAACGCTCAAATATGATGTAAAAACTGTTTCTCAAAACATGTCTCCAAATAACTTGAAAATGCGTTTTCTAAGCGAACTACGTGTATTTAAGGAGTTTTGCAGTAACTTCTATAGTTCAAATCGGCACTCTAGCTGCGCTGGCGAGTGCACCACGGAGTGCCTCCAAAAGCTTGTATTCACTAAAAATCAGTGTATTTTGTCTTATTGTAGCTTAAATAACCTAGTTCCATCGAAACTACAGGCAGAATATGTTTCCTAAGATACATGCAAAATCGTCGTTTCAGACCGTGAAACGCTCAAATATGATGTAAAAACTGTTTCTCAAAACATGTCTCCAAATCACTTGAAAATGCGTTTTCTAAGCGAATTACGTGTTTTTAAGGTGTTTTGCAGTAACTTCTATAGTTCAAATCAGCACTCTATCTGCGCTGGTGAGTGCACCACGGAGTGCCTCCAATAGCTTGTATTCACTAAAAATCAGTGTATTTTGTCTTATTGTAGCATAAATAACCTAGTTCCATCGAAACTACAGGCAGAATATGTTTCCTAAGATACATGCAAAATCGTCGTTTCAGACCGTGAAACGCTCAAATATGATATAAAAACTCTGTCTCAAAACATATCTCCAAATCACTTGAAAATGCGTTTTCTAAGCGAATTACGTGTTTTTAAGGAGATTAGCAATAACTTCTATAGTTCAAATCGGCACTCTAACTGTGCTGGCGAGTGCACCACGGAGTGCCTCCAAAAGCTTGTATTCACTAAAATTCAGTGTATTTTGTCTTATTGTAGCATAAATAACGTAGTTCCGTCGAAACTACAGGCAGAATATGTTTCCAAAGATACATGCAAAATCGTCGTTTCAGACCATGAAATGCTCAAATATGATCTAAAAACTGTTTCTCAAAACATGTCTCCAAATCACTTGAAAATGCGTTTTCTAAGCGAACTACGTGTATTTAAAGAGTTTTGCAGTAACTTCTATAGTTCAAATCGGCACACTAGCTGCGCTGGCGAGTGCACCACGGAGTGCCTCCAAAAGCTTGTATTCACTAAAAATCAGTGTATTTTGTCTTATTGTAGCTTAAATAACCTAGTTCCATCGAAACTACAGGCAGAATATGTTTCCTAAGATACATGCAAAATCGTCGTTTCAGACCGTGAAACGCTCAAATATGATGTAAAAACTTTTTCTCAAAACATATCTCCAAATCACTTGAAAATGCGTTTTCTAAGCGAATTACGTGTTTTTAAGATGTTTTGCAGTAACTTCTATAGTTCAAATCGGCACTCTAGTTGCGCTGGCGAGTGTACCACGGAGAGCCTCCAAACGCTTGTATTCATTAAAAATTAGTGTATTTTGTCGTATTGTAGCCTAAATAACAAAGTGCCATAGAAACTACAGGTAGAATATGTTTCCAAAGTCTACATACAAAATCGTCGTTTCAGACCTTGAAACGTTCAAATATGATGAAAAACTGTTTCTCAAAACATGTCTTCAAATCACGTGATAATGCGTTTTCTAAGCGAATTACGTGTTTTTAAGGTGTTTTTCAGCAACATCTATAGTTCAAATCAGCAATCTAGCTGCGCTGGCGAGTGCACCACGGAGTGCCTCCAAAAGCTTGTATTCACTAAATATCAGTGTATTTTGTCTTATTGTAACATAAATAACCTAGTTCCATCGAAACTACAGGTAGAATATGTTTCCAAAGATACATGCAAAATCGTCGTTTCAGACCGTGAAACGCTCAAATATGATGTAAAAACTGTTTCTCAAAACATGTCTCCAAAACACTTGAAAATGCGTTTTCTAAGCGAATTACGTGTTTTAAGGTGTTTCGCAGTAACTTCTATAGTTCAAATCGGCACTCTAGCTGCGCTGGCGAGTGCACCACGGAGTGCCTCCAAAAGCTTGTATTCACTAAAAATCAGTGCGTTTCGTCTTATTGTAGCAAAAATAACCTAGTTCCATCGAAACTACAAGTAGAATATGTTTCCAAAGATACATGCAAAATCGTCGTTTCAGACCGTGAAACGCTCAAATATGATGTAAAAACTGTTTCTCAAAACATGTCTCCAAAACACTTGAAAATGCGTTTTCTAAGCGAATTACGTGTTTTAAGGTGTTTCGCAGCAACTTCTATAGTTCAAATCGGCACTCTAGCTGCGCTGGCGAGTGCACCACGAAGTGTCTCTAAAAGCTTGTATTAACTAAAAATCAGTGTATTTTGTCTTATTGTAGCATAAATAACCTAGTTCCATCGAAACTACAGGTAGAATATGTTTCCTAAGTCTACATGCAAAATCGTCGTTTCAGACCGTGAAACGCTCAAATATGATGTAAAAACTGTTTCTCAAAACATGTTTCCAAATCACTTGAAAATGCGTTTTCTAAGCGAATTACGCGTTTTCTAGGTGTTTTGCAGTAACTTCTATAGTTCATATTGGCACCCTAGCTGCGCTGGCAAGTGCACCACGGAGGGCCTTCAAAAGCTTGTATTCACTAAAAATCAGTGTATTTTGTCTTATTGTAGCATAAATAACCTAGTTCCATCGAAACTACAGGTAGAATATGTTTCCTAAGTCTACATGCAAAATCGTCGTTTCAGACCGTGAAACGCTCAAATATGATGTAAAAACTGTTTCTCAAAACATGTCTCCAAATCACTTGAAAATGCGTTTTCTAAGCGAATTACGTGTTTTTAAGGTGTTTTGCAGTAACTTCTATAGGGACTGTCCTTAAATTACGTAACGCTTCAAGGGGGGGTGGGGATCAAGAGTAGCGTTGCGAAGTGTTACGAGGGGGTGGGGGAGGGTTAATGTGTGAGTTACGTAACGATAAAATATAAAAATATATTGCTAAACTTGCTTTAATAGTTTTGAAACATTCAAATTTCGCGGTGCTAATTCGTATATGCAGGCAGTCGTTTGTTTTCAATAACAGTCAACGTAATATGTCGGGCACAGTTTAAATTCGGCCCAGTGGTCTTTCATTCGTGCAATGCAATTCATATTAAAACATGATTTCAAGTAGTGTTGATAAGGAAAATTTTTAAATAGTTTGTTAAAAGCATATGGAAATGCATATGCTTTTAATTTCTGTGCTGTTATTTTTTCATCTTTATGTACATTAATTTAATTAGTTTGTTTCAACTTTTAACTGAATATTGAAGAGGCCATATACTTTTATATCCAGTAAAGAAATTGGGGTGTCAAGCCGTAGGGCAAGAGTAGTACATTATTTTTCATCTTTATGTATATTAATTTAAATAGTTGCTGTTCTGTTCTGTTATTTTTCATCTTTATATACATTAAATTAAATAGTTACTGTTTCAAATTTTAACTGAATATTAAGGAGGCCATATACTTTTATATCCAGTAAAAAATTGGGGTGACAAGCCGTAGGGCAAGAGTAGTACATTATTTTTCATCTTTATGTATATTAATTTAAATAGTTGCTGTTCCGTTCTGTTACTTTTCATCTTTATATACATTAATTTAAATAGTTTCTTTTTCAAATTATAACTGAATATTAAAGAGGCCATATACTTTTATATCCAGTAAAGAAATTGGGGTGACAAGCCGTAGGGCAAGAGTAGTACATTATTTTTCATTTTTATGTATATTAATTTAAATAGTTGCTGTTCTGTTCTGTTATTTTTCATCTTTATGTACATTAATTTAAATAGTTTCTGTTTGAAATTTTAACTGAATATTAAGGAGGCCATATACTTTTATATCCAGTAAAGAAATTGGGTTGACAAGCCGTAGGGCAAGAGTAGTACATTATTTTTCACCTTTATGTATATTAATTTAAATAGTTGCTGTTCTGTTCTGTTATTTTTCATCTTTATATACATTAATTTAAATAGTTTCTGTTTCAAATTAATACTGAATATTAAAGAGGCCATATACTTTTATATCCAGTATATCAGTGTATTTTGTCTTATTGTAGCATAAATAAACTAGTTCCATCGAAACTACAGGTAGAATATGTTTCCAAAAATACATGCAAAATATCGCTTCAGACCGTGAAACGCTCGAATATAATGTAAAAACTGTTTCTCAAAACAAGTCTCCAAATCACTGGAAAACGCGTTTTCTAAGCGAATTACGAGTTTTTAAGGTGTTTAGCAGTAACTTCTATAGTTCAAATCGGCACTCTAGCTGCGCTGGCGAGTGCACCATGAAGTGTCTCCAAAAGCTTGTATTAACTAAAAATCAGTGTATTTTGTCTTATTGTAGCATAAATAACCTAGTTCCATCGAAACTACAGGTAGAATATGTTTCCTAAGTCTACATGCAAAATCGCCGTTTCAGACCGTGAAACGCTCAAATATGATGTAAAAACTGTTTCTCAAAACATGTTTCCAAATCACTTGAAAATGCGTTTTCTAAGCGAATTACGCGTTTTTTAGGTGTTTTGCAGTAACTTCTATAGTTCATATCGGCACCCTAGCTGCGCTGGCGAGTGTACCACGAAGTGCCTCCAAAAGCTTGTATTCACTAAAAATCTGTGTATTTCGTCTTATTGTAGCATAAACAACCTAGTTCCTTCGAAACTACAGGTAGAATTTGTTTCCTAAGTCTAGATGCAAAATCGTCGTTTCAGACCGTGGAACGCTCAAATATGATGTAAAAACTGTGTCTCAAAACATGTCTCCAAATCACTCGAAAATGCGTTTTCTATGTGAATTACGTGTTTTTAAGGTGTTTTGGAGTAACTTCTATAGTTCAAATCGGGACTCTAGCTGCGCTGGCGAGTGCACCACGGAGTGCCTCCAAAAGCTTGTATTTATTAAAAATAAGTGTATTTTGTCGTATTGTAGCCTAAATAACAAAGTGCCATAGAAACTACATGTAGAATATGTTTCCAATGTCTACATACAAAATCGTCGTTTCAGACATTGAAACATTTAAATATGATGAAAAACTGTTTCTCAAAACATGTCTTCACATCACGTGATAATGCGCTTTCTAAGCGAATTACGTGTTTTTAAGGTGTTTTTCAGCAACTACTATAGTTCAAATCGGCACTCTAGCTGCGCTGGCGAGTGCACCACGGAGTGCTTCCAAAAGCTTGTATTCACTAAAAATCAGTGTATTTTGTCTTAAAGTAGCCTAAATAACAAAGTGCCATAGAAACTACAGGTAGAATATGTTTCCAAGGTCTACATACAAAATCATCGTTTCAGACCTTGAAACGCTCAAATATGATGTAAAAACTGTTTCACAAAACATATCTCCAAATCACTTGAAAATGCGTTTTCTAAGCGAATTACGTGTTTTTAAGGTGTTTTGCAGTAACTTCTATAGTTCAAATCGGCACTCTAGCTGCGCTGGCGAGTGTACCACGGAGAGCCTCCAAACGCTTGTATTCATTAAAAATAAGTGTATTTTGTCGTATTGTCGCCTAAATAACAAAGTGCCATAGAAACTACATGTAGAATATGTTTCCAAAGTCCACATACAAAATCATCGTTTCAGACCTTGAAACGCTCAAATATGATGTAAAAACTGTTTCACAAAACATGTCTCCAAATCACTTGAAAATGCGTTTTCTAAGCGAATAACGTGTTTTAAGGTGTTTTGCAGTAAATCCTATAGTTTAAATCGGCACTCTAGCTGCGCTGGCGAGTGCACCACGGAGTGCCTCCAAAAGCTTGTATTCACTAAATATCAGTGTATTTTGTCTTATTGTAGCAATAATAACGTAGTTCTAACGGAACTACAGGCAGAATATGTTTCCAAAGATACATGCAAAATCGTCGTTTCAGACCGTGAAACGCTCAAATATGATGTAAAAACTGTTTCTCAAAACATGTCTCCAAATCACTGGAAAATGCGTTTTCTAAGCGAATTACGTGTTTTTAAGATGTTTTGCAGTAACTTCTATAGTTCAAATCGGCACTCTAGCTGCGCTGGCGAGTGTACCACGGAGAGCCTCCAAACGCTTGTATTCATTAAAAATAAATGTATTTTGTCGTATTGTAGCCTAAATAACAAAGTGCCATAGAAACTACAGGTAGAATATGTTTTCAAAGTCTACATACAAAATCGTCGTTTCAGACCTTGAAACGTTCAAATATGATGAAAAACTGTTTCTCAAAACATGTCTTCAAATCACGTGATAATGCGTTTTCTAAGCGAATTACGTGTTTTTAAGGTGTTTTTCAGCAACTTCTATAATTCAAATCAGCAATCTAGCTGCGCTGGCGAGTGCACCACGGAGTGCCTCCAAAAGCTTGTATTCACTAAATATCAGTGTATTTTGTCTTATTGTAACATAAATAACCTAGTTCCATCGAAACTACAGGTAGAATATGTTTCCAAAGATACATGAAAAATCGTCGTTTCAGACCGTGAAACGCTCAAATATGATGTAAAAACTGTTTCTCAAAACATGTCTCCAAAACACTTGAAAATGCGTTTTCTAAGCGAATTACGTGTTTTAAGGTGTTTCGCAGTAACTTCTATAGTTCAAATCGGCACTCTAGCTGCGCTGGCGAGTGCACCACGGAGTGCCTCCAAAAGCTTGTATTCACTAAAAATCAGTGCGTTTCGTCTTATTGTAGCAAAAATAACCTAGTTCCATCGAAACTACTAGTAGAATATGTCTCCAAAGATACATGCAAAATCGTCGTTTCAGACCGTGAAACGCTCAAATATGATTTAAAAAGTGTTTCTCAAAACACGTCTCCAAATCACTTGAAAATGCATTTTCTAAGCGAATTACGTTTTTACCTTCCGTCACCTTTAGGTAAGGAAGGTATTGTCTTTGGTCAAAAAATTCGATGATGAGTTTTTAATCAATAAGCACGTTTTAGGGTCCCTAGAATACGAATTTACTATTTTTACGATGATGTCTGTATGTGTGTGTGTGTGGATGTGTGTGTGTGTGTGTGGATGTGTGTGTGTGTGTGTGTGTAACAAAATTTTCGTCTGCGATAACTCTAATACTACAGTTACAAAAATTATAATTTTTTCATATACTTCTTCGTTACATCCATATGAAGAGCTGATTAGATTTTGGTTACAATTGGTCAACCGGAAGTACCATCATTTGAAGATTTTAACAGTTTTTCTTGAAAAAACTGTTAAATATAATTTTTTCACATTTGATGTTATTATAAATATTAAAGAATATTTTATTCTTTATACGATTTGACTGCATTTTATACTTAATATTAAATGGATATAGAGTTAAAAAATTATAAAGAAATTAAATTTCATAAAGTAGCCATAGCTATGGAAACAGCTACTATATTAAGAAAATTCTGATTGAAAGATGTCAGTGTCAAGTGAAATTGACATAGTGTGTTTGTCTTATAATTTTATTGGAAATATAGGATCTTTTGCTTTCTGTATGGAATTTGTATAAAATACATACAACTGCTTCAAGGTAATGTACAAGAAATAATAATAATAATAAATCTTTTATTTCTGCAGATATATTACACTGTATATAGAAAACGTCACAAAATAATAATTTTCGGTATGAAATTTGCATAAAATACATGCAACTGCCAGAAGGTAATGTACAAGAAATAGGCTATTTAATTTAGCAAGGAACTTTCCGTATGAAATTTGTACAAAATACATAGAACTGACGGAAGGTAATGTGCTGGCCACATCAGAATTTTTTTAAGGTGTTTTGCAGTAACTTCTATAGTTTAAATCGGCACTCTAGCTGCGCTGGCGAGTGCACCACGGAGTGCCTCCAAAAGCTTGTATTCACTAAAAATCAGTGTATTTTGTCTTATTGTAGCATAAATAACCTAGTTCCATCGAAACTACAGGCAGAATATGTTTCCTAAGATACATGCAAAATCGTCGTTTCAGACCGTGAAACGCTCAAATATGATATAAAAACTCTGTCTCAAAACATATCTCCAAATCACTTGAAAATGCGTTTTCTAAGCGAATTACGTGTTTTTAAGGAGTTTTGCAATAACTTCTATAGTTCAAATCGGCACTCTAACTGTGCTGGCGAGTGCACCACGGAGTGCCTCCAAAAGCTTGTATTCACTAAAATTCAGTGTATTTTGTCTTATTGTAGCATAAATAACCTAGTTCCGTCGAAACTACAGGCAGAATATGTTTCCAAAGATACATGCAAAATCGTCGTTTCAGACCATGAAACGCTCAAATATGATCTAAAAACTGTTTCTCAAAACATGTCTCCAAATCACTTGAAAATGCGTTTTCTAAGCGAACTACGTGTATTTAAAGAGTTTTGCAGTAGCTTCTATAGTTCAAATCGGCACACTAGCTGCGCTGGCGAGTGCACCACGGAGTGCCTCCAAAAGCTAGTATTCACTAAAAATCAGTGTATTTTGTCTTATAGTAGCATAAAGAACCTAGTTCCATCGAAACTACAGGAAGAATATGTTTCCTAAGTCTACATGCAAAATCGTCGTTTCAGACCGTGAAACGCTTAAATATGATGTAAAAACTTTTTCTCAAAACATATCTCCAAATCACTTGAAAATGCGTTTTCTAAGCGAAGTACGTGTTTTTAAGATGTTTTGCAGTAACTTCTATAGTTCAAATCGGCACTCTAGCTGCGCTGGCGAGTGTACCACGGAGAGCCTCCAAACGCTTGTATTCATTAAAAATAAGTGTATTTTGTCGTATTGTAGCCTAAATAACAAAGTGCCATAGAAACTATAGGTAGAATATGTTTCCAAAGTCTACATACAAAATCGTCGTTTCAGACCTTGAAACGTTCAAATATGATGAAAAACTGTTTCTCAAAACATGTCTTCAAATCACGTGATAATGCGTTTTCTAAGCGAATTACGTGTTTTTAAGGTGTTTTTCAGCAACTTCTATAGTTCAAATCAGCAATCTAGCTGCGCTGGCGAGTGCACCACGGAGTGCCTCCAAAAGCTTGTATTCACTAAATATCAGTGTATTTTGTCTTATTGTATTATAAATAACCTAGTTCCATCGAAACTACAGGTAGAATATGTTTCCAAAGATACATGCAAAATCGTCGTTTCAGACCGTGAAACGCTCAAATATGATGTAAAAACTATTTCTCAAAACATGTCTCCAAAACACTTGAAAATGCCTTTTCTAAGCGAAGTACGTGTTTTAAGGTGTTTCGCAGTAACTTCTATAGTTCAAATCGGCACTCTAGCTGCGCTGGCGAGTGCACCATGGAGTACCTCCAAAAGCTTGTATTCACTAAAAATCAGTGCGTTTCGTCTTATTGTAGCAAAAATAACCTAGTTCCATCGAAACTACAAGTAGAATATGTTTCCAAAGATACATGCAAAATCGTCGTTTCAGACCGTGAAACGCTCAAATATGATTTAAAAACTGTTTCTCAAAACATGTCTCCAAATCACTTGAAAATGCATTTTCTAAGCGAATTACGTTTTTTTAAGGTGTTTTGCAGTAACTTCTATAGTTTAAATCGGCACTCTAGCTGCGCTGGCGAGTGCACCACGGAGTGCCTCCAAAAGCTTGTATTCACTAAAAATCAGTGTATTTTGTCTTATTGTAGCATAAATAACCTAGTTCCTTCGAAACTACAGGCAGAATATGTTTCCTAAGATACATGCAAAATCGTCGTTTCAGACCGTGAAACGCTCAAATATGATATAAAAACTCTGTCTCAAAACATATCTCCAAATCACTAGAAAATGCGTTTTCTAAGCGAATTACGTGTTTTTAAGGAGTTTAGCAATAACTTCTATAGTTGAAATCGGCACTCTAACTGTGCTGGCGAGTGCACCACGGAGTGCCTCCAAAAGCTTGTATTCACTAAAATTCAGTGTATTTTGTCTTATTGTAGCATAAATAACGTAGTTCCGTCGAAACTACAGGCAGAATATGTTTCCAAAGATACATGCAAAATCGTCGTTTCAGACCATGAAACGCTCAAATATGATCTAAAAACTGTTTCTCAAAACATGTCTCCAAATCACTTGAAAATGCGTTTTCTAAGCGAACTACGTGTATTTAAAGAGTTTTGCAGTAACTTCTATAGTTCAAATCGGCACACTAGCTGCGCTGGCGAGTGCACCACGGAGTGCCTCCAAAAGCTTGTATTCACTAAAAATCAGTGTATTTTGTCTTATTGTAGCTTAAATAACCTAGTTCCATCGAAACACAGGCAGAATATGTTTCCTAAGATACATGCAAAATCGTCGTTTCAGACCGTGAAACGCTCAAATATGATGTAAAAACTTTTTCTCAAAACATATCTCAAAATCACTTGAAAATGCGTTTTCTAAGCGAATTACGTGATTTTAAGATGTTTTGCAGTAACTTCTATAGTTCAAATCGGCACTCTAGCTGCGCTGGCGAGTGTACCACGGAGAGCCTCCAAACGCTTGTATTCATTAAAAATTAGTGTATTTTGTCGTATTGTAGCCTAAATAACAAAGTGCCATAGAAACTACAGGTAGAATATGTTTCCAAAGTCTACATACAAAATCGTCGTTTCAGACCTTGAAACGTTCAAATATGATGAAAAACTGTTTCTCAAAACATGTCTTCAAATCACGTGATAATGCGTTTTCTAAGCGAATTACGTGTTTTTAAGGTGTTTTTCAGCAACTTCTATAGTTCAAATCAGCAATCTATCTGCGCTGGCGAGTGCACCACGGAGTGCCTCCAAAAGCTTGTATTCACTAAATATCAGTGTATTTTGTCTTATTGTAACATAAATAACCTAGTTCCATCGAAACTACAGGTAGAATATGTTTCCAAAGATACATGCAAAATCGTCGTTTCAGACCGTGAAACGCTCAAATATGATGTAAAAACTGTTTCTCAAAACATGTCTCCAAAACACTTGAAAATGCGTTTTCTAAGCGAATTACGTGTTTTAAGGTGTTTCGCAGTAACTTCTATAGTTCAAATCGGCACTCTAGCTGCGCTGGCGAGTGCACCACGGAGTGCCTCCAAAAGCTTGTATTCACTAAAAATCAGTGCGTTTCGTCTTATTGTAGCAAAAATAACCTAGTTCCATCGAAACTACAAGTAGAATATGTTTCCAAAGATACATGCAAAATCGTCGTTTCAGACCGTGAAACGCTCAAATATGATGTAAAAACTGTTTCTCAAAACATGTCTCCAAATCACTTGAAAATGCATTTTCTAAGCGAATTACGTTTTTTTAAGGTGTTTTGCAGTAACTTCTATAGTTTAAATCGGCACTCTAGCTGCGCTGGCGAGTGCACCACGGAGTGCCTCCAAAAGCTTGTATTCACTAAAAATCAGTGTATTTTGTCTTATTGTAGCATAAATAACCTAGTTCCATCGAAACTACAGGCAGAATATGTTTCCTAAGATACATGCAAAATTGTCGTTTCAGACCGTGAAACGCTCAAATATGATATAAAAACTCTGTCTCAAAACATATCTCCAAATCACTTGAAAATGCGTTTTCTAAGCGAATTACGTGTTTTAAGGAGTTTTGCAATAACTTCTATAGTTCAAATCGGCACTCTAACTGTGCTGGCGAGTGCACCACGGAGTGCCTCCAAAAGCTTGTATTCACTAAAATTCAGTGTATTTTGTCTTATTGTAGCATAAATAACCTAGTTCCGTCGAAACTACAGGCAGAATATGTTTCCAAATATACATGCAAAATCGTCGTTTCAGACCATGAAACGCTCAAATATGATGTAAAAACTGTTTCTCAAAACATGTCTCCAAATCACTTGAAAATGCGTTTTCTAAGCGAACTACGAGTATTTAAGGTGTTTTGCAGTAACTTCTATAGTTTAAATCGGCACTCTAGCTGCGCTGGCGAGTGCACCACGGAGTGCCTCCAAAAGCTTGTATTCACTAAAAATCAGTGTATTTTGTCTTATTGTAGCATAAATAACCTAGTTCCATCGAAACTACAGGCAGAATATGTTTCCTAAGATACATGCAAAATCGTCGTTTCAGACCGTGAAACGCTCAAATATGATATAAAAACTCTGTCTCAAAACATATCTCCAAATCACTTGAAAATGCGTTTTCTAAGCGAATTACGTGTTTTTAAGGAGTTTTGCAATAACTTCTATAGTTCAAATCGGCACTCTAACTGTGCTGGCGAGTGCACCACGGAGTGCCTCCAAAAGCTTGTATTCACTAAAATTCAGTGTATTTTGTCTTATTGTAGCATAAATAACCTAGTTCCGTCGAAACTACAGGCAGAATATGTTTCCAAAGATACATGCAAAATCGTCGTTTCAGACCATGAAACGCTCAAATATGATCTAAAAACTGTTTCTCAAAACATGTCTCCAAATCACTTGAAAATGCGTTTTCTAAGCGAACTACGTGTATTTAAAGAGTTTTGCAGTAGCTTCTATAGTTCAAATCGGCACACTAGCTGCGCTGGCGAGTGCACCACGGAGTGCCTCCAAAAGCTAGTATTCACTAAAAATCAGTGTATTTTGTCTTATAGTAGCATAAAGAACCTAGTTCCATCGAAACTACAGGAAGAATATGTTTCCTAAGTCTACATGCAAAATCGTCGTTTCAGACCGTGAAACGCTTAAATATGATGTAAAAACTTTTTCTCAAAACATATCTCCAAATCACTTGAAAATGCGTTTTCTAAGCGAAGTACGTGTTTTTAAGATGTTTTGCAGTAACTTCTATAGTTCAAATCGGCACTCTAGCTGCGCTGGCGAGTGTACCACGGAGAGCCTCCAAACGCTTGTATTCATTAAAAATAAGTGTATTTTGTCGTATTGTAGCCTAAATAACAAAGTGCCATAGAAACTATAGGTAGAATATGTTTCCAAAGTCTACATACAAAATCGTCGTTTCAGACCTTGAAACGTTCAAATATGATGAAAAACTGTTTCTCAAAACATGTCTTCAAATCACGTGATAATGCGTTTTCTAAGCGAATTACGTGTTTTTAAGGTGTTTTTCAGCAACTTCTATAGTTCAAATCAGCAATCTAGCTGCGCTGGCGAGTGCACCACGGAGTGCCTCCAAAAGCTTGTATTCACTAAATATCAGTGTATTTTGTCTTATTGTATTATAAATAACCTAGTTCCATCGAAACTACAGGTAGAATATGTTTCCAAAGATACATGCAAAATCGTCGTTTCAGACCGTGAAACGCTCAAATATGATGTAAAAACTATTTCTCAAAACATGTCTCCAAAACACTTGAAAATGCCTTTTCTAAGCGAAGTACGTGTTTTAAGGTGTTTCGCAGTAACTTCTATAGTTCAAATCGGCACTCTAGCTGCGCTGGCGAGTGCACCATGGAGTACCTCCAAAAGCTTGTATTCACTAAAAATCAGTGCGTTTCGTCTTATTGTAGCAAAAATAACCTAGTTCCATCGAAACTACAAGTAGAATATGTTTCCAAAGATACATGCAAAATCGTCGTTTCAGACCGTGAAACGCTCAAATATGATTTAAAAACTGTTTCTCAAAACATGTCTCCAAATCACTTGAAAATGCATTTTCTAAGCGAATTGCGTTTTTTTAAGGTGTTTTGCAGTAACTTCTATAGTTTAAATCGGCACTCTAGCTGCGCTGGCGAGTGCACCACGGAGTGCCTCCAAAAGCTTGTATTCACTAAAAATCAGTGTATTTTGTCTTATTGTAGCATAAATAACCTAGTTCCTTCGAAACTACAGGCAGAATATGTTTCCTAAGATACATGCAAAATCGTCGTTTCAGACCGTGAAACGCTCAAATATGATATAAAAACTCTGTCTCAAAACATATCTCCAAATCACTAGAAAATGCGTTTTCTAAGCGAATTACGTGTTTTTAAGGAGTTTAGCAATAACTTCTATAGTTGAAATCGGCACTCTAACTGTGCTGGCGAGTGCACCACGGAGTGCCTCCAAAAGCTTGTATTCACTAAAATTCAGTGTATTTTGTCTTATTGTAGCATAAATAACGTAGTTCCGTCGAAACTACAGGCAGAATATGTTTCCAAAGATACATGCAAAATCGTCGTTTCAGACCATGAAACGCTCAAATATGATCTAAAAACTGTTTCTCAAAACATGTCTCCAAATCACTTGAAAATGCGTTTTCTAAGCGAACTACGTGTATTTAAAGAGTTTTGCAGTAACTTCTATAGTTCAAATCGGCACACTAGCTGCGCTGGCGAGTGCACCACGGAGTGCCTCCAAAAGCTTGTATTCACTAAAAATCAGTGTATTTTGTCTTATTGTAGCTTAAATAACCTAGTTCCATCGAAACACAGGCAGAATATGTTTCCTAAGATACATGCAAAATCGTCGTTTCAGACCGTGAAACGCTCAAATATGATGTAAAAACTTTTTCTCAAAACATATCTCCAAATCACTTGAAAATGCGTTTTCTAAGCGAATTACGTGATTTTAAGATGTTTTGCAGTAACTTCTATAGTTCAAATCGGCACTCTAGCTGCGCTGGCGAGTGTACCACGGAGAGCCTCCAAACGCTTGTATTCATTAAAAATTAGTGTATTTTGTCGTATTGTAGCCTAAATAACAAAGTGCCATAGAAACTACAGGTAGAATATGTTTCCAAAGTCTACATACAAAATCGTCGTTTCAGACCTTGAAACGTTCAAATATGATGAAAAACTGTTTCTCAAAACATGTCTTCAAATCACGTGATAATGCGTTTTCTAAGCGAATTACGTGTTTTTAAGGTGTTTTTCAGCAACTTCTATAGTTCAAATCAGCAATCTATCTGCGCTGGCGAGTGCACCACGGAGTGCCTCCAAAAGCTTGTATTCACTAAATATCAGTGTATTTTGTCTTATTGTAACATAAATAACCTAGTTCCATCGAAACTACAGGTAGAATATGTTTCCAAAGATACATGCAAAATCGTCGTTTCAGACCGTGAAACGCTCAAATATGATGTAAAAACTGTTTCTCAAAACATGTCTCCAAAACACTTGAAAATGCGTTTTCTAAGCGAATTACGTGTTTTAAGGTGTTTCGCAGTAACTTCTATAGTTCAAATCGGCACTCTAGCTGCGCTGGCGAGTGCACCACGGAGTGCCTCCAAAAGCTTGTATTCACTAAAAATCAGTGTATTTTGTCTTATTGTAGCATAAATAACCTAGTTCCATCGAAACTACAGGCAGAATATGTTTCCTAAGATACATGCAAAATTGTCGTTTCAGACCGTGAAACGCTCAAATATGATATAAAAACTCTGTCTCAAAACATATCTCCAAATCACTTGAAAATGCGTTTTCTAAGCGAATTACGTGTTTTTAAGGTGTTTTGCAGTAACTTCTATAGTTCAAATCGGCACTCTAGCTGCGCTGGCGAGTGCACCACGGAGTGCCTCCAAAAGCTTGTATTCACTAAAATTCAGTGTATTTTGTCTTATTGTAGCATAAATAACCTAGTTCCGTCGAAACTACAGGCAGAATATGTTTCCAAAGATACATGCAAAATCGTCGTTTCAGACCGTGAAACGCTCAAATATGATGTAAAAACTGTTTCTCAAAACATGTCTCCAAATCACTTGAAAATGAGTTTTCTAAGCGAATTACGTGTATTTAAGGTGTTTTGCAGTAACTTCTATATTTCAAATCGGCACTCTAGCTGCGTTGGCGAGTGCACCACGGAGTGCCTACAAAAGCTTGTATTCACTAAATATCAGTGTACTTTGTCTTATTATAGCATAAATAACCTAGTTCCATCGAAACTGCAGGTAGAATATGTTTCCAAAGATACATGCAAAATCGTCGTTTCAGACCGTGAAACGCTCAAATATGATGTAAAAACTGTTTCTCAAAACATGTATCCAAATCACTTGAAAATGCGTTTTCTAAGCGAATTACGTGTTATTAAGGTGTTTTGCAGTAACTTCTATAGTTCAAATCGGCACTCTAGCTGCGCTGGCGAGTGCACCACGGAGTGCCTCCAAAAGCTTGTATTCACTAAAAATCAGTGTATTTTGTCTTATTGTAGCATAAATAACCTAGTTCCATTGAAACTACAGGTAGAATATGTTTCCAAAGATACATGCAAAATCGTCGTTTCAGACCGTGAAACACTCAAATATGATGTAAAAACTGTTTCGCAAAACATGTCTCCAAATCACTTGAAAATGCGTTTTCTAAGCGAATTACGTGTTTTTAAGGTGTTTTGCAGTAACTTCTATAGTTCAAATCGGCACTCTAGCTGCGCTGGCGAGTGCACCACGGAGTGCCTCCAAAAGCTTGTATTCACTAAAATTCAGTGTATTTTGTCTTATTGTAGCATAAATAACCTAGTTCCGTCGAAACTACAGGCAGAATATGTTTCCAAAGATACATGCAAAATCGTCGTTTCAGACCGTGAAACGCTCAAATATGATGTAAAAACTGTTTCTCAAAACATGTCTCCAAATCACTTGAAAATGAGTTTTCTAAGCGAATTACGTGTATTTAAGGTGTTTTGCAGTAACTTCTATAGTTCAAATCGGCACACTAGCTGCGCTGGCGAGTGCACCACGGAGTGCATCCAAAAGCTTGTATTCACTAAAAATCAGTGTATTTTGTCTTATTGTAGCATAAATAACCTAGTTCCATCGAAACTACAGGCAGAATATGTTTCCTAAGATACATGCAAAATCGTCGTTTCAGACCGTCAAACGCTCAAATATGATGTAAATACTGTTTCTCAAAACATGTATCCAAATCACTTAAAAATGCGTTTTCTAAGCGAATTACGTGTTTTTAAGGTGTTTTGCAGTAACTTCTATAGTTCAAATCGGCACTCTAGCTGCGCTGGCGAGTGTACCACGGAGTGCCTCCAAAAGCTTGTATTCACTAAAAATCAGTGTATTTTGTCTTATTGTAGCATAAAGAACCTAGTTCCATCGAGACTACAGGTAGAATATGTTTCCTAAGTCTACATGCAAAATCGTCGTTTCAGGCCGTGAAAAGCTCAAATATGATGTAAAAACTGTTTCGCAAAACATGTCTCCAAATCACTTGAAAATGCATTTTCTAAGCGAATTAAGTGTTTTTAAGGTGTTTTTCAGCAACTTCTATAGTTCAAATCGGCACTCTAGCTGAGCTGGCGAATGCACCACGGAATGCCTACAAAAGCTTGTATTCACTAAATATCAGTGTATTTTGTCTTATTATAGCATAAATATTCTAGTTCCATCGAAACTACAGCCAGAATATGTTTCCTAAGATTCATGCAAAATCGTCCTTTCAGACCGTGAAACGCTCAAATATGATGTAAAAACTGTTTCTCAAAACATGTCTCCAAATCACTTGAAAATGCGTTTTCTAAACGAATTACGTGTTTTAAGGTGTTTTGCAGTAACTTCTATAGTTCAAATCGGCACTCTAGCTGCGCTGGCGAGTGCACCACGGAGTGCCTCCACAAGCTTGTATTCACTAAAAATCAGTGTATTTTGTCTTATTGTAGCATAAATAACCTAGTTCCATCGAAACTATAGGTAGCATATGTAACCTAAGTCTACATGCAAAATTGTCGTTTCAGACCGTGAAACGCTCAAATATGATGTAAAAACTTTTTCACAGAACATGTCTCCAAATCACTTGAAAATGCGTTTTCTAAAAGAATTAAGTGTTTTTAAGGTGTTTTGCAGTAACTTCTATAGTTCAAATCGGCACTCTAGCTGCGCTGGCGAGTGCACCACGGAGTGCCTCCAAAAGCTTGTATTCACTAAAAATCATTGTATTTGTCTTATTGTAGCATAAATAACTTAGTTCCATCGAAACTACAGGTAGAATATGTTTCCAAAGACACATGCAAAATGGTCGTTTCAGACCGTGAAACGCTCAAATATGATGTGAAAACTTTTTCTCAAAACATGTCTCCAAATCACTTGAAAATGCGTTTTCTAAGCGAATTACGTGTTTTTAAGGTGTTTTGCAGTAACTTCTATAGTTCAAATCGGCACTCTAGCTGCGCTGGCGAGTGCACCATGGATTGCCTCCAAAAGCTTGTATTCACTAAAAATCAGTGTATTTTGTCTTATTGTAGCGAAAATAACCTAGTTCCATCGAAACTACAGGTAGAAAATGTTTTCTAAGTCTACATGCAAAATCGTCGTTTCAGACCGTGAAACGCTCAAATGTGATGTAAAAACTGTATCTCAAAACATGTCTCCAAATCACTTGAAAATGCGTTTTCTAAGCGAATTACGTGTTTATAAGGTGTTTTGCAGTAACTTCTATAGTTCAAATCGGCACTCTAGCTGCGCTGGCGAGTGCACCACGGAGTGCCTGCAAAAGCTTGTATTCACTATACATCAGTGTATTTTGTCTTATTGTAGCATAAATAACCTAGTTCCATCGAAACTACAGGCAGAATATGTTTCCTAAGATACATGCAAAATCGTCGTTTCAGGCCGTGAAACGCTCAGATATGATGTAAAAACTGTTTCTCAAACATGTCTCCAAATCACTTTAAAATGCGTTTTCAAAGCGAATTACGTGTTTTTAAGGTGTTTTGCAGTAACTTCTATAGTTCAAATCGGCACTCTAGCTGCGCTGGCGAGTGCACCATGAAGTGCCTCCAAAAGCTTGTATTCACTAAAAATCAGTGTATTTTGTCTTATTGTAGCATAAATAACATAGTTCCATCGAAACTACAGGTAGAATATGTTTCCTAAGTCTACATGCAAAATCGTAGTTTCAGACCGTGAAACGCTCAAATGTGATGTAAAATCTGTTTCTCAAAACATGTCTCCAAATCACTTGAAAATGCGTTTTCTAAGCGAATTACGTGTTTATAAGGTGTCTTGTAGTAACTTCTATAGTTCAAAACGGCACTCTAGCTGCGCTGGCGAGTGCACCACGGAGTGCCTCCAAAAGCTAGTATTCACTAAAAATCAGTGTATTTTGTCTTATTGTAGCATAAAGAACCTAGTTCCATCGAAACTACATGTAGAATATGTTTCCAAAGATACATGCAAAATCGTCGTTACAGACTGTGAAACGCTCAAATATGATGTAAAAACTGTTTCTCTAAACCTGTCTCCAAATCACTTGAAAATGCGTTTTCTAAGCAAATTACGTGTTTTTAAGGTGTTTTGCAGTAACTTCCATAGTTCAAATCGGCACTGTAGCTACGCTGGCGAGTTCACCACGGAGTGCCTCCAAAATCTTGTATTCACTAAAAATCAGTGCGTTTCGTCTTATTGTAGCATAAATAACCTAGTTCCATCGAAACTACAGGTAGAATATGTTTCCAAAGATACATGCAAAATCGTCGTTTCAGACCGTGAAACGCTCATATATGATGTAAAAACTGTTTCTCAAAACATGTCTCCAAATCACTTGAAAATGCGTTTTCTAAGCAAATTACGTGTTTTTAAGGTGTTTTGCAGTAACATCTATAGTTCAAATCGGCACTCTAGCTGCGCTGGCGAGTGCACCACGGAGTGCCTCTAAAAGCATGTATTCACTAAAAATCAGTATATTTTGTCTTATTGTAGCATAAATATCCTAATTCCATCGAAACTACAAGTAGAATATGTATCCTAAGTCTACATGCAAAATCGTCGTTTCAGACCGTGAAACGCTCAAATATGATGTAAAAATTGTTTCTCTAAACATGTCTCCAAATCACTTGAAAATGCGTTTTTTAAGCGAATTACGTGCTTTTAAGGTGTTTTGCAGTAACTTCTATAGTTCAAATCGGCACTCTAGCTGCGCTGGCGAGTGCACCACGGAGTGCCTCCAAAAGCATGTATTCATTAAAAATTAGTGTATTTTGTCTTATTGTAGCATAAATAACCTAGTTCAATCGAAACTACAGGTAGAATATGTTTTCAAAGATACCTGCAATATCGTCGTTTCAGACCGTGAAACACTCAAATATGATGTAAAAACTGTTTCTCAAAACATGTCTCCAAGTCACTTGAAAATGCGTTTTCTGAGCGAATTACGTGTGTTCAGACTTTCTCCGGCATCTAGCGGTCATTTTGAGTGTTACAGCTGCGCGCTGCCGTCTCGCACAGCTACGTCACTTCCCCTCTTTGGCTTTCACTGTTTTTTCCCAAAAAACACGTTTTTTCATTCGTTGCACGACCAGTGTACTGTACGCGCGCTTATACTTTGGTGCTATCTGATTGCTTTTGCACAATCATTATTCAGTGATTGCTGTCTTTTTGTCGCTTATCTCAATTTATATTTACGCTAAAGTGTTATTCAGTGCACTTTATTTATATTTACGCTTCGCTAGTGTGTTAGATTTTCTTTCAGTGGTTCTCGCATATGGTGTTAAAACTACACTATAACTTTTATAATTTTACATTTATTTCAGCTTGTTACTAGCTATTATAGCAAGCCTTTTTATTTTTACACATCAGAGTTCACCATGCCTTGTAGTTGTGTTGATCTACTGGAGTATTTGACGGTACTTTGTAATGAATTTTACTGCCATCACACCTCAAGTATCAGGTATTCTGTACATATTTGCACACTACACATAAACTATAAGTACTACTATTTATATACTACACTGCGTTTCAATATTAATCTGACCATTTAGTCGTGCGTTAAGTGCATAAAGTGCACTATATTTCTGTTATACTTTTATATCTTATTTGTAATTGCAGTTTCTTATATTCTGTATTTTCTGCACATAGTTTTTCATAAGCGCCACAGTTTTTAAGTTAGTTTTTGACAGTTTTGAGTCTCCTTCTACTGTAAGTGTATTTAACACTTTTGTACTCCTTTTTTACTATATAATTTTTTAGTACTACGTTTGGTGTCCTCTGCTTGATTTGTTCCTAGTTTAGCACTACTTTTAATATAGTTATTTGCTCATATTTCAACGCTGAACATTAGTTATTTAATTTTTAATTGGGTTTAACATTTATTCGTTTATTTGGGTTAAGATTAAGATAGTTAAGTACAGTTATTAGTTTATATATTTCAATTATTTTTTTTATTATTATTTATATATTAGGGTATAATTCCCATATTGGTCAGCGCACATCTCATTTGTTTACTATCGCATACTTAAAGTTCTGTTTACACTCGCCAATAAAGCTTGGTTTACACGCGTACTTAAAGCTTTGTTTACATTCGCATACAATAAAGGTAGGTTTATATGTTCCGAGCACACTATTTCATATTTTATGTGCTTAATCTTTATTTAGCAACACAGTCGCATGTTTTACAATATTTATACTGCTAATATATAACTTTTAGTTTTAATACACAACTGTTGGTCGATTCATCTGGTTTGTACTTAATCTCCTGTGCTGTTAGGAATAAGAGTTTACATTTTAGCTTCGCTATCCTCCTCGACTATTTGGGCCGTTGTGTATTTATCCTATCTGTCCATAAAGAGCTACTGTCTTGTGTAAGCCCTGTTGATCGCTCCAGCAGGTGAAGATTGTTTTACCTTATTCCCTTCCTCCTCGTATTTATTTTCTCTTTGCTTTTACCACTTCATTAGCTCTAAACAGTCATCATCACACACTATACGTTCGCAATCGCTTTTTCATGTAGAAATCGCCGCCGCACCGCATCGCTACTGTCCAACACAACTGACACGTCATTAAACCAGCGCAATTCTACAATTCACCATCTCCAGCAGGCGCATCAGAAGTTTTCATCACCAGGTTTTGGGGATCAGGACTCTCACGCATCATTGGTCCTTCGAGTTATTATTTGAGAGTCGAACTCATTAGGCCCCAGCTTCCTATTTGCACTGCGTCTGAACAACGTGCTTTTAAGGTGTTTTGCAGTAACTCCTATAGTTCAAATCGGCACTCTAGCTGCGCTGGCGAGTGCACCACGGAGTGCCTCCAAAAGCTTGTATTCACTAAAAATCAGTGTATTTTGGCTTATTGTAACATAAATAACCTAGTTCCATCGAAACTACAGGCAGAATATGTCTCCAAAGATACTTGCAAAATCGTCGTTTCAGTCCGTGAAACGCTCAAATATGATGTAAAAACTGTTTCTCAAAAAATATCTCCAAATCACTTGAAAATGCGTTTTCTAAGCGAATTACGTGTTTTTAAGGTGTTTTACAGTAACTTCTATAGTTCAAATCGGCACTCTAGCTGCGCTGGCGAGTGCACCGCGGAGTGCCTCCAAAAGCTTGTATTCACTAAAAATCAGTGTATTTTGTCTTATTGTAGCATAAATAACCTAGTTCCATCGAAACTACAGGTAGAATATGTTTCCAAAGATACATGCAAAATCGTCGTTACAGACTGTGAAACGCTCAAATATGATGTAAAAACTGTTTCTCTAAACCTGTCTCCAAATCACTTGAAAATGCCTTTTCTGAGCGAATTACGTGTTTTTAAGGTGTTTTGCAGTAACTTCCATAGTTCAAATCGGCACTGTAGCTGCGCTGGCGTGTGCACCACGGAGTGCCTCCAAAAGCTTGTATTCACTAAAAATCAGTGTATTTTGTCTTATTGTAGCATAAATAACCTAGTTCCATTGAAACTACAGGTAGAATATGTTTCCAAAGATACATGCAAAATCGTCGTTTCAGACCGTGAAACGCTCAAATATGATGTAAAAACTGTTTCTCAAAGCATGTCTCCAAATCACTTGAAAATGCGTTTTCTAAGCGAATTACGTGCTTTTAAGGTGTTTTGCAGTAACTTCTATAGTTCAAATCGGCACTCTAGCTGCGCTGGCGAGTGCACCACGGAGTGCCTCCAAAAGCTTGTATTCACTAAAAATCAGTATATTTTGTCTTATTGTAGCATAAATAACCTAATTCCATCGAAACTACAAGTAGAATATGTATCCTAAGTCTACACGCAAAATCGTCGTTTCAGACCGTGAAACGCTCAAATATGATGTAAAAATTGTTTCTCTAAACATGTCTCCAAATCACTTGAAAATGCGTTTTCTAAGCGAATTACGTGCTTTTAAGGTGTTTTGCAGTAACTTCTATAGTTCAAATCGGCACTCTAGCTGCGCTGGCGAGTGCACCACGGAGTGCCGCCAAAAGCTTGTATTCACTAAAAATCAGTGTATTTTGTCTTATTGTAGCATAAAGAACCTAGTTCCATCGAAACTACAGGTAGAATAAGTTTCCTGAATCTACATGCAAAATCGTCGTTTCAGACCGTGAAACGCTCAAATATGATGTAAAAACTGCTTATCAAAACATGTCTCCAAATCACTTGAAAATGCGTTTTCTAAGCGAATTACGTGTTTTTAAGGTGTTTTGCAGTAACTTCTATAGTTCAAATCGGCACTCTAGCTGCGCTGGCGAGTGCACCGCGGAGTGCCTCCAAAAGCTTGTATTCACTAAAAATCAGTGTATTTTGTCTTATTGTAGCATAAATAACCTAGTTCCATCGAAACTACAGGTAGAATATGTTTCCAAAGATACATGCAAAATCGTCGTTTCAGACCGTGAAACGCTCAAATATGATGTAAAAACTGTTTCTCAAAACATGTCTCCAAATCACTTAAAAATGCGTTCTCTAAGCGAATTATGTATTTTTAGGGTGTTTTGCAGTAACTTCTATAGTTCAAATCGGCACTCAAGCTGCGCTGGCGAGTTTACCACGGAGAGCCTCCAAAAGCTTGTATTCACTAAAAATAAGCGTATTTTGTCGTATTGTAGCCTAAATAACAAAGTGCAATAGAAACTACAGGTAGAATATGTTCCCAAAGTCTACATACAAAGTCGTCGTTTCAGACCTTGAAAAGTTCAAATATGATGAAAAACTGTTTCTCAAAACATGTCTCCAAATCACTTGAAAATGCGTTTTCTAAGCGAATTACGTGTTTTTAAGGTGTTTTGCAGTAACTTCTATAGTTCAAATCGGCACTCTAGCTGCGCTGGCGAGTGCACCATGGAGTACCTCCAAAAGCTTGTATTCACTAAAAATCAGTGTATTTTGTCTTATTGTAGCATAAATAACCTAGTTCCATCGAAACTACAGGTAGAAAATGTTTCCTAAGTCTACATGCAAAATCGTCGTTTCAGACCGTGAAACGCTCAAATGTGATGTAAAAACTGTTTCTCAAAACATGTCTCCAAATCACTTGAAAATGCGTTTTCTAAGCGAATTACGTGTTTATAAGGTGTTTTGCAGTAAATTATTTAGTTCAAATCGGCACTCTAGCTGCGCTGGCGAGTGCACCACGGAGTGCCTCCAAAAGCATGTATTCACTAAAAATTAGTGTATTTTGTCTTATTGTAGCATAAATAACCTAGTTTTATCGGAACTACAGGCAGAATATGTTTCCAAAGATACATGCAAAATCGTCGTTTCAGACCGTGAAACGCTCAAATATGATGTAAAAACTGTTTTTCAAAACATGTCTCCAAATCACTTGAAAATGCGTTTTCTAAGCGAATTACGTATTTTTAGTGTGTTTTGCAGTAACTTCTATAGTTCAAATCGGCACTCCAGCTGCGCTGGCGAGTTTACCACGAAGAGCCTCCAAAAGCTTGTATTCACTAAAAATAAGCGTATTTTGTCGTATTGTAGCCTAAATAACAAAGTGCAATAGAAACTACAGGTAGAATATGTTCCCAAAGTCTACATACAAAGTCGTCGTTTCAGACCTTGAAAAGTTCAAATATGATGAAAAACTGTTTCTCAAAACATGTCTCCAAATCACTTGAAAATGCGTTTTCTAAGCGAATTACGTGTTTTTAAGGTGTTTTGCAGTAACTTCTATAGTTCAAATCGGCACTCTAGCTGCGCTGGCGAGTGCACCACGGAGTGCCGCCAAAAGCTTGCATTCACTAAAAATCAGTGTATTTTGTCTTATTGTAGCATAAAGAACCTAGTTCCATCGAAACTACAGGTAGAATAAGTTTCCTGAATCTACATGCAAAATCGTCGTTTCAGACCGTGAAACGCTCAAATGTGATGTAAAAACTGTTTCTCAAAACATGTCTCCAAATCACTTGAAAATGCGTTTTCTAAGCGAATTACGTGTTTATAAGGTGTTTTGCAGTAAATTCTTTAATTCAAATCGGCACTCTAGCTGCGCTGGCGAGTGCACCACGGAGTGCCTCCAAAAGCATGTATTCACAAAAAATTAGTGTATTTTGTCTTATTGTAGCATAAATAACCTAGTTCCATCGAAACTACAGGTAGAATATGTTTTCAAAGATACCTGCAAATCGTCGTTTCAGACCGTGAAACGCTCAAATATGATGTAAAAACTGTTTCTCAAAACATGTCTCCAAATCACTTGAAAATGCGTTCTCTAAGCGAATTATGTATTTTTAGGGTGTTTTGCAGTAACTTCTATAGTTCAATTCGGCACTCAAGCTACGCTGGCGAGTTTACCACGGAGAGCCTCCAAAAGCTTGTATTCACTAAAAATAAGCGTATTTTGTCGTATTGTAGCCTAAATAACAAAGTGCAATAGAAACTACAGGTAGAATATGTTTCCAAAGTCTACATACAAAGTCGTCGTTTCAGACCTTGAAAAGTTCAAATATGATGTAAAACTGTTTCTCAAAACATGTCTCCAAATCACTTGAAAATGCGTTTTCTAAGCGAATTACGTGTTTTTAAGGTGTTTTGCAGTAACTTCTATAGTTTAAATCGGCACTCTAGCTGCGCTGGCGAGTGCACCATGGAGTGCCTCCAAAAGCTTGTATTCACTAAAAATCAGTGTATTTTGTCTTATTGTAGCATAAATAATCTAGTTCCATCGAAACTACAGGTAACATATTAAAAAACATAAAACATATTTATTTAAATATAGTTAAATATTTATAGTTGGCTTATAATATTATTTTGTTAAACAGATTTTAGAGAACTAGTTTTTTGATTGACGTGTGTGACATTTTTCTGTAATACCTAAAAGGTTATTAAAAGCATTTAAACATAGAGTTTATTTTTTATTTATTCTATTCTTCTTGTATACTATAAGAAATCTAACAGGTTATGAGTCCAGTGCGACAATAACAAAGAATAGTATAGCAAGAAGTTAAGAGGAAGTCATTGCATATTTTTCATTAAGATTATAACTTTTCCTTTTTACCTTCCGTCACATTTAGGTAAGGAAGGTATTGTCTTTGGTCAAAAAATTCGGTGGTGAGTTTTTAATGAATAAGCACGTTTTAAGGTCCTTAGAATACGATTTTACTATTTTTAAGATGATGTCTGTATGTGTGTGTGTGTGTGTGTGTATGTGTGTGTATGTATGTGTGTCCGTGTGTGTGTGTATGTAACAAAATTTTCGTCTGCGATAGCTCTAATACTACAATTCCAAAAATTATAATTCTTTCGTATTCCTCTTCGTTGCATCCATATGAAGAGCTGATTAGATTTTCGCTATAATTGGTTAACCGGAAGTACCTTCATTTGAAGATTTTAACAGTTTTTCTTGAAAAAACGATGTTAAATACCATTTTTTCACATTTAATGTTAGTATAAATATTAAAGAATATTTTATTCTCTATACGATTTGACTGCATTTTATACTTCATATTAAATAGATATAGAGTTATAAAATTATAGCTAGCTATGCTAGCTATGCTAGAAACAGCTACTATATTAATAAAATTCTGATTGAAAGATGTCAGTGTCAATTTACATATTCGTAGTATATTTATGTTATAATTTTACTCCAAACCTCGAAATATAGGATATTTTTGCTCGAAACTGTATGGAATTTGTATAAAATATATACAACTGTCGAAAGGTAATATACATACAAGAAATTGAGAATCTTTTGCAAGGAACTATCTGTATGGATTTTATAGAAAATACAAAGGCATTTACGAAAATTCTACCGGTAGATACCGCATCTACTGACTGTGTTCGAAAACACGAGTGGTAAGAAGTTACCGTGTTCGAAAATTGTACAATATCTACCAGATCCATCTACCGGAGTCATGAAGAATCTAATCTCAAAAAAAGGTAGTGATGCAAAGCGAAGCGCGCCCGTTAAAAGTTTGTTATAGGTTACGGATCTACCTTGTTTATCACTTGCGTTCTTAAAATATCGATTCCGGTAGCTAGCACCTGATAAACAGCTGTTTACCAGTAACAGTTCACCGGTAGAATTTTCGTATAACTGACGGAAGGTAATGAGCTGGCCACATCAGATTTTTTATAATGGATCTATCAAAGCACATTAAACCTCTAAGTGGAGAATCAGACTGGCCAGTATGGAAAAGGAAAATGAGAGATCTAATAGATTATCATGAAGGGGCACTAGACGTAATTGATAAGAAATTAGTAAAACCAGAAGCCTTAAGAAAAGAGGCTGCGGAAGCAGAAATTAAAGCACACAAAGAGAAATTCGATCTTTATCATAAAGCAAATAGTTATGCCAAGTCCATGATAACGAGTTCTATAACTGATACAGTTTATCAGAAAATAATGGATAAGGAGACAGCTAGTGACGCATGAGATGCGTTAAAGCAACATTTTGAGGCAGTATCTGGAGATCAATTATTTAGGATCTGTACAGAATTTTTTGCTTTTAGCTGGATACCTGGTGAAGATGTGTCAACGCATATAGCAAAACTAAGAAGTCTGTGGAATGAGTTAAATAACAGACTTAAGGCTAAAAAAGTCAATACCTTGCCAGATCTTATATTAGTTTGCAAAACTTTACATATTTTGCCAAGTGAATTTGAAAATTTTAAGTCTAGTTGGATGTTACTGACAAAAGATGAAAACAGAACATTTGATGAATTAACAAATCAACTATGCACATTTGAAAGAAATTTCACAAAGGTAAATAGTGACAAAATGGTACAAGAAGCATTGATGGCAAATGTAAATAAGCAAAAACAAGATGGCAAAGGTAAGTTCGTTAAATACAGATCGAAGAACGATATCTGCAATTATTGCACACAAAAGGGGCACTGGATTAGGTTTTGCAAGAAATGGATTTCTGATGGAAGACCTAAGAAAAATCAGGCAACTAGAGACACTCAGGGCAATTCTGCTGCAGCTAGCGCCGTACTCATGTTCAATTCTGAAGAGACTTTTGCTATTGAAACGAATTCGAAGACGTGGTGGATTGACAATGGAGCAACAAAGCATGTAACAAATTGTTCAGATTATTTTGAAGATTTTGAAAAGTTTGACAGGCCTTGTAGCATTAAGGCAGCTGGGAACGAATCTTTCTTGGCATTGGGAAAGGGCACGATTCAAATGTCATCGACAGTTAGCAGTCAAAAAATAATGTTGACGGATGTCTGGTATGTTCCACAATTAACTAGAAATTTATTCTCAGTATTAGATGCTTAGGATAAGTATCTAAACAGCGAGTTTAAGTCTTCGGCAACAGAATGCTGGTTAAAAATTAATGGTAAAGTATATCTGTATGGAACACGAGAATTATATGGAACTTTATACAAGGCAGCTTGTATAAAGCTGAACCAATTATACCTCAACATGCGGTAGAAATAAATACTACAGATGATACTTCATTATTACAGTTGTACCATGAAAGATGGGGACATCAGGATAAACGCCATATCAAGGAGATGCTAGAAAAAAAATTAGGTATTATTGTTCCATTAGAAAAGGGTCTTTGTGAGCCATGTGTGTATGGTAAATCACATCGATTGCCATTTGGACATAGAGAAAAAGCATCCAAACCTGGTGAATTAATGTCAGCGGATGTTTGTGGTCCGTTTGACGAATCTTTCCAAAAGAAAAGATATCTCGTGGTATTTAAGGACAGTTACACAAAATTCCGTTATTGCTACATCATTAAAGAAAAGTCAGAAGTCAAGGACGCACTAGTCCATGTTCTTCAACATTCCAAGACGCTTGGAAATACGATTAAGGAAATACTCAGCGACAATGGTGGGGAATTTAATAATAAGGACGTTCAGGAGATTCTACGTGTAGCAGGTATGACGCAGAGATTGACAGCACCTTACACGCCACAACAAAATGGTGGCAGCGAACGAGAGATGCGCATTATAGTTGAGATGGCTCGAACATTTAAGCACTCAAACAAGGAGGCTAATTTTCCATCAGCTATGTGGGCAGAGATGGTCGGTTCGGCAGTGTATATTTATACCGGAATGGAAAATCTTCTGTGGAAGGCTGTAGTCCCTTTGAGTTGTGGACTGGTAAGAAACCCAGAATAAAACATTTACGAATTATAGGATCTACATGTTATGCCCACATTCCCGTTCAGAGGAGAAAGAAAATGGACAAAAAAGCTTTCAAGGGATTTCTTGTAGGATACGATGGTGACGAACATTACAGAATCTGGATCAAAGAAGAAAATAAAGTCATCCTCTGCAGAGATGTAACCTTTCAAGAAAAGTCTAGCAAGTGTGAAGAGCACGTCGAATTACCATTACGAGATATCGAATATAAAGATCAGGGAAAGCAATCGGTGCAAGAAGATGAAAATGACGAGTCGGAGTTTAGAGAAGAAAGTGAAACTGAAGATGCTCATCGTCAACTCAGAGAACGCTCTAATTTAAGGAAACCTTTACGTTACGATGACTACATTATGATCACTGAAGAAATCATTAATGGGACAAAAACTCCAGAATCATATGAAGAGGCGCTTAACAGCAAGGACAAAGATAATTGGATACAGGCCATGAACAGTGAAATAAAATCACTAGAAGAGAACCAAACATGGGAGTTAGCGAATCTCCCGGATGGAGCTAAGGCCATTCCATCTAAGTGGGTTTTTCGAATAAAAACTAATCAAGATGGCACAATTGACAAGTATAAAGCCAGACTTGTCATTAAGGGATTTAAGCAACGTTTTGGAATAGACTACAATCAAACATTTAGTTCTGTTGCTAAGTTAAGCACAATTCGTTCGGTGCTTAGTACTGCTGCAAGTGAGAAGATGCACTTAACACAGTTCGACGTATCTACTGCATTTCTGTACGCAGAATTAGAAGAGACAATATACATGCAGCAACCGAAAGGATACGAAGATAACACTAATCGAGTTTGCAGGCTCAAACGAAGCCTTTATGGTCTTAAACAAGCTCCAAGGTTTTGGAGCAAACGCTTCGCTAATTTTCTTTTATCAAGAGGGTTTAAGGCAAGTGAAGCAGATCCATGCTTGCACATTAGGCAAAAGGGTGACAAGAAACTATTTGTTGCTCTTTACGTGGACGATGGGTTAGTCGTGGCAACGGACCAGCGAGACGCTGATATCTTTATTGAGGAGTTGAAGACAGAGTTTAAAGTTACCGTGAAACCAACATCGTACTACCTTGGTCTCGAAATTAAACGTTTCAGTGATGGCACAATAAAATTAAGTCAGCAAGTATATGTAAAGAAACTATTGAAACGTTTTAATTTTGAAGAGTGCAAACCTGTTTCCACACCCATGTTAAAGGAAGTTGAAACATCGAAAACAGAACAAGAAAGCATCAAGAAAACTGATTTTCCGTATCGAGAGGCAGTTGGCGGCTAATGTATTTAATGATTGGAACAAGGCCAGATGTAGCATACAGCGTTAGCGTCTTATCAAGAACACTCGATTGTGCATCCATAAAGGATGTTATGAGGCTAAAACGGGTACTTCGATACATCGCAGGTACATCTGATTTAGGCATTCTGTATCGCCCTAACATAAACATTGGCGTATTAGAATGCTACAGCGATGCAGACTTTGGTGGATGTAACAAAACTGGCAGATCAACGTCAGGTGTGGTTGTAGCGTATGCAGGTGGAGCTATTTCGTGGCTTAGCCAAAGGCAAGCTATGGTTGCTACATCTACAACTGAAGCGGAGTTTGTAGCTGCGAATGAAGCAGTTAAAGAAATTATCTGGTTAAGCAGACTGTTTAAAGATATCGCAAAGCTGAAGCAGGTGCCAGTTCTTCAGATTGATAATCAAGCAGCAGTGAATTTAACACATAATACTGAATTTCACTATCGAACCAAGCACATTAAAATAAAGTATTTCTTCATTCGAGAAAAGGTAATGGAAGGAGAGTTGGAAGTTCAACAGATTCCAAAGGAGTATCAAGTAGCAGACATCATGACGAAGCCATTAGCAAGACCTCGTTTACAACTATTGTGTGGTAAAATGGGACTTTTAAATTAAAACAAATGTATACCATTAACAGATGATATACAATTTTTTTAAATATGTGTTATGATAAAATTTGTTCTTTTGAGATATTTGATTTTACTTTATTTAAATAAGGGAAAGTGTTGTGGAAACATATTTATTTAAATATAGTTAAATATTTATAGTTGGCTTATAATATTATTTTGTTAAACAGATTTTAGAGAACTAGTTTTTTGATTGACGTGGGTGACATTTTTCTGTAATACCTAAAAGGATATTAAAAGCATTTAAACATAGAGTTTATTCTATTCTTCTTGTATACTATAAGAAATCTAACAGTATATGTTTCCAAAGATACATGCAAAATCGTCGTTTCAGACCGTGAAACGCTCAAATATGATGTAAAAACTGTTTCTCAAAACATGTCTCCAAATCACTTGAAAATGCGTTTTCTAAGCGAATTACGTGTTTTTAAGGTGTTTTGCAGTAACTTCTATAGTTCAAATCGGCACTCTAGCTGCGCTGGCGAGTGCACCACGGAGTGCCTCCAAAAGCTTGTATTCACTAAAAATCAGTGTATTTTGTGTTATTGTAGCATAAATAAACTAGTTCCATCGAAACTATAGGTAGAATATGTTTCCTATTCTACATGAAAAATCGTCGTTTCAGACCGTGAAACGCTCAAATATAATGTAAAAACTGTTTCTAAAAACATGTCTCCAAATCACTTGAAAATGCGTTTTCTAAGCGAATTGCGTGTTTTTCAGGTGTTTTGCAGTAACTTCTATAGTTCAAATCGGCACTCTAGCTGCGCTGGCGAGTGCACCAAGGAGTGCCTCCAAAAGCTTGTATTCACTAAAAATCAGTGTATTTTGTCTTATTGTAGCATAAATAACCTAGTTCTATTGAAACTACAAGTAGAATATGTTTTCAAAGATACATGCAAAACGTCGTTTCAGACCGTGAAACGCTCAAATATGATGTAAAAACTGTTTCTCAAAACATATCTCCAAATCACTTGAAAATGCTTTTTCTAAG
Source organism: Harpalus rubripes (assembly GCA_963082715.1). Taxonomy (NCBI): domain Eukaryota; kingdom Metazoa; phylum Arthropoda; class Insecta; order Coleoptera; family Carabidae; genus Harpalus; species Harpalus rubripes. The sequence continues at coordinate 167,258 of CAUJCB010000016.1, forward strand.
CGAATTACGTGTTTTTAAGGTGTTTTGCAGTAACTTCTATAGTACAAATCGGCACTCTAGCTGCGCTGGCTAGTGCACCACGAAGTGTCTCCAAAAGCTTGTATTAACTAAAAATCAGTGTATTTTGTTTTATTGTAGCATAAATAACCTAGTTCCATCGAAACTACAGGTAGAATATGTTTCCTAAGTCTACATGCAAAATCGTCGTTTCAGACCGTGAAACGCTGAAATATGATGTAAAAGCTTTTTCTCACAACATGTTTCCAAATCACTTGAAAATGCGTTTTCTAAGCGAATTACGTGTTTTTAAGGTGTTTTGCAGTAACTTCTATAGTTTAAATCGGCACTCTAGCTGCGCTGGCGAGTGCACCACGGAGTGCCTCCAAAAGCTTGTATTCACTAAAAATCTGTGTATTTTGTCTTATTGTAGCATAAATAACCTAGTTCCATCGAAACTACAGGCAGAATATGTTTCCAAAGATACATGCAAAATCGTCGTTTCAGACCGTGAAACGCTCAAATATGATGTAAAAACTGTTTTTCAAAACATGTCTCCAAGTCACTTGAAAATGCGTTATCTAAGCGAATTACGTGTTTTTAAGGTGTTTTGCAGTAACTTCTATAATTCAAATCGGCACTCTAGCTGCGCTGGCGAGTGCACCACGGAGTGCCTCCAAAAGCTTGTATTCACTAAATATCAGTGTATTTTGTCTTATTGTAGCATGAATAACCTAGTTCCATTGAAACTACAGGCAGAATATGTTTCCAAAGATACATGCAAAATCGTCGCTTCAGACCGTGAAACGCTCAAATATGATGTAAAAACTGTTTCTCAAAACATGACTTCAACTCACTTGAAAATGTGTGTTCTAAGCGAATTACGTGTTTTTAAGGTGTTTTGCAGTAACTTCTATATTTCAAATCGGCACTCTAGCTTCGCTGGCGATTGCACCACGGAGTGCCTCCAAAAGCTTGTATTCACTAAAAATCAGTGTATTTTGTCTAATTGTAGCATAAATAACTTAGTTCTATCGAAACTACAGGTAGAATATGTTTCCAAAGATACATGCAAAATCGTCGTTTCAGACCGTGAAACGGTCAAATATGATGTAAAAACCGTTTCTCAAACATGTCTCCAAGTCACTTGAAAATGCGTTATCTAAGCGAATTACGTGTTTTTAAGATGATTTGCAGTAACTTTTATAGTTCAAATCGGCACTCTAGCTGCGCTGGCGAGTGCACCACGGAGTGCCTCCAAAAGCTTGTATTCACTAAATATCAGTGTATTTTGTCTTATTGTAGCATGAATAACCTAGTTCCATTGAAACTACAGGCAGAATATGTTTCCAAAGATACATGCAAAATCGTCGCTTCAGACCGTGAAACGCTCAAATATGATGTAAAAACTGTTTCTCAAAACTTGTCTCCAAATCACTTGAAAATGCGTTTTCTAAGCGAATTACGTGTTTTTAAGGTGTTTTGCAGTAACTTCTATAGTTTAAATCGGCACTCTAGCTGCGCTGGCGAGTGCACCACGGAGTGCCTCCAAAAGCTTGTATTCACTAAAAATCAGTGTATTTTGTCTTATTGTAGCATAAATAACCTAGTTCCATCGAAACTACAGGCAGAATATGTTTCCAAAGATACATGCAAAATCATCGTATCAGACCGTGAAACGCTCAAATATGATGTAAAAACTGTTTCCCAAAACATGTCTCCAAATCACTTGAAAATGCGTTTTCTAAGCGAATTACGTGTTTTTAAGGTGTTTTGCAGTAACTTCTATAGTTTAAATCGGCACTCTAGCTGCGCTGGCGAGTGCACCACGGAGTGCCTCCAAAAGCTTGTATTCACTAAAAATCTGTGTATTTTGTCTTATTGTAGCATAAATAACCTAGTTCCATCGAAACTACAGGCAGAATATGTTTCCAAAGATACATGCAAAATCGTCGTTTCAGACCGTGAAACGCTCAAATATGATGTAAAAACTGTTTTTCAAAACATGTCTCCAAGTCACTTGAAAATGCGTTATCTAAGCGAATTACGTGTTTTTAAGGTGTTTTGCAGTAACTTCTATAGTTCAAATCGGCACTCTAGCTGCGCTGGCGAGTGCACCACGGAGTGCCTCCAAAAGCTTGTATTCACTAAATATCAGTGTATTTTGTCTTATTGTAGCATGAATAACCTAGTTCCATTGAAACTACAGGCAGAATATGTTTCCAAAGATACATGCAAAATCGTCGCTTCAGACCGTGAAACGCTCAAATATGATGTAAAAACTGTTTCTCAAAACATGACTTCAACTCACTTGAAAATGCGTGTTCTAAGCGAATTACGTGTTTTTAAGGTGTTTTGCAGTAACTTCTATATTTCAAATCGGCACTCTAGTTACGCTGGCGAGTGCACCACGGAGTGCCTCCAAAAGCTTGTATTCACTAAAAATCAGTGTATTTTGTCTTATTGTAGCATAAATAACTTAGTTCTATCGAAACTACAGGTAGAATATGTTTCCAAAGATACATGCAAAATCGTCGTTTCAGACCGTGAAACGGTCAAATATGATGTAAAAACTGTTTCTCAAAACTTGTCTCCAAATCACTTGAAAATGCGTTTTCTAAGCGAATTACGTGTTTTTAAGGTGTTTTGCAGTAACTTCTGTAGTTCAAATCGGCACTCTAGCTGCGCTGGCGAGTGCACCACGGAGTGCCTCCAAAAGCTTGTATTCACTAAAAATCAGTGTATTTTGTCTTATTGTAGCATAAATAACCTAGTTCCATCGAAACTACAGGCAGAATATGTTTCCAAAGATACATGCAAAATCATCGTATCAGACCGTGAAACGCTCAAATATGATGTAAAAACTGTTTCTCAAAACATGTCTCCAAATCACTTGAAAATGCGTTTTCTGAGCGAATTACGTGTTTTTAAGGTGTTTTTCAGCAACTTCTAAAGTTCAAATCGGCACTCTAGCTGCGCTGGCGAGTGCACCACGGAGTGCTTCCAAAAGCTTGTATTCACTAAATATCAGTGTATTTTGTCTTATTGTAGCATAAATAACCTAGTTCCATCGAAACTACAGGTAGAATATGTTTCCAAATATACATGCAAAATCGTCGTTTCAGACCGCGAAACGCTCAAATATGATGTAAAAACCGTTTCTCAAACATGTCTCCAAATCACTTGAAAATGCGTTTTCTAAGCGAATTACGTGTTTTTAAGATGATTTGCAGTAACTTTTATAGTTCAAATCGGCACTCTAGCTGCGCTGGCGAGTGCACCACGGAGTGCCTCCAAAAGCTTGTGTTCACTAAAAATATGTGTATTTTGTCTTATTGTAGCATAAATAACCTAGTACTATCGAAACTACAGGTAGAATATGTTTCCAAAGATACATGCAAAATCGTCGTTTCAGACCGCGAAACGGTCAAATATGATGTAAAAACTGTTTTTCAAAACATGTCTCCAAATCACTTGAAAATGCGTTTTCTAAGCGAATTACGTGTCTTTAAGGTGTTTTGCAGTAACTTCTATATTACAAATCGGCACTCTAGCTGCGCTGGCTAGTGCACCACGAAGTGTCTCCAAATGCTTGTATTAACTAAAAATCAGTGTATTTTGTTTTATTGTAGCATAAATAACCTAGTTCCATCGAAACTACAGGTAGAATATGTTTCCTAAGTCTACATGCAAAATCGTCGTTTCAGACCGTGAAACGCTCAAATATGATGTAAAAACTGTTTCCCAAAACATGTCTCCAAATCACTTGAAAATGCGTTTTCTAAGCGAATTATGTGTTTTTAAGGTGTTTTGCAGTAACTTCTATAGTTTAAATCGGCACTCTAGCTGCGCTGGCGAGTGCACCACGGAGTGCCTCCAAAAGCTTGTATTCACTAAAAATCTGTGTATTTTGTCTTATTGTAGCATAAATAACCTAGTTCCATCGAAACTACAGGCAGAATATGTTTCCAAAGATACATGCAAAATCGTCGTTTCAGACCGTGAAACGCTCAAATATGATGTAAAAACTGTTTTTCAAAACATGTCTCCAAGTCACTTGAAAATGCGTTATCTAAGCGAATTACGTGTTTTTAAGGTGTTTTGCAGTAACTTCTATAATTCAAATCGGCACTCTAGCTGCGCTGGCGAGTGCACCACGGAGTGCCTCCAAAAGCTTGTATTCACTAAATATCAGTGTATTTTGTCTTATTGTAGCATGAATAACCTAGTTCCATTGAAACTACAGGCAGAATATGTTTCCAAAGATACATGCAAAATCGTCGCTTCAGACCGTGAAACGCTCAAATATGATGTAAAAACTGTTTCTCAAAACATGACTTCAACTCACTTGAAAATGTGTGTTCTAAGCGAATTACGTGTTTTTAAGGTGTTTTGCAGTAACTTCTATATTTCAAATCGGCACTCTAGCTACGCTGGCGATTGCACCACGGAGTGCCTCCAAAAGCTTGTATTCACTAAAAATCAGTGTATTTTGTCTAATTGTAGCATAAATAACTTAGTTCTATCGAAACTACAGGTAGAATATGTTTCCAAAGATACATGCAAAATCGTCGTTTCAGACCGTGAAACGGTCAAATATAATGTAAAAACTGTTTCTCAAATCTTGTCTCCAAATCACTTGAAAATGCGTTTTCTAAGCGAATTACGTGTTTTTAAGGTGTTTTGCAGTAACTTCTGTAGTTCAAATCGGCACTCTAGCTGCGCTGGCGAGTGCACCACGGAGGGCCTCCAAAAGCTTGTATTCACTAAAAATCAGTGTATTTTGTCTTATTGTAGCATAAATAACCTAGTTCCATCGAAACTACAGGCAGAATATGTTTCCAAAGATACATGCAAAATCATCGTATCAGACCGTGAAACGCTCAAATATGATGTAAAAACTGTTTCTCAAAACATGTCACCAAATCGCTTGAAAATGCGTTTTCTGAGCGAATTACGTGTTTTAAGGTGTTTTTCAGCAACTTCTAAAGTTCAAATCGGCACTCTAGCTGCGCTGGCGAGTGCACCACGGAGTGCTCCCAAAAGCTTGTATTCACTAAATATCAGTGTATTTTGTCTTATTGTAGCATAAATAACCTAGTTCCATCGAAACTACAGGTAGAATATGTTTCCAAATATACATGCAAAATCGTAGTTTCAGACCGCGAAACGCTCAAATATGATGTAAAAACTGTTTCTCAAACATGTCTCCAAATCACTTGAAAATGCGTTTTCTAAGCGAATTACGTGTTTTTAAGATGTTTTGCAGTAACTTTTATAGTTCAAATCGGCACTCTAGCTGCGCTGGCGAGTGCACCACGGAGTGCCTCCAAAAGCTTGTGTTCACTAAAAATATGTGTATTTTGTCTTATTGTAGCATAAATAACCTAGTACTATCGAAACTACAGGTAGAATATGTTTCCAAAGATACATGCAAAATCGTCGTTTCAGACCGTGAAACGGTCAAATATGATGTAAAAACTGTTTTTCAAAACATGTCTCCAAATCACTTGAAAATGCGTTTTCTAAGCGAATTACGTGTCTTTAAGGTGTTTTGCAGTAACTTCTATAGTACAAATCGGCACTCTAGCTGCGCTGGCTAGTGCACCACGAAGTGTCTCCAAAAGCTTGTATTAACTAAAAATCAGTGTATTTTGTTTTATTGTAGCATAAATAACCTAGTTCCATCGAAACTACAGGTAGGATATGTTTCCTAAGTCTACATGCAAAATCGTCGTTTCAGACCGTGAAACGCTCAAATATGATGTAAAAGCTGTTTCTCACAACATGTTTCCAAATCACTTGAAAATGCGTTTTCTAAGCGAATTACGTGTTTTTAAGGTGTTTTGCAGTAACTTCTATAGTTCATATCGGCACCATAGCTGCGCTGGCGAGTGCACCACGGAGTGCCTCCAAAAGCTTGTATTCACTAAAAATCAGTGTATTTTATCTAATTGTAGCATAAATAACCTAGTTCCATCGAAACTACAGGTAGAATATGTTTAATAAGTCTACATGCAAAATCGTCGTTTCAGACCGTGAAACGCTCAAATATGATGTAAAAACTGTTTCCCAAAACATGTCTCCAAATCAATTGAAAATGCGTTTTCTAAGCGAATTACGTGTTTTTAAGGTGTTTTGCAGTAACTTCTATAGTTTAAATCGGCACTCTAGCTGCGCTGGCGAGTGCACCACGGAGTGCCTCCAAAAGCTTGTATTCACTAAAAATCTGTGTATTTTGTCTTATTGTAGCATAAATAACCTAGTTCCATCGAAACTACAGGCAGAATATGTTTCCAAAGATACATGCAAAATCGTCGTTTCAGACCGTGAAACGCTCAAATATGATGTAAAAACTGTTTTTTAAAACATGTCTCCAAATCACTTGAAAATGCGTTATCTAAGCGAATTACGTGTTTTTAAGGTGTTTTGCAGTAACTTCTATAGTTCAAATCGGCACCCTACCTGCGCTAGCGAGTGCACCACGGAGTGCCTCCAAAAGCTTGTATTTACTAAAAATCAGTGTATTTTGTCTTATTGTAGCATAAATAACCTAGTTCCATCGAAACTACAGGTAGAATATGTATCCTAAGTCTACATGCAAAATCGTCGTTTCAGACCGTGAAACGCTCAAATATGATGTAAAAACTGTTTTTAAAACATGTCTCCAAATCACTTGAAAATGCATTTTCTAAGCGAATTACGTGTTTTTAAGGTGTTCAGCAGCAACTTCTATAGTTCAAATCGGCACTCTAGCTGCGCTGGCGAGTGCACCACGAAGTGTCTCTAAAAGCTTGTATTAACTAAAAATCAGTGTATTTTGTCTTATTGTAGCATAAATAACCTAGTTCCATCGAAACCACAGGTAGAATATGTTTCCTAATTCTACATGCAAAATCGTCGTTTCAGACCGTGAAACGATCAAATATGATGTAAAAACTGTTTCTCAAAACATGTTTCCAAATGACTTGAAAATGCGTTTTCTAAGCGAATTACGCGTTCTCTAGGTGTTTTGCAGTAACTTCTATAGTTCATATCGGCACCCTAGCTGCGCTGGCAAGTGCACCACGGAGTGCCTCCAAAAGCTTGTATTCACTAAAAATCAGTGTATTTTGTCTTATTGTAGCATAAATAACCTAGTTCCATCGAAACTACAGGTAGAATATGTTTCCTAAGTCTACATGCAAAATCGTCGTTTCAGACCGTGAAACGCTCAAATATGATGTAAAAACTGTTTCTCAAAACATGTCTCCAAATACTTGAAAATGCGTTTTCTAAGCGAATTACTTGTTTTTAAGGTGTTTTGCAGTAACTTCTATAGTTCAAATCGGCACTCTAGCTGCGCTGGCGAGTGCACTACGGATTGCCTCCAAAAGCTAGTATTCACTAAAAATCAGTGTATTTTGTCTTATTGTAGCATAAATAACCTAGTTCCATCGAAACTACAGGTAGAATATGTTTCCAAAGATACATGCAAAATCGTCGTTTCAGACCGTGAAACGCTCAAATATGATGTAAAAACTGTTTCTCAAAGCATGTCTCCAAATCACTTGAAAATGCGTTTTCTAAGCGAATTACGTGTTTTTAAGGTGTTTTGCAGTAACTTCTATAGGGGCTGTCCTTAAATTACGTAACGCTTCTAGGGGGGGTAGGGGTCAAGAGTAGCGTTACGAAGATTTACGAGGGGGTGGGGGAGGGTAAATGTGTGAGTTATGTAACGATAAAATATAAAAATATATTGCTAAACTTGCTTTAATAGTTTTGTAAACATTCAAATTTCGCGGTGCTAATTCGTATATGCAGGCAGTCGTTTGTTTACAATAACAGTCAACATAATATGTCGGGCACAGTTTAAATTCGGCCCAGTGGTCTTTCATTCGTGCAATGCAATTCATATTAAAACATGATTTCAAGTAGTGTTGATAAGGAAAAATTTTCAATAGTTTGTTAAAAGCATATGGAAATGCATATGCTTTTAATTTTTGTGCTCTTATATTTTCATCTTTATGTACATTAATTTAATTAGTTTGTTTCAAATTTTAACTGAATATTTAAGAGGCCATATACTTTTATATCCAGTAAAGAAATTGGGGTGACAAGCCGTAGGGCAAGAGTAGTACATTATTTTTCATCTTTATGTATATTAATTTAAATAGTTGCTGTTCTGTTCTGTTATTTTTCATTTTTATATACATTAATTTAAATAGTTTCTGTTTCAAATTATAACTGAATATTAAAGAGGCCATATACTTTTATATCCAGTAAAGAAATTGGGGTGACAAGCCGTAGGGCAAGAGTAGTACATTATTTTTCATCTTTATGTATATTAATTTAAATAGTTGCTGTTCTGTTCTGTTATTTTTCATCTTTATATACATTAATTTAAATAGTTTCTGTTTTAAATTTTAACTGAATATTAAGGAGGCCATATAATTTTATATCCAGTAAAGAAATTGGGGTGACAAGCCGTAGGGCAAGAGTAGTACATTATTTTTCACCTTTATGTAAATTAATTTAAATAGTTGCTGTTCTGTTCTGTTATTTTTCATCTTTATATACATTAATTTTAATAGTTTCTATTTGAAATTTTAACTGAATATTAAAGAGGCCATATACTTTTATATCCAGTAAAGAAATTGGGTTGACAAGCCGTAGGGCAAGAGTAGTACAATATTTTTCACCTTTATGCATATTAATTTAAATAGTTGCTGTTCTGTTCTGTTATTTTTCATCTTTATATACATTAATTTAAATAGTTTCTGTTTCAAATTTTAACTGAATATTAAGGAGGCTATAAATTTTATATCCAGTAAAGGAATTGGGGTGACAAGCCGTAGGGCAAGAGTAGTACATTATTTTTAATCTTTATGTATATTAATTTAAATAGTTGCTGTCCTGTTCTGTTATTTTTCATCTTTATGTACATTAATTTAAATAGTTTCTGTTTGAAATTTTAACTGAATATTAAGGAGGCCATATACTTTTATATCCAGTAAAGAAATTGGGTTGACAAGCCGTAGGGCAAGAGTAGTACATTATTTTTCACCTTTATGCATATTAATTTAAATAGTTGCTGTTCTGTTCTGTTATTTTTCATCTTTATATACATTAATTTAAATAGTTTCTGTTTCAAATTTTAACTGAATATTAAGGAGGCTATATATTTTATATCCAGTAAAGAAATTGGGGTGACAAGCCGTAGGGCAAGAGTAGTACATTATTTTTCATCTTTATGTATATTAATTTAAATAGTTGCTGTCCTGTTCTGTTATTTTTCATCTTTATGTACATTAATTTAAATAGTTTCTGTTTGAAATTTTAACTGAATATTAAGGAGGCCATATACTTTTATATCCAGTAAAGAAATTGGGGTGACAAGCCGTAGGGCAAGAGTAGTACATTATTTTTCATCTTTATGTATATTAATTTAAATAGTTGCTGTTCTGTTCTGTTATTTTTCATCTTTATATACATTAATTTAAATAGTTTCTGTTTCAAATTTTAACTGAATATTAAGGAGGCCATATAATTTTATATCCAGTAAAGAAATTGGGGTGACAAGTCGTAGGGCAAGAGTAGTACATTATTTTTCATCTTTATGTATATTAATTTAAACAGTTGCTGTTCTGTTCTGTTATTTTTCATCTTTATATACATTAATTTAAATAGTTTCTGTTTCAAATTTTAACTGAATATCTTAGGAGGCCATATACTTTTATATCCAGTAAAGAAATTGGGTTGACAAGCCGTAGGGCAAGAGTAGTACATTATTTTTCACCTTTATGCATATTAATTTAAATAGTTGCTGTTCTGTTCTGTTATTTTTCATCTTTATATACATTAATTTCAATAGTTTCTGTTTCAAATTTTAACTGAATATTAAGGAGGCTATATATTTTATATCCAGTAAAAAAATTGGGGTGACAAGCCGTAGGGCAAGAGTAGTACATTATTTTTCATCTTTATGTATATTAATTTAAATAGTTGCTGTTCTGTTCTGTTATTTTTCATCTTTATGTATATTAATTTAAATAGTTTCTGTTTGAAATTTTAACTGAATATTAAGGAGGCCATATACTTTTATATCCAGTAAAGAAATTGGGTTGACAAGCCGTAGGGTAAGAGTAGTACATTATTTTTCACCTTTATGTATATTTATTTAAATAGTTGCTGTTCTGTTCTGTTTTTTTTTTCATCTTTATATACATAAATTTAAATAGTTTCTGTTTCAAAATTTAACTGAATATTAAGGAGGCCATATACTTTTATATCCAGTAAAGAAATTGGAGTGACAAGCCGTAGGGCAAGAGTAGTACATTATTTTTCATCTTTATGTATATTAATTTAAATAGTTGTTGTTCTGTTCTGTTATTTTTCATCTTTATATACATTAATTTAAATAGTTTCTGTTTCAAATTTTAACTGAATATTAAGGAGGCTATATACTTTTATTTTCAGTAAAGAAATTGGGGTGACAAGCCGTAGGGCAAGAGTAATACATTATTTTTTATCTTTGTGTATATTAATTTAAATAGTTGCTGTTCTGTTCTGTTATTTCTCATCTTTATATACATTAATTAAAAATAGTTTCTGTTTTAAATTTTAACTGAATATTAAGGAGGCCATACACTTTTATATCCAGAAAAGAAATTGGGGTGACAAGCCGTAGGGCAAGAGTAGTACATTATTTTTCATCTTTATGTATATTAATTTAAATAGTTTCTGTTTTAAATTTTAAATGAATATTAAGGAGGCTATATACTTTTATATCCAGTAAAGAAATTGGGGTGACAAGCCGTAGGGCAAGAGTAATACATTATTTTTCATCTTTATGTATATTAATTTAAATAGTTGCTGTTCTGTTCTGTTATTTTTTCATCTTTATATACATTCATTTAAATAGTTTCTGTTTCAAAATTTAACTGGATATTAAGGAGGCCATATACTTTTATATCCAGTAAAGAAATTGGGGTGACAAGCCGTAGGGCAAGAGTAGTACATTATTTTTCATCTTTATGTATATTAATTTAAATAGTTGTTGTTCTGTTCTGTTATTTTTCATCTTTATATACATTAATTTAAATAGTTTCTGTTTCAAATTTTAACTGAATATTAAGGAGGCTATATACTTTTATTTTCAGTAAAGAAATTGGGGTGACAAGCCGTAGGGCAAGAGTAATACATTATTTTTCATCTTTGTGTATATTAATTTAAATAGTTGCTGTTCTGTTCTGTTATTTCTCATCTTTATATACATTAATTAAAAATAGTTTCTGTTTTAAATTTTAACTGAATATTAAGGAGTCCATACACTTTTATATCCAGAAAAGAAATTGGGGTGACAAGCCGTAGGGCAAGAGTAGTACATTATTTTTCATCTTTATGTATATTAATTTAAATAGTTTCTGTTTTAAATTTTAAATGAATATTAAGGAGGCTATATACTTTTATATCCAGTAAAGAAATTGGGGTGACAAGCCGTAGGGCAAGAGTAATACATTATTTTTCATCTTTATGTATATTAATTTAAATAGTTGCTGTTCTGTTCTGTTATTTTTCATCTTTATATACATTAATTTAAATAGTTTCTGTTTCAAATTTTAACTGAATATTAAGGAGGCCATATTCTTTTATATCCAATAAAGAAATTGGGGTGACAAGCCGTAGGGCAAGAGTAGTACATTATTTTTCATCTTTATGTATATTAATTTAAATAGTTGCTGTTCTGTTCTGTTATTTTTCATCTTTATGTATATTAATTTAAATAGTTTCTGTTTGAAATTTTAACTGAATATTAAGGACGCCATATTCTTTTTTATCCAGTAAAGAAATTGGGTTGACAAGCCGTAGGGTAAGAGTAGTACATTATTTTTCACCTTTATGTATATTAATTTAAATAGTTGCTGTTCTGTTCTGTTTTTTTTTTCATCTTTATATACATTAATTTAAATAGTTTCTGTTTCAAAATTTAACTGAATATTAAGGAGGCCATATACTTTTATATCCAGTAAAGAAATAGGGGTGACAAGTCGTAGGGCAAGAGTAGTACATTATTTTTCATCTTTATGTATATTAATTTAAATAGTTGCTGTTCTGTTCTGTTATTTTTCATCTTTATATACATTAATTTAAATAGTTTCAGTTTCAAATTAAAACTGAATATTAAGGAGGCTATATACTTTTATTTTTAGTAAAGAAATTGGGGTGACAAGCCGTAGGGCAAGAGTAATACATTATTTTTCATCTTTAGGTATATTAATTTAAATAGTTGCTGTTCTGTTCTGTTATTTTTCATCTTTACATACATTAATTAAAAATAGTTTCTGTTTCAAATTTTAACTGAATATTAAGGAGGCCATATACTTTTATATCCAGAAAAGAAATTGGGGTGACAAGTCGTAGGGCAAGAGTAGTACATTATTTTTCATCTTTATGTATATTAATTTAAATAGTTTCTGTTTGAAATTTTAACTGAATATTAAGGAGGCTATATACTTTTATATCCAGTAAAGAAGTTGGGGTGACAAGCCGTAGGGCAAGAGTAATACATTATTTTTCATCTTTATGTATATTAATTTAAATAGTTGCTGTTCTGTTCTGTTATTTTTCATCTTTATGTACATTAATTTAAATAGTTTCTGTTTCAAATTTCAACTGAATATTAAGGAGGCCATATTCTTTCATATCCAGTAATGAAATTGGGGTGAAAAGCCGTAGGGCAAGAGTAATACATTATTTTTCATCTTTATGTATATTAATTTAAATAGTTGCTGTTCTGTTCTGTTATTTTTCATCTTAATGTACATTAATTTAAATAGTTTCTGTTTGAAATTTTAACTGAATATTAAGGAGGCCATATACTTTTATATCCAGTAAAGAAATTGGGGTGAGAAGCCGTAGGGCAAGAGTAGCACATTATTTTTTATCTTTATGTATATTAATTTAAATAGTTTCTGTTTGAAATTTTAACTGAATATTAAGGTGGCTATATACTTTTATATCCAGTAAAGAAATTGGGTGACAAGCCGTAGGGCAGGAGTAATACATTATTTTTCATCTTTATGTATATTAATTTAAATAGTTGCTGTTCTGTTCTGTTAATTTTCATCTTTATATACATTAATTTAAATAGTTTCTGTTTCAAATTTTAGCTGAATATTAAGGAGGCCATATTCTTTTATATCCAATAAAGAAATTGGGGTGAGAAGCCGTAGGGCAAGAGTAGTACATTATTTTTCATCTTTATGTATATTAATTTAAATAGTTGCTGTTCTGTTCTGTTATTTTTCATCTTTATATACATTAATTTAAATAGTTTCTGTTTCAAATTTTAACTGAATATTAAGGAGGCCATATTCTTTCATATCCAGTAAAGAAATTGGGGTGACAAGCCGTAGGGCAAGAGTAATACATTATTTTTCATCTTTATGTATATTAGTTTAAATAGTTGCTGTTCTGTTCTGTTATTTTTCATCTTAATGTACATTAATTTAAATAGTTTCTGTTTCAAATTTTAACTGAATATTAAGGAGGCTATATACTTTTATTTTTAGTAAAGAAATTGGGGTGACAAGCCGTAGGGCAAGAGTAATACATTATTTTTCAACTTTAGGTATATTAATTTAAATAGTTGCTGTTCTGTTCTGTTATTTTTCATCTTTACATACATTAATTAAAAATAGTTTCTGTTTCAAATTTTAACTGAATATTAAGGAGGCCATATACTTTTATATCCAGAAAAGAAATTGGGGTGACAAGTCGTAGGGCAAGAGTAGTACATTATTTTTCATCTTTATGTATATTAATTTAAATAGTTTCTGTTTGAAATTTTAACTGAATATTAAGGAGGCTAAATACTTTTATATCCAGTAAAGAAATTGGGGTGACAAGCCGTAGGGCAAGAGTAATACATTATTTTTCATCTTTATGTATATTAGTTTAAATAGTTGCTGTTCTGTTCTGTTATTTTTCATCTTAATGTACATTGATTTAAATAGTTTCTGTTTGAAATTTTAACTGAATATTAAGGAGGCCATATACTTTTATATCCAGTAAAGAAATTGGGGTCACATGCCGTAGGGCAAGAGTAGCACATTATTTTTCATCTTTATGTATATTAATTTAAATAGTTTCTGTTTGAAATTTTAACTGAATATTAAGGAGGCTAAATACTTTTATATCCAGTAAAGAAATTGGGGTGACAAGCCGTAGGGCAAGAGTAATACATTATTTTTCATCTTTATGTATATTAATTTAAATAGTTGCTGTTCTGTTCTGTTATTTTTCATCTTTATATACATTAATTTAAATAGTTTCTGTTTCAAATTTTAACTGAATATTAAGGAGGCCATATTTTTTCATATCCAGTAAAGAAATTGGGGTGACAAGCCGTAGGGCAAGAGTAATACATTATTTTTCATCTTTATGTATATTAGTTTACATAGTTGCTGTTCTGTTCTGTTATTTTTCATCTTAATGTACATTAATTTAAATAGTTTCTGTTTCAAATTTTAACTGAATATTAAGGAGGCTATATACTTTTATTTTTAGTAAAGAAATTGGGGTGACAAGCCGTAGGGCAAGAGTAATACATTATTTTTCAACTTTAGGTATATTAATTTAAATAGTTGCTGTTCTGTTCTGTTATTTTTCATCTTTACATACATTAATTAAAAATAGTTTCTGTTTCAAATTTTAACTGAATATTAAGGAGGCCATATACTTTTATATCCAGAAAAGAAATTGGGGTGACAAGTCGTAGGGCAAGAGTAGTACATTATTTTTCATCTTTATGTATATTAATTTAAATAGTTTCTGTTTGAAATTTTAACTGAATATTAAGGAGGCTAAATACTTTTATATCCAGTAAAGAAATTGGGGTGACAAGCCGTAGGGCAAGAGTAATACATTATTTTTCATCTTTATGTATATTAATTTAAATAGTTGCTGTTCTGTTCTGTTATTTTTCATCTTTATGTACATTAATTTAAATAGTTTCTGTTTCAAATTTTAACTGAATATTAAAGAGGCCATATTTTTTCATATCCAGTAAAGAAATTGGGGTGACAAGCCGTAGGGCAAGAGTAATACATTATTTTTCATCTTTATGTATATTAATTTAAATAGTTGCTGTTCTGTTCTGTTATTTTTCATCTTAATGTACATTAATTTAAATAGTTTCTGTTTGAAATTTTAACTGAATATTAAGGAGGCCATATACTTTTATATCCAGTAAAGAAATTGGGGTGACAAGCCGTAGGGCAAGAGTAGCACATTATTTTTCATCTTTATGTATATTAATTTAAATAGTTTCTGTTTGAAATTTTAACTGTATATTAAGGAGGCTATATACTTTTATATCCAGTAAAGGAATTGGGGTGACAAGCCGTAGGGCAAGAGTAGTACATTATTTTTCATCTTTATGTATATTAATTTAAATAGTTGCTGTTCTGTTCTGTAATTTTTCATCTTTATATATATTAATTTAAATAGTTTCTGTTTCAAATTTTAACTGAATATTAAGGAGGCTATATACTTTTATTTTTAGTAAAGAAATTGGGGTGACAAGCCGTAGGGCAAGAGTAATACATTATTTTTCATCTTTATGTATATTAATTTAAATAGTTGCTGTTCTGTTCTGTTATTTTTCATCTTTATATACATTAATTAAAAATAGTTTCTGTTTCAAATTTTAACTGAATATTAAGGAGGCCATATACTTTTATATCCAGAAAAGAAATTGGGGTGACAAGTCGTAGGGCAAGAGTAGTGCATTATTTTTCATCTTTATGTATATTAATTTAAATAGTTTCTGTTTGAAATTTTAACTGAATATTAAGGAGGCTAAATACTTTTATATCCAGTAAAGAAATTGGGGTGACAAGCCGTAGGGCAAGAGTAATACATTATTTTTCATCTTTATGTATATTAGTTTAAATAGTTGCTGTTCTGTTCTGTTATTTTTCATCTTAGTGTACATTAATTTAAATAGTTTCTGTTTGAAATTTTAACTGAATATTAAGGAGGCCATATACTTTTATATCCAGTAAAGAAATTGGGGTCACATGCCGTAGGGCAAGAGTAGCACATTATTTTTCATCTTTATGTATATTAATTTAAATAGTTTCTGTTTGAAATTTTAACTGAATATTAAGGAGGCTAAATACTTTTATATCCAGTAAAGAAATTGGGGTGACAAGCCGTAGGGCAAGAGTAATACATTATTTTTCATCTTTATGTATATTAATTTAAATAGTTGCTGTTCTGTTCTGTTATTTTTCATCTTTATATACATTAATTTAAATAGTTTCTGTTTCAAATTTTAACTGAATATTAAGGAGGCCATATTCTTTCATATCCAGTAAAGAAATTGGGGTGACAAGCCGTAGGGCAAGAGTAATACATTATTTTTCATCTTTATGTATATTAGTTTAAATAGTTGCTGTTCTGTTCTGTTATTTTTCATCTTAATGTACATTAATTTAAATAGTTTCTGTTTCAAATTTTAACTGAATATTAAGGAGGCTATATACTTTTATTTTTAGTAAAGAAATTGGGGTGACAAGCCGTAGGGCAAGAGTAATACATTATTTTTCAACTTTAGGTATATTAATTTAAATAGTTGCTGTTCTGTTCTGTTATTTTTCATCTTTATGTACATTAATTTAAATAGTTTCTGTTTTAAATTTTAACTGAATATTAAGGAGGCCATATTCTTTCATATCCAGTAAAGAAATTGGGGTGACAAGCCGTAGGGCAAGAGTAATACATTATTTTTCATCTTTATGTATATTTATTTAAATAGTTGCTGTTCTGTTCTGTTATTTTTCATCTTTATATACATTAATTTAAATAGTTTCTGTTTCAAATTTTAACTGAATATTAAGGAGGCTATATACTTTTATTTTTAGTAAAGAAATTGGGGTGAAAAGCCGTAGGGCAAGAGTAATACATTATTTTTCATCTTTATGTATATTAATTTAAATAGTTGCTGTTCTGTTCTGTTATTTTTCATCTTTATATACATTAATTAAAAATAGTTTCTGTTTCAAATTTTAACTGAATATTAAGTAGGCCATATACTTTTATATCCAAAAAAGAAATTGAGGTGACAAGCCGTAGGGCAAGAGTAGTACATTATTTTTCATCTTTATGTATATTAATTTAAATAGTTTCGGTTTGAAATTTTAACTGAATATTAAGGAGGCTAAATACTTTTATATCCAGTAAAGAAATTAGGGTGACAAGCCGTAGGGCAAGAGTAATACATTATTTTTCATCTTTATGTATATTAATTTAAATAGTTGCTGTTCTGTTCTGTTAATTTTCATCTTTATATACATTAATTTAAATAGTTTCTGTTTCAAATTTTAACTGAATATTAAGGAGGCCATATTCTTTTATATCCAATAAAGAAATTGGGGTGAGAAGCCGTAGGGCAAGAGTAGTACATTATTTTTCATCTTTATGTATATTAATTTAAATAGTTGCTGTTGTGTTCTGTTATTTTTCATCTTTATGTATATTAATTTAAATAGTTTCTGTTTGAAATTTTAACTGAATATTAAGGAGGCCATATACTTCTATATCCAGTAAAGAAATTGGGTTGACAAGCCGTAGGGCAAGAGTAGTACATTATTTTTCATCTTTATGTATATTAATTTAAATAGTTGCTGTTCTGTTCTGTTATTTTTCATCTTTATATACATTAATTTAAATAGTTTCTGTTTCAAATTTTAACTGAATATTAAGGAGGCTATATACTTTTATTTTTAGTAAAGAAATTGGGGTGACAAGCCGTAGGGCAAGAGTAATACATTATTTTTCATCTTTATGTATATTAATTTAAATAGTTGCTGTTCTGTTCTGTTATTTTTCATCTTTATATATGTTTAAAACTAACATGTTTTAAATGAGAGGAATTTAGAAATTATCAACTCCTTGAGGTAGCAACCCGCTGCACATGGGAACAGAACGGTTAACCCGCCCTGACTCTATTTAAATAAGTCAATAAATAAATGGAAATAACTGTTTCTGTAACTTTGAAAAATTAGTTATATGGTTTTACGTGTTTAAGTTTAATTTTAGTATTGTTTGAAATAGCTGTAGTATCTTAAACTAATTATTAATATTAATATTATTGCATCTGGCTTCACGCGAGTGCGCGCGCACCCACACGCCCAGCGTACAGCTGCACAGCATTGACCGGCTGCGACAGAGTCAGAATGTGTCTGGCTTGCACACGGTAAACACGTATCGCGTCGTCGTCCGCGAGAGTGGAATTTTCCACCATTTTTGCATAAAACTTTCTGATTTTCATATGGTCAGTAAAGTAATTGGTTGTTTAATTATCGTACGCGTAGCTTGATTAGCCTAACACGACTAATTCAAGGAGTATCGTTCGGTTTTCATTTAATTTGGTACTTTATAGTCCGCGAATACTTTCCGGCGCCATTTTATGCAGCTAATAGACACATCTCAGGAATCAATTGTAAAATCGAACTGTACAATTTGATTTCTCACGGAATTCGTGTTGTTAGGGATTTGATTCATATTTCCTTGGGTGAAATTATTATTATTTCTTTGTAAACTTGTTTACACACGTCCACCTTCGAGTGACGTCATTCACAGCGCATCTGCTGTTATTGTCGACTAGGTACATTCAATGCAACAAGTTTTGCAGTCTAGTTGGTTGTTATTAAGTTCATTTAGAGTTCTTAATATTGTTTAACTACATTTGTTTGTTCATACACTTATGAAATGATTTAGTTAATTTATACAAATATCGTATTTGTTTATCTTTGGTTTATTATTGTTTATGTCACTTGTATTCAATACGCTATCACATATTTCTCAGAATTGGTTTTCAGTTGTTTGTTATTTTGTTGCAATTATATTTAGCACGTTTGTTAGTTCGTCAAACTAACTGGTCCTTCGTTCGTTTTAATTAGTACATTTCACAAATTAGTATTATCCCGTTTATTGGCCAAGTCCAGTGATGTGAACCAGCTATCGAAGGTTGTAATTATTTTGGTTTACATATAGTTTTGTTTTATTCATTGAATTTAACATCAAACACATTGTTGGTGTTTCTAGACCGGATTCGCTAATCTAGAGACATCGCATTTGGGCTTGCGAGCAGGATCAAAACATTTTGGTTCTTCTAGACCGGATTCGCTGGTTTAGGGTTTGAACATTTGGTCCTTCGAGCCATTAGGTCCTTATTACTTAGTCCTTCGCACCGGAGGGACGCAACATTTGGTCCTTCGAGCCGGATTTGGCGGTATTCGGAGATAATTATTGTTTCTAGTTACTTTGGCATTAGTAATTGCATTTATTATCACACTAAAATGGCTAAACTACTACTCGAACAATTAGAGGTTGTGACAGAAGATATTCGTCGTCTATCAGTCTATTCTTCAGAGACTGATGAAAAAAGTAAAGTGAAATTTGAAGTAACTTTTCCGTCTCTCGCAGCTTGGGAACAAGAATTCAATCGTACTTATTGTGAATATTCTTCAAAGTTAAAACAAACCAAAAATCCCGACGAGGATATATTGGCAGAAATTTCCCGAGTTAAGAAATTGTTTAATGAAATAAAAGAACTCATTTGCGACATACGTGTCAATTACAAACTTATGTTCAGTGGAGACACCGGATCACAGTCAGGGTCCGACAGAGCTAAATCAGAATCACATTCGATTCAATCAGCACAATCTTTGCGATATATGCAACCCAGCTTGCCTAAATTGAATCTCCCAACATTCTATGGGGAGAAAACAACTTTTATGAATTTTTACGATTTATTCACACAGTTGGTGATAAATCGGGACAGTTTGTCAGATATTGAACGACTTCAATATCTCAAGTTATCTTTAAAAGGGGAAGCCGCTAGGCTTATTACAAACATCCTCGTCAAAGCTGATAGTTTTGATATTGCATGGAACGCCATCACAGATGAATATTATCGTCCTAGGTTGTTGAGGTCGGTACATCTGAATGCACTCCAAGATGTGCAAAAGGTCAAGCAGGCAGACGCTCCTACACTAAAATCATTGTTGAACACAGCACGCGAAAACATCGCTGCTCTGAAAAATTTAGAGGTTGATGTTGACTCATGTGGGGTCATTTTGGAAAACATGATTTGTCGTAAGCTAGATTCGTCTACTAGACGACAGTGGGAACTAACATTGGATTCTGACTCCAAGCCCACTCATGTAGAGTTAATTGCGTTCTTGACTAAGCAAGTTTCAAGCTTAGAGGTTGAACCAGACAAACCTGTCAAAACTCACAAACAATTCAAAAGGCACAAGCCAGCATCCCGAGCGATGACATTGGCAACTAATACGAATTGTCCGTATTGCAGAAAGTCTCACTACATCAGTCAGTGTGAAGGGTTTATAGCTCTTAAACCTAAAGGAAGACATGATGCTGCAATCAAACACAAGTTGTGCATCAACTGTCTTAGAATGGGCCACATACGCCCGAACTGTCCTAGTACAGCCACATGCAGAACGTGTAACAAAACTCACCATACGCTGCTGCATTTTGGTGAAAGGTCGAACAAGTCATTATCACCCAAGCGTGATAAAAAATTTGAGCAAAACAATCGTCCGTCATCACATAAGAGTGATGCAAACTCTCAAGCCAGTAGTAGTAATTCTGAAACTACTACGTCAATGTCTGCTAGGACTTATTCACTAAATCAACGCAGAAAACATACTTCGGTATTACTACCCACTGCAAAACTGCATATATTTGACAGTGCAGGAAAGGTACATGTTGTACGTGCCTTATTGGATACAGGATCGCAGAAATCCTACATCACAAGTCGTTGTGTCCACAATTTAAATCTGTCTATTGAAGCGTGTCAAACAAAGATTATGTCAATCAGTGACACCCACGTCAAGGACACTAGTGGTATTATACATACCAAAATCAAACCATGTCGTAGAGAAACTCCAGTTCTTGATTTGAGTTGCATTGTAATCGACAACATTACAGGCAGAATCCCAGATTATCCAATATCTCGGGATACCTTTAAACAATTTGGAAATATCCAACTTTCGGATCCCGAATGCTATAAATCTCAACGAATAGACATGCTGTTAGGAGCTGACATTTGGGGTCAGATCATTCGTAACGGAATTAAGAAAGGAGTCGATGGCACACTCACCGCCATCAAAACAATCTTTGGTTGGGTGGTTATGGGAGAATATACCAGCAAGCAAACAAGCAATGCTGTGGTGTCGTATCATACATACACACAAGAAGATACACACGAACTGTTGTCTAAATTTTGGGAATTGGAAACTGTTCCAACTCCATCGGTTGTCACTAAACCGGAGGATAAAATGGTGGAGGACCATTTTGTCAATACTACCCAAAGAGACTCCGAGGGAAAATACACGGTTTCTTTACCTTTTAAACAGTACCCACCAGTACTAGGCAATTCATATAAGAAAGCTTTGTCCATTTGCCACGCACAGCTGACTCGCTTGAGTAACAGCCCAGAGTTACTCAAGGCTTATGATGCAATATTCGAAGAATATTTGCAAAGGGGTTACGTCACTAGACTTGATGTGCAACCCAATTTGAATGATCAGGATTCGTATTATATTCCACACCATGCAGTGGTTAAACCTGATAGTGCGACGACACCGGTACGCATTGTGTTCAATGCTTCAAAGCCATCGTCTAATGGAAAGTCGATTAATGACTACTTGTATCCTGGTCCGGTACTACAGAAGAGTATCTTCACTCTTCATTTGCGAAATAGATTTTATCCTATTTTAATTACGGGGGATTTAAAACAGATGTTCCTACAAATTAGAGTTGCACGCGAGCATCAACGATTTCTAAGGTTCATTTGGAAACCTGCGGATGCCACACATCCTATTGTGTACCAATTCAACACTATCTGCTTTGGTTTGAATTGTTCGCCGTTCTTGGCGTTGCGTACAGTTGAGCAGTTGTCTCAAGACGAAGGGAATCAATATCCCTTAGCAGCTAAAGTCCTGCAAAATGATGTCTATATGGACGATGTTGTGACCGGAGCTGAAGATATTCAGTCAGCACTGACACTGCGCCGTGAACTCACGGATATATTCGAAAGGGGAGGATTCACCCTCCGAAAATGGGCCAGTAATTCTCAAACAATACTGGAGGAACTACCAGACAATGCACGCGCAGTGAAAGATGTCCACTTCAATGACGACGAGTCAGTGAAATTGTTAGGTGTCAAATGGGTTTGCAAGTCCGACTGCTACGAGTATACGGTCTCAAAACCCGACGATTTGTGCACCAAAAGAAACATTTTGTCCTGCATTGCAAGGATCTATGATCCATTAGGCATTATGTCCCCATTGGTGATGTTTCTTAAACTCATCATGCAAGAGCTTTGGAAATCAAAGGTAGAATGGGATGAAGAACCTCCCGCTCATATTGTCTCAGAGTGGAACTTGTTTTTGAACGAGATTGATTGTATATCCAACTATTCGATACCAAGGTTAGCCTGTTTGGGTTCGAAATTCGATCTTATCGGATTTGCGGATGCCTCCGAGCGAGGCTACTGTGCCGTTGTCTATGTCAGAAGTTATCTAAACGATAAACCAGTGGTTCAATTGCTCTGTGCAAAGACGCGTGTAGCGCCTTTGAAAAAAATTACTATACCTCGTTTGGAATTATGTGCGGCGCATCTTCTCGCCAAACTTCTCGAGAATATTCTCGAAAATATTCCAAAACAACCGGAGGCTGTACATTGCTTCTCGGACTCTATGATAGTTCTTGCCTGGTTGCGCAAGGAACCACACACTCTGAAAACATTTGTGGGTAATCGAGTCGCTCAAATACAAACAAATTTTCCGAGTGAACACTGGCGTCATGTAACGTCGGAACACAATGCGGCCGACGTAGGTTCTAGAGGTCTCAGTCCTCTAATTTTCAAGACTTGTACTCTCTGGATAAAGGGACCTGAGTGGTTACAACAACCTTACTCGTGTTGGCCACAAAGTGAAGTAGTTCAACTTGACGAAGATCAAACGAACTCTGCTCAGACAGAGATTGTCAAAAGCCTAACATTGAAAACAGTACAGCAGTTCAGTTTTTTCAATGCAATGTCCAACTATAATCGGATGGTGCGAACTATGGCTTATTGTTTACGGTGGAGAGACATCTCTTCAGGCAAACGAAAAGGTGCTGATGTGTTTTCACCAGAAGAGCTTGTCCGAGCACAAGCCAAAGTCGTCCTGTTGGCTCAATCAGAAGGACTACAGGATGAATTATCACAACTACAACGAGGGAAAGTTTGTCGATCCCCAATCAAGTCGTTAGTCCCGTTTATTGATACTGAAGGTATAATTCGGGTCGGTGGCCGGCTGGACCATGCTAATTTAGAATACGCCCAGAAACACCCCATTCTGTTGCCGTCGCAACACCCATTTACAAAGGCCCTCATTAAACACTTTCATGATAAGCATATGCATGTTGGTGCGCAAGGTCTAGAGTCTCTATTAGGACAACAATATTGGATCATTTCAAGCAGACGAACTATCCGTTCTGTGCTGAAAGGTTGTGTCCATTGTTTTCGGTTTCGACCGACAACCGACTACCCTCTCATGGGACAATTACCAAAGGACAGGGTTAACATTGCCAAACCCTTCCTTAATTCCGGAGTAGACTACGCCGGACCGTATAACATCTCCTGGAGCAGGAGACGAGGCACGTCCTCACACAAGGCATATATATGCCTATTTGTTTGTTTTGCCACAAAAGCCGTGCATATCGAACTTGTCACAGATATGTCCACGGACACCTTTTTGGCAGCACTAAGACGCTTTGTAGCACGCCGAGGTCGTGTTGCAAACCTATACAGCGATTGTGGCACGAATTTCATAGGTGCAAATCGCAAGCTCTCTGAATTACAAAAATTCTTGAGCTCTGAGGAATTCAATACTCAGGTGTCCAATCATGTGTACCAAGAAGGGATCACATGGCATTTCAATCCACCGTCCACGCCACACTTCGGCGGGCTTTGGGAGGCTGCAATAAAGTCTACAAAGAGACTATTATCACGAGTACTCACAGAAAAGCTTCTGACTTACGAAGAGTTCTCTACCTTGTTGACGGAAGTGGAGGCGATGCTAAATTCCAGGCCTCTGTTCCCGAAGTCATCGGATCCTTCCGATCCCACACCCTTAACACCAGGACATTTCTTAGTTACAGAACCCACTGTAACATTGCCGTCTCTAGATCACACTGAGACTCCCACAAATCGTTTGTCCACATGGGAAATGTTGTCCAAGTTGCAACAACAATTTTGGGCACGCTGGCAACAAACATATCTTCGTACCTTGCAAGAACGGTACAAATGGAATGAGGATACAGATCCATTGACAATAGATACTATTGTCTTAATCAATGATCATCCAATGCCACCTACTGCATGGCGTTTGGCTAGAGTCATCAAATTGATTCCTGGATCAGATGGAATCAATAGAGTTGCCGTATTAAAAACTGCGAAAGGTGAAATCACTCGCCCTATAGCAAAACTGTGTCCTTTGCCAACAGCCTAAGTTTGTCTTTAGGGAGACCCTAAGGTGGCCGGTATGTTTAAAACTAACATGTTTTAAATGAGAGGAATTTAGAAATTATCAACTCCTTGAGGTAGCAACCCGCTGCACATGGGAACAGAACGGTTAACCCGCCCTGACTCTATTTAAATAAATCAATAAATAAATGGAAATAACTGTTTCTGTTACTTTGAAAAATTAGTTATATGGTTTTACGTGTTTAAGTTTAATTTTAGTATTGTTTGAAATAGCTGTAGTATCTTAAACTAATTATTAATATTAATATTATTGCATCTGGCTTCACGCGAGTGCGCGCGCACCCACACGCCCAGCGTACAGCTGCACAGCATTGACCGGCTGCGACAGAGTCAGAATGTGTCTGGCTTGCACACGGTAAACACGTATCGCGTCGTCGTCCGCGAGAGTGGAATTTTCCACCATTTTTGCATAAAACTTTCTGATTTTCATATGGTCAGTGAAGTAATTGGTTGTTTAATTATCGTACGCGTAGCTTGATTAGCCTAACACGACTAATTCAAGGAGTATCGTTCGGTTTTCATTTAATTTGGTACTTTATAGTCCGCGAATACTTTCCGGCGCCATTTTATGCAGCTAATAGACACATCTCAGGAATCAATTGTAAAATCGAACTGTACAATTTGATTTCTCACGGAATTCGTGTTGTTAGGGATTTGATTCATATTTCCTTGGGTGAAATTATTATTATTTCTTTGTAAACTTGTTTACACACGTCCACCTTCGAGTGACGTCATTCACAGCGCATCTGCTGTTATTGTCGACTAGGTACATTCAATGCAACAAGTTTTGCAGTCTAGTTGGTTGTTATTAAGTTTTAAATTATATTTAGCACGTTTGTTAGTTCGTCAAACTAACTGGTCCTTCGTTCGTTTTAATTAGTACATTTCACAAATTAGTATTATCCCGTTTATTGGCCAAGTCCAGTGATGTGAACCAGCTATCGAAGGTTGTAATTATTTTGGTTTACATATAGTTTTGTTTTATTCATTGAATTTAACATCAAACACATTGTTGGTGTTTCTAGACCGGATTCGCTGATCTAGAGACATCGCATTTGGGCTTGCGAGCAGGATCAAAACATTTTGGTTCTTCTAGACCGGATTCGCTGGTTTAGGGTTTGAACATTTGGTCCTTCGAGCCATTAGGTCCTTATTACTTAGTCCTTCGCACCGGAGGGACGCAACAATATACATTAATTAAAAATAGTTTCTGTTTCAAATTTTAACTGAATATTAAGGAGGCTAAATACTTTTATATCCAGTAAAGAAATTGGGGTGACAAGCCGTAGGGCAAGAGTAATACATTATTTTTCATCTTTATGTATATTAATTTAAATAGTTGCTGTTCTGTTCTGTTATTTTTCATCTTTATATACATTAATTTAAATAGTTTCTGTTTCAAATTTTAACTGAATATTAAGGAGGCCATATTCTTTTATATCCAATAAAGAAATTGGGGTGAGAAGCCGTAGGGCAAGAGTAGTACATTATTTTTCATCTTTATGTACATTAATTTAAATAGTTGCTGTTGTGTTCTGTTATTTTTCATCTTTATGTATATTAATTTAAATAGTTTCTGTTTGAAATTTTAACTGAATATTAAGGAGGCTATATACTTTTATACCCAGTAAAGAAATTGGGGTGACAAGCCGTAGGGCAAGAGTAATACATTATTTTTCATCTTTATGTATATTAATTTAAATAGTTGCTGTTCTGTTCTGTTATTTTTCATCTTTATGTACATTAATTTAAATAGTTTCTGTTTCAAATTTTAACTGAATATTAAGGAGGCTATATTCTTTCATATCCAGTAAAGAAATTGGGGTGACAAGCCGTAGGGCAAGAGTAATACATTATTTTTCATCTTTATGTATATTAATTTAAATAGTTGCTGCTCTGTTCTGTTATTTTTCATCTTAAAGTACATTAATTTAAATAGTTTCTGTTTGAAATTTTAATTGAATATTAAGGAGGCCATATACTTTTATATCCAGTAAAGAAATTGGGGTGAGAAGCCGAAGGGCAAGAGTAGCACATTATTTTTCATCTTTATGTATATTAATTTAAATAGTTTCTGTTTGAAATTTTAACTGAATATTAAGGAGGCTATATACTTTTATATCCAGTAAAGAAATTGGGGTGACAAGCCGTAGGGCAGGAGTAATACATTATTTTTCATCTTTATGTATATTAATTTAAATAGTTGCTGTTCTGTTCTGTTAATTTTCATCTTTATATACATTAATTTAAATAGTTTCTGTTTCAAATTTTAACTGAATATTAAGGAGGCCATATTCTTTTATATCCAATAAAGAAATTGGGGTGAGAAGCCGTAGGGCAAGAGTAGTACATTATTTTTCATCTTTATGTACATTAATTTAAATAGTTGCTGTTGTGTTCTGTTATTTTTCATCTTTATGTATATTAATTTAAATAGTTTCTGTTTGAAATTTTAACTGAATATTAAGGAAGCCATATACTTCTATAACCAGTAAAGAAATTGGGTTGACAAGCCGTAGGGTAAGAGTAGTACATTATTTTTCACCTTTATGTATATTAATTTAAATAGTTGCTGTTCTGTTCTGTTTTTTTTTTCATCTTTATATACATTAATTTAAATAGTTTCTGTTTCAAAATTTAAC
Source organism: Harpalus rubripes (assembly GCA_963082715.1). Classification (NCBI taxonomy): domain Eukaryota; kingdom Metazoa; phylum Arthropoda; class Insecta; order Coleoptera; family Carabidae; genus Harpalus; species Harpalus rubripes. Next base: position 194,504 of record CAUJCB010000016.1, read on the forward strand.
TGAATATTAAGGAGGCCATATACTTTTATATCCAGTAAAGAAATTGGGGTGACAAGTCGTAGGGCAAGAGTAGTACATTATTTTTCATCTTTATGTATATTAATTTAAATAGTTGCTGTTCTGTTCTGTTATTTTTCATCTTTATATACATTAATTTAAATAGTTTCTGTTTCAAATTTTAACTGAATATTAAGGAGGCTATATACTTTTATTTTTAGTAAAGAAATTGGGGTGACAAGCCGTAGGGCAAGAGTAATACATTATTTTTCATCTTTATGTATATTAATTTAAATAGTTGCTGTTCTGTTCTGTTATTTTTCATCTTTATATACATTAATTAAAAATAGTTTCTGTTTCAAATTTTAACTGAATATTAAGGAGGCCATATTCTTTCATATCCAGTAAAGAAATTGGGGTGACAAGCCGTAGGGCAAGAGTAATACATTATTTTTCATCTTTATGTATATTAGTTTAAATAGTTGCTGTTCTGTTCTGTTATTTTTCATCTTAATGTACATTAATTTAAATAGTTTCTGTTTGAAATTTTAACTGAATATTAAGGAGGCCATATACTTTTATATCCAGTAAAGAAATTGGGGTCACATGCCGTAGGGCAAGAGGAGCACATTATTTTTCATCTTTATGTATATTAATTTAAATAGTATCTGTTTCAAATTTTAACTGAATATTAAGGAGGCCATATTCTTTCATATCCAGTAAAGAAATTGGGGTGACAAGCCGTAGGGCAAGAGTAATACATTATTTTTCATCTTTATGTATATTAGTTTAAATAGTTGCTGTTCTGTTCTGTTACTTTTCATCTTAATGTACATTAATTTAAATAGTTTCTGCTTCAAATTTTAACTGAATATTAAGGAGGCTATATACTTTTATTTTTAGTAAAGAAATTGGGGTGACAAGCCGTAGGGCAAGAGTAATACATTATTTTTCATCTTTAGGTATATTAATTTAAATAGTTGCTGTTCTGTTCTGTTATTTTTCATCTTTACATACATTAAATAAAAATAGTTTCTGTTTCAAATTTTAACTGAATATTAAGGAGGCCATATACTTTTATATCCAGAAAAGAAATTGGGGTGACAAATCGTAGGGCAAGAGTAGTACATTATTTTTCATCTTTATGTATATTAATTTAAATAGTTTCTGTTTGAAATTTTAACTGAATATTAAGGAGGCTAAATACTTTTATATCCAGTAAAGAAATTGGGGTGACAAGCCGTAGGGCAAGAGTAATACATTATTTTTCATCTTTATGTATATTAGTTTAAATAGTTGCTGTTCTGTTCTGTTATTTTTCATCTTAATGTACATTAATTTAAATAGTTTCTGCTTCAAATTTTAACTGAATATTAAGGAGGCTATATACTTTTATTTTTAGTAAAGAAATTGGGGTGACAAGCCGTAGGGCAAGAGTAATACATTATTTTTCATCTTTAGGTATATTAATTTAAATAGTTGCTGTTCTGTTCTGTTATTTTTCATATTTACATACATTAATTAAAAATAGTTTCTGTTTCAAATTTTAACTGAATATTAAGGAGGCCATATACTTTTATATCCAGAAAAGAAATTGGGGTGACAAGTCGTAGGGCAAGAGTAGTACATTATTTTTCATCTTTATGTATATTAATTTAAATAGTTTCTGTTTGAAATTTTAACTGAATATTAAGGAGGCTAAATACTTTTATATCCAGTAAAGAAATTTGGGTGACAAGCCGTAGGGCAAGAGTAATACATTATTTTACATCTTTATGTATATTAATTTAAATAGTTGCTGTTCTGTTCTGTTATTTTTCATCTTAATGTACATTAATTTAAATAGTTTCTGTTTGAAATTTTAACTGAATATTAAGGAGGCTATATACTTTTATATCCAGTAAAGAAATTGGGGTGACAAGCCGTAGGGCAGGAGTAATACATTATTTTTCATCTTTATGTATATTAATTTAAATAGTTTCTGTTCTGTTCTGTTAATTTTCATCTTTATATACATTAATTTAAATAGTTTCTGTTTCAAATTTTAACTGAATATTAAGGAGGCCATATTCTTTTATATCCAATAAAGAAATTGGGGTGAGAAGCCGTAGGGCAAGAGTAGTACATTATTTTTCATCTTTATGTATATTAATTTAAATAGTTGCTGTTGTGTTCTGTTATTTTTCATCTTTATGTATATTAATTTAAATAGTTGCTGTTCTGTTCTGTTATTTTTCATCTTAAAGTACATTAATTTAAATAGTTTCTGTTTGAAATTTTAATTGAATATTAAGGAGGCCATATACTTTTATATCCAGTAAAGAAATTGGGGTGTGAAGCCGAAGGGCAAGAGTAGCACATTATTTTTCATCTTTATGTATATTAATTTAAATAGTTTCTGTTTGAAATTTTAACTGAATATTAAGGAGGCTATATACTTTTATATCCAGTAAAGAAATTGGGGTGACAAGCCGTAGGGCAGGAGTAATACATTATTTTTCATCTTTATGTATATTAATTTAAATAGTTGCTGTTCTGTTCTGTTAATTTTCATCTTTATATACATTAATTTAAATAGTTTCTGTTTCAAATTTTAACTGAATATTAAGGAGGCCATATTCTTTTATATCCAATAAAGAAATTGGGGTGAGAAGCCGTAGGGCAAGAGTAGTACATTATTTTTCATCTTTATGTATATTAATTTAAATAGTTGCTGTTGTGTTCTGTTATTTTTCATCTTTATGTATATTAATTTAAATAGTTTCTGTTTGAAATTTTAACTGAATATTAAGGAAGCCATATACTTCTATAACCAGTAAAGAAATTGGGTTGACAAGCCGTAGGGTAAGAGTAGTACATTATTTTTCACCTTTATGTATATTAATTTAAATAGTTGCTGTTCTGTTCTGTTTTTTTTTCATCTTTATATACATTAATTTAAATAGTTTCTGTTTCAAAATTTAACTGAATATTAAGGAGGCCATATACTTTTATATCCAGTAAAGAAATTGGGGTGACAAGTCGTAGGGCAAGAGTAGTACATTATTTTTCATCTTTATGTATATTAATTTAAATAGTTGCTGTTCTGTTCTGTTATTTTTCATCTTTATATACATTAATTTAAATAGTTTCTGTTTCAAATTTTAACTGAATATTAAGGAGGCTATATACTTTTATTTTTAGTAAAGAAATTGGGGTGACAAGCCGTAGGGCAAGAGTAATACATTATTTTTCATCTTTATGTATATTAATTTAAATAGTTGCTGTTCTGTTCTGTTATTTTTCATCTTTATATACATTAATTAAAAATAGTTTCTGTTTCAAATTTTAACTGAATATTAAGGAGGCCATATTCTTTCATATCCAGTAAAGAAATTGGGGTGACAAGCCGTAGGGCAAGAGTAATACATTATTTTTCATCTTTATGTATATTAGTTTAAATAGTTGCTGTTCTGTTCTGTTATTTTTCATCTTAATGTACATTAATTTAAATAGTTTCTGTTTGAAATTTTAACTGAATATTAAGGAGGCCATATACTTTTATATCCAGTAAAGAAATTGGGGTCACATGCCGTAGGGCAAGAGGAGCACATTATTTTTCATCTTTATGTATATTAATTTAAATAGTTTCTGTTTGAAATTTTAACTGAATATTAAGGAGGCTAAATACTTTTATATCCAGTAAAGAAATTGGGGTGACAAGCCGTAGGGCAAGAGTAATACATTATTTTTTTATCTTTATGTATATTAATTTAAATAGTTGCTGTTCTGTTCTGATATTTTTCATCTTTATATACATTAATTTAAATAGTATCTGTTTCAAATTTTAACTGAATATTAAGGAGGCCATATTCTTTCATATCCAGTAAAGAAATTGGGGTGACAAGCCGTAGGGCAAGAGTAATACATTATTTTTCATCTTTATGTATATTAGTTTAAATAGTTGCTGTTCTGTTCTGTTACTTTTCATCTTAATGTACATTAATTTAAATAGTTTCTGCTTCAAATTTTAACTGAATATTAAGGAGGCTATATACTTTTATTTTTAGTAAAGAAATTGGGGTGACAAGCCGTAGGGCAAGAGTAATACATTATTTTTCATCTTTAGGTATATTAATTTAAATAGTTGCTGTTCTGTTCTGTTATTTTTCATCTTTACATACATTAAATAAAAATAGTTTCTGTTTCAAATTTTAACTGAATATTAAGGAGGCCATATACTTTTATATCCAGAAAAGAAATTGGGGTGACAAATCGTAGGGCAAGAGTAGTACATTATTTTTCATCTTTATGTATATTAATTTAAATAGTTTCTGTTTGAAATTTTAACTGAATATTAAGGAGGCTAAATACTTTTATATCCAGTAAAGAAATTGGGGTGACAAGCCGTAGGGCAAGAGTAATACATTATTTTTCATCTTTATGTATATTAGTTTAAATAGTTGCTGTTCTGTTCTGTTATTTTTCATCTTAATGTACATTAATTTAAATAGTTTCTGCTTCAAATTTTAACTGAATATTAAGGAGGCTATATACTTTTATTTTTAGTAAAGAAATTGGGGTGACAAGCCGTAGGGCAAGAGTAATACATTATTTTTCATCTTTAGGTATATTAATTTAAATAGTTGCTGTTCTGTTCTGTTATTTTTCATATTTACATACATTAATTAAAAATAGTTTCTGTTTCAAATTTTAACTGAATATTAAGGAGGCCATATACTTTTATATCCAGAAAAGAAATTGGGGTGACAAGTCGTAGGGCAAGAGTAGTACATTATTTTTCATCTTTATGTATATTAATTTAAATAGTTTCTGTTTGAAATTTTAACTGAATATTAAGGAGGCTAAATACTTTTATATCCAGTAAAGAAATTTGGGTGACAAGCCGTAGGGCAAGAGTAATACATTATTTTTCATCTTTATGTATATTAATTTAAATAGTTGCTGTTCTGTTCTGTTATTTTTCATCTTAATGTACATTAATTTAAATAGTTTCTGTTTGAAATTTTAACTGAATATTAAGGAGGCTATATACTTTTATATCCAGTAAAGAAATTGGGGTGACAAGCCGTAGGGCAGGAGTAATACATTATTTTTCATCTTTATGTATATTAATTTAAATAGTTTCTGTTCTGTTCTGTTAATTTTCATCTTTATATACATTAATTTAAATAGTTTCTGTTTCAAATTTTAACTGAATATTAAGGAGGCCATATTCTTTTATATCCAATAAAGAAATTGGGGTGAGAAGCCGTAGGGCAAGAGTAGTACATTATTTTTCATCTTTATGTATATTAATTTAAATAGTTGCTGTTGTGTTCTGTTATTTTTCATCTTTATGTATATTAATTTAAATAGTTTCTGTTTGAAATTTTATCTGAATATTAAGGAGGCCATATACTTCTATATCCAGTAAAGAAATTGGGTTGACAAGCCGTAGGGCAAGAGTAGTACATTATTTTTCATCTTTATGTATATTAATTTAAATAGTTGCTGTTCTGTTCTGTTATTTTTCATCTTTATATACATTAATTTAAATAGTTTCTGTTTCAAATTTTAACTGAATATTAAGGAGGCTATATACTTTTATTTTTAGTAAAGAAATTGGGGTGACAAGCCGTAGGGCAAGAGTAATACATTATTTTTCATCTTTGTGTATATTAATTTAAATAGTTGCTGTTCTGTTCTGTTATTTTTCATCTTTATATACATTAATTAAAAATAGTTTCTGTTTCAAATTTTAACTGAATATTAAGTAGGCCATATACTTTTATATTCAAAAAAGAAATTGAGGTGACAAGCCGTAGGGCAAGAGTAGTACATTATTTTTCATCTTTATGTATATTAATTTAAATAGTTTCTGTTTGAAATTTTAACTGAATATTAAGGAGGCTAAATACTTTTATATCCAGTAAAGAAATTAGGGTGACAAGCCGTAGGGCAAGAGTAATACATTATTTTTCATCTTTATGTATATTAATTTAAATAGTTGCTGTTCTGTTCTGTTAATTTTCATCTTTATATACATTAATTTAAATAGTTTCTGTTTCAAATTTTAACTGAATATTAAGGAGGCCATATTCTTTTATATCCAATAAAGAAATTGGGGTGAGAAGCCGTAGGGCAAGAGTAGTACATTATTTTTCATCTTTATGTATATTAATTTAAATAGTTGCTGTTGTGTTCTGTTATTTTTCATCTTTATGTATATTAATTTAAATAGTTTCTGTTTGAAATTTTAACTGAATATTAAGGAGGCCATATACTTCTATATCCAGTAAAGAAATTGGGTTGACAAGCCGTAGGGCAAGAGTAGTACATTATTTTTCATCTTTATGTATATTAATTTAAATAGTTTCTGTTTGAAATTTTAACTGAATATTAAGGAGGCCATATACTTTTATATCCAGTAAAGAAATTGGGGTGACAAGCCGTAGGGCAAGAGTAGCACATTATTTTTCATCTTTATGTATATTAATTTAAATAGTTGCTGTTCTGTTCTGTTATTTTTCATCTTTATATACATTAATTAAAAATAGTTTCTGTTTCAAATTTTAACTGAATATTAAGTAGGCCATATACTTTTATATCCAAAAAAGAAATTGAGGTGACAAGCCGTAGGGCAAGAGTAGTACATTATTTTTCATCTTTATGTATATTAATTTAAATAGTTTCTGTTTGAAATTTTAACTGAATATTAAGGAGGCTAAATACTTTTATATCCAGTAAAGAAATTAGGGTGACAATCCGTAGGGCAAGAGTAATACATTATTTTTCATCTTTATGTATATTAATTTAAATAGTTGCTGTTCTGTTCTGTTAATTTTCATCTTTATATACATTAATTTAAATAGTTTCTGTTTGAAATTATAACTGAATATTAAGGAGGCCATATACTTTTATATCCAGTAAAGAAATTGGGTTGACAAGCCGTAGGGCAAGAGTAGTACATTATTTTTCATCTTTATGTATATTAATTTAAATAGTTGCTGTTCTGTTCTGTTATTTTTCATCTTTATATACATTAATTTAAATAGTTTCTGTTTCAAATTTTAACTGAATATTAAGGAGGCTATATACTTTTATTTTTAGTAAAGAAATTGGGGTGACAAGCCGTAGGGCAAGAGTAATACATTATTTTTCATCTTTATGTATATTAATTTAAATAGTTGCTGTTCTGTTCTGTTATTTTTCATCTTTATATACATTAATTAAAAATAGTTTCTGTTTCAAATTTTAACTGAATATTAAGTAGGCCATATACTTTTATATCCAAAAAAGAAATTGAGGTGACAAGCCGTAGGGCAAGAGTAGTACATTATTTTTCATCTTTATGTATATTAATTTAAATAGTTTCTGTTTGAAATTTTAACTGATTATTAAGGAGGCTAAATACTTTTATATCCAGTAAAGAAATTGGGGTGACAAGCCGTAGGGCAAGAGTAATACATTATTTTTCATCTTTATGTATATTAGTTTAAATAGTTGCTGTTCTGTTCTGTTATTTTTCATCTTAATGTACATTAATTTAAATAGTTTCTGTTTGAAATTTTAACTGAATATTAAGGAGGCCATATACTTTTATATCCAGTAAAGAAATTGGGGTCACATGCCGTAGGGCAAGAGTAGCACATTATTTTTCATCTTTATGTATATTAATTTAAATAGTTTCTGTTTGAAATTGTAACTGAATATTAAGGTGGCTATATACTTTTATATCCAGTAAAGAAATTGGGGTGACAAGCCGTAGGGCAAGAGTAATACATTATTTTTCATCTTCATGTATATTAATTTAAATAGTTGCTGTTCTGTTCTGTTATTTTTCATCTTTATATACATTAATTTAAATAGTTTCTGTTTTAAATTTTAACTGAATATTAAGGAGGCCATATTCTTTTATATCCAGTAAAGAAATTGGGGTGACAAGCCGTAGGGCAAGAGTAATACATTATTTTTCATCTTCATGTATATTAATTTAAATAGTTGCTGTTCTGTTCTGTTATTTTTCATCTTTATATACATTAATTTAAATAGTTTCTGTTTCAAATTTTAACTGAATATTAAGGAGGCCATATACTTTTATATCCAGAAAAGAAATTGGGGTGACAAGTCGTAGGGCAAGAGTAGTACATTATTTTTCATCTTTATGTATATTAATTTAAATAGTTTCTGTTTGAAATTTTAACTGAATATTAAGGAGGCTAAATACTTTTATATTCAGTAAAGAAATTGGGGTGACAAGCCGTAGGGCAAGAGTAATACATTATTTTTCATCTTTATGTATATTAATTTAAATAGTTTCTGTTTCAAATTTTAACTGAATATTAAGGAGGCCATATTCTTTCATATCCAGTAAAGAAATTGGGGTGACAAGCTGTAGGGCAAGAGTAATACATTATTTTTCATCTTTATGTATATTAATTTAAATAGTTGCTGTTGTGTTCTGTTATTTTTCATCTTTATGTATATTAATTTAAATAGTTTCTGTTTGAAATTTTAACTGAATATTAAGGAGGCCATATACTTCTATATCCAGTAAAGAAATTGGGTTGACAAGCCGTAGGGTAAGAGTAGTACATTATTTTTCACCTTTATGTATATTAATTTAAATAGTTGCTGTTCTGTTCTGTTTTTTTTACATCTTTATATACATTAATTTAAATAGTTTCTGTTTCAAAATTTAACTGAATATTAAGGAGGCCATATACTTTTATATCCAGTAAAGAAATTGGGGTGACAAGCCGTAGGGCAAGAGTAATACATTATTTTTCATCTTTATGTATATTAGTTTAAATAGTTGCTGTTCTGTTCTGTTATTTTTCATCTTAATGTACATTAATTTAAATAGTTTCTGTTTGAAATTTTAACTGAATATTAAGGAGGCCATATACTTTTATATCCAGTAAAGAAATTGGGGTCACATGCCGTAGGGCAAGAGTAGCACATTATTTTTCATCTTTATGTATATTAATTTAAATAGTTTCTGTTTGAAATTTTAACTGAATATTAAGGAGGCTAAATACTTTAATATCCAGTAAAGAAATTGGGGTGACAAGCCGTAGGGCAAGAGTAATACATTATTTTTCATCTTTATGTATATTAATTTAAATAGTTGCTGTTCTGTTCTGTTATTTTTCATCTTTATATACATTAATTTAAATAGTTTCTGTTTCAAATTTTAACTGAATATTAAGTAGGCCATATACTTTAATATCCAGTAAAGAAATTGGGGTGACAAGCCGTAGGGCAAGAGTAATACATTATTTTTCATCTTTATGTATATTAATTTAAATAGTTGCTGTTCTGTTCTGTTATTTTTCATCTTTATATACATTAATTTAAATAGTTTCTGTTTCAAATTTTAACTGAATATGAAGGAGGCCATATTCTTTCATATCCAGTAAAGAAATTGGGGTGACAAGCCGTAGGGCAAGAGTAATACATTATTTTTCATCTTTATGTATATTAGTTTAAATAGTTGCTGTTCTGTTCTGTTATTTTTCATCTTAATGTACATTAATTTAAATAGTTTCTGTTTCAAATTTTAACTGAATATTAAGGAGGCTATATACTTTTATTTTTAGTAAAGAAATTGGGGTGACAAGCCGTAGGGTAAGGAGTAATACATTATTTTTCATCTTTAGGTATATTAATTTAAATAGTTGCTGTTCTGTTCTGTTATTTTTTATCTTTACATACATTAATTAAAAATAGTTTCTGTTTCAAATTTTAACTGAATATTAAGGAGGCCATATACTTTTATATCCAGAAAAGAAATTGGGGTGACAAGTCGTAGGGCAAGAGTAGTACATTATTTTTCATCTTTATGTATATTAATTTAAATAGTTTCTGTTTGAAATTTTAACTGAATATTAAGGAGGCTAAATACTTTTATATCCAGTAAAGAAATTGGGGTGACAAGCCGTAGGGCAAGAGTAATACATTATTTTTCATCTTTATGTATATTAATTTAAATAGTTGCTGTTCTGTTCTGTTATTTTTCATCTTTATGTACATTAATTTAAATAGTTTCTGTTTCAAATTTTAACTGAATATTAAGGAGGCCATATTCTTTCATATCCAGTAAAGAAATTGGGGTGACAAGCCGTAGGGCAAGAGTAATACATTATTTTTCATCTTTATGTATATTAATTTAAATAGTTGCTGTTCTGTTCTGTTATTTTTCATCTTAATGTACATTAATTTAAATAGTTTCTTTTTGAAATTTTAACTGAATATTAAGGAGGCCATATACTTTTATATCCAGTAAAGAAATTGGGGTGACAAGCCGTAGGGCAAGAGTAGCACATTATTTTTCATCTTTATGTATATTAATTTAAATAGTTTCTGTTTCAAATTTTAACTGAATATTAAGGAGGCTATATACTTTTATATCCAGTAAAGAAATTGGGGTGACAAGCCGTAGCGCAGGAGTAATACATTATTTTTCATCTTTATGTATATTAATTTAAATAGTTGCTGTTCTGTTCTGTTAATTTTCATTTTATATACATTAATTTAAATAGTTTCTGTTTCAAATTTTAACTGAATATTAAGGAGGCCATATTCTTTTATATCCAAAAAAGAAATTGGGGTGAGAAGCCGTAGGGCAAGAGTAGTACATTATTTTTCATCTTTATGTATATTAATTTAATTAGTTGCTGTTGTGTTCTGTTATTTTTCATCTTTATGTATATTAATTTAAATAGTTTCTGTTTGAAATTTTAACTGAATATTAAGGAGGCCATATACTTCTATATCCAGTAAAGAAATTGGGTTGACAAGCCGTAGGGCAAGAGTAGTACATTATTTTTCATCTTTATGTATATTAATTTAAATAGTTGCTGTTCTGTTCTGTTATTTTTCATCTTTATATACATTAATTTAAATAGTTTCTGTTTCAAATTTTAACTGAATATTAAGGAGGCTATATACTTTTATTTTTAGTAAAGAAATTGGGGTGACAAGCCGTAGGGCAAGAGTAATACATTATTTTTCATCTTTATGTATATTAATTTAAATAGTTGCTGTTCTGTTCTGTTATTTTTCATCTTTATATACATTAATTAAAAATAGTTTCTGTTTCAAATTTTAACTGAATATTAAGTAGGCCATATACTTTTATATCCAAAAAAGAAATTGAGGTGACAAGCCGTAGGGCAAGAGTAGTACATTATTTTTCATCTTTATGTATATTAATTTAAATAGTTTCTGTTTGAAATTTTAACTGAATATTAAGGAGGCTAAATACTTTTATATCCAGTAAAGAAATTGGGGTGACAAGCCGTAGGGCAAGAGTAATACATTATTTTTCATCTTTATGTATATTAATTTAAATAGTTGCTGTTCTGTTCTGTTATTTTTCATCTTTATATACATTAATTTAAATAGTTTCTGTTTCAAATTTTAACTGAATATTAAGGAGGCCATATTCTTTCATATCCAGTAAAGAAATTGGGGTGACAAGCCGTAGGGCAAGAGTAATACATTATTTTTCATCTTTATGTATATTAGTTTAAATAGTTGCTGTTCTGTTCTGTTATTTTTCATCTTAATGTACATTAATTTAAATAGTTTCTGTTTGAAATTTTAACTGAATATTAAGGAGGCCATATACTTTTATATCCAGTAAAGAAATTGGGGTCACATGCCGTAGGGCAAGAGTAGCACATTATTTTTCATCTTTATGTATATTAATTTAAATAGTTTCTGTTTGAAATTGTAACTGAATATTAAGGAGGCTATATACTTTTATATCCAGTAAAGAAATTGGGGTGACAAGCCGTAGGGCAAGAGTAATACATTATTTTTCATCTTCATGTATATTAATTTAAATAGTTGCTGTTCTGTTCTGTTATTTTTCATCTTTATATACATTAATTTAAATAGTTTCTGTTTTAAATTTTAACTGAATATTAAGGAGGCCATATTCTTTTATATCCAGTAAAGAAATAGGGGTGACAAGTCGTAGGGCAAGAGTAGTACATTATTTTTCATCTTTATGTATATTAATTTAAATAGTTGCTGTTCTGTTCTGTTATTTTTCATCTTTATATACATTAATTTAAATAGTTTCTATTTCAAATTTTAACTGAATATTAAGGAGGCTATATACTTTTATTTTTAGTAAAGAAATTGGGGTGACAAGCCGTAGGGCAAGAGTAATACATTATTTTTCATCTTTAGGTATATTAATTTAAATAGTTGCTGTTCTGTTCTGTTATTTTTCATCTTTACATACATTAATTAAAAATAGTTTCTGTTTCAAATTTTAACTGAATATTAAGGAGGCCATATACTTTTATATCCAGAAAAGAAATTGGGGTGACAAGTCGTAGGGCGAGAGTAGTACATTATTTTTCATCTTTATGTATATTAATTTAAATAGTTTCTGTTTGAAATTTTAACTGAATATTAAGGAGGCTAAATACTTTTATATTCAGTAAAGAAATTGGGGTGACAAGCCGTAGGGCAAGAGTAATACATTATTTTTCATCTTTATGTATATTAATTTAAATAGTTGCTGTTCTGTTCTGTTATTTTTCATCTTTATGTACATTAATTTAAATAGTTTCTGTTTCAAATTTTAACTGAATATTAAGGAGGCCATATTCTTTCATATCCAGTAAAGAAATTGGGGTGACAAGCCGTAGGGCAAGAGTAATACATTATTTTTCATCTTTATGTATATTAATTTAAATAGTTGCTGTTGTGTTCTGTTATTTTTCATCTTTATGTATATTAATTTAAATAGTTTCTGTTTGAAATTTTAACTGAATATTAAGGAGGCCATATACTTCTATATCCAGTAAAGAAATTGGGTTGACAAGCCGTAGGGTAAGAGTAGTACATTATTTTTCACCTTTATGTATATTAATTTAAATAGTTGCTGTTCTGTTCTGTTTTTTTTTTCATCTATATATACATTAATTTAAATAGTTTCTGTTTCAAAATTTAACTGAATATTAAGGAGGCCATATACTTTTATATCCAATAAAGAAATTGGGGTGACATGCCGTAGGGCAAGAGTAGTACATTATTTTTCATCTTTATGTATATTAATTTAAATAGTTGCTGTTCTGTTCTGTTATTTTTCATCTTTATATACATTAATTTAAATAGTTTCTGTTTCAAATTTTAAATGAATATTAAGGAGGCCATATAATTTTATATTTAGTAAAGAAATTGGGGTGACAAGTCGTAGGGCAAGAGTAGTACATTATTTTTCACCTTTATGTATATTAATTTAAATAGTTGCTGTTCTGTTCTGTTATTTTTCATCTTTATATACATTAATTTAAATAGTTTCTATTTGAAATTTTAACTGAATATTAAGGAGGCCATATACTTTTATATACAGTAAAGAAATTGGGGTGACAAGCCGTAGGGCAAGAGTAGTACATTATTTTTCACCTTTATGCATATTAATTTAAATAGTTGCTGTTCTGTTCTGTTATTTTTTATTTTTATATACATTAATTTAAATAGTTTCTGTTTCAAATTTTAACTGAATATTAAGGAGGCTATATATTTTATATACAGTAAAGGAATTGGGGTGACAAGCCGTAGGGCAAGAGTAGTACATTATTTTTCATCTTTATGTATATTAATTTAAATAGTTGCTGTCCTGTTCTGCTATTTTTCATCTTTATGTACATTAATTTAAATAGTTTCTGTTTGAAATTTTAACTGAATATTAAGGAGGCCATATACTTTTATATCCAGTAAAGAAATTGGGTTGACAAGCCGTAGGGCAAGAGTAGTACATTATTCTTCACTTTATGTATATTAATTTAAATAGTTGCTGTTCTGTTCTGTTATTTTTATCTTTATATACATTAATTTAAATAGTTTCTGTTTCAAATTCTAACTGAATATTAAGGAGGCAATATACTTTTATATCCAGAAAAGAAATTGGGGTGACAAGCCGTAGGGCAAGAGTAGTACATTATTTTTCATCTTTATGTATATTAATTTAAATAGTTTCTGTTTGATATTTTAAACGAATATTAAGGAGGCTATATACTTTTATATCCAGTAAAGAAATTGGGGTGACAAGCCGTAGGGCAAGAGTAATACATTATTTTTCATCTTTATGTATATTAATTTAAATAGATGCTGTTCTGTTCTGTTATTTTTCATCTTAATATACATTAATTTAAATAGTTTTTGTTTCAAATTTTAACTGAATATTAGGGAGGCCATATTCTTTTATATCCAGTAAAGAAATTGGGGTGAAAAGCCGTAGGGCAAGAGTAGTACATTATTTTTCATCTTTATGTATATTAATTTAAATAGTTGCTGTTCTGTTCTGTTATTTTTCATCTTTATGTATATTAATTTAAATAGTTTCTGTTTGAAATTTTAACTGAATATTAAGGAGGCCATATACTTTTATATCCAGTAAAGAAATTGGGGTGACAAGCCGTAGGGCAAGAGTAATACATTATTTTTCATCTTTATGTATATTAATTTAAATAGTTGCTGTTCTGTTCTGTTATTTTTCATCTTTATATACATTAATTTAAATAGTTTCTGTTTTAAATTTTAACTGAATATTAAAGAGGCCATATTCTTTTATATCCAGTAAAGAAATTGGGGTGACAAGCCGTAGGGCAAGAGTAGTACATTATTTTTCATCTTTATGTATATTAATTTAAATAGCTGCTGTTCTGTTCTGTTATTTTTCATCTTTATGTACATTAATTTAAATAGTTTCTGTTTCAAATTTTAACTGAATATTAAGGAGGCCATAAAAATTTATATCCAGTAAAGAAATTGGGGTGACAAGCCGTAGGGCAAGAGTAGTACATTATTTTTCATCTTTATGTATATTAATTTAAATAGTTGCTGTCCTGTTCTGTTATTTTTCATCTTTATGTACATTAATTTAAATAGTTTCTGTTTGAAATTTTAACTGAATATTAAGGAGGCCATATACTTTTATATCCAGTAAAGAAATTGGGTTGACAAGCCGTAGGGCAAGAGTAGTACATTATTCTTCACCTTTATGTATATTAATTTAAATAGTTGCTGTTCTGTTCTGTTATTTTTCATCTTTATATACATTAATTTAAATAGTTTCTCTTTCAAATTTTAACTGAATATTAAGGAGGCCATATACTTTTATATCCAGTAAAGAAATTGGGGTGACAAGTCGTAGGGCAAGAGTAGTACATTATTTTTCATCTTTATGTATATTAATTTAAATAGTTGCTGTTCTGTTCTGTTATTTTTCATCTTTATATACATTAATTTAAATAGTTTCTGTTTCAAATTTTAACTGAATATTAAGGAGGCTATATACTTTTATTTTCAGTAAGAAATTGGGGTGAAAAGCCGTAGGGCAAGAGTAATACATTATTTTTCATCTTTATGTATATTAATTTAAATAGTTGCTGTTCTGTTCTGTTATTTTTCATCTTTATATACATTAATTAAAAATAGTTTCTGTTTTAAATTTTAACTGAATATTAAGGAGGCCATACACTTTTATATCCAGAAAAGAGATTGGGGTGACAAGCCGTAGGGCAAGAGTAGTACATTATTTTTCATCTTTATGTATATTAATTTAAATAGTTTCTGTTTGAAATTTTAAATGATTATTAAGGAGGCTATATACTTTTATATCCAGTAAAGAAATTGGGGTGACAAGCCGTAGGGCAAGAGTAATACATTATTTTTCATCTTCATGTATATTAATTTAAATAGTTGCTGTTCTGTTCTGTTATTTTTCATCTTTATATACATTAATTTAAATAGTTTCTGTTTCAAATTTTAACTGAATATTAAGGAGGCCATATTCTTTTATATCCAGTAAAGAAATTGGGGTGACAAGCCGTAGGGCAAGAGTAGTACATTATTTTTCATCTTTATGTATATTAATTTAAATAGTTGCTGTTATGTTCTGTTATTTTTCATCTTTATGTATATTAATTTAAATAGTTTCTGTTTGAAATTTTAACTGAATATTAAGGAGGCCATATACTTTTATATCCAGTAAAGAAATTGGGTTGACAAGTCGTAGGGTAAGAGTAGTACATTATTTTTCACCTTTATGTATATTAATTTAAATAGTTGCTGTTCTGTTCTGTTATTTTTCATCTTTATATACATTAATTTAAATAGTTTCTGTTTCAAATTTTAACTAAATATTAAGGAGGCCATATTCTTTCATATCCAGTAAAGAAATTGCGGTGACAAGCCGTAGGGCAAGAGTAATACATTATTTTTTATCTTTATGTATATTAATTTAAATAGTTGCTGTTCTGTTCTGTTATTTTTCATCTTAATGTACATTAATTTAAATAGTTTCTGTTTGAAATTTTAACTGAATATTAAGGAGGCCATATACTTTTATATCCAGTAAAGAAATTGGGGTGACAAGCCGTAGGGCAAGAGTAATACATTATTTTTCATCTTTATGTATATTAATTTAAATAGTTGTTGTTCTGTTCTGTTATTTTTCATCTTTATATACATTAATTTAAATAGTTTCTGTTTCAAATTTTAACTGAATATTAAGGAGGCTATTTACTTTTATTTTCAGTAAAGAAATTGGGGTGACAAGCCGTAGGGCAAGAGTAATACATTATTTCTCACCTTTATGTATATTAATTTAAATAGTTGCTGTTCTGTTCTGTTATTTTTCATCTTTATATACATTAATTTAAATAGTTTCTATTTTAAATTTTAACTGAATATTAAGGAGGCCATATACTTTTATATCCAGTAAAGAAATTGGGTTAACAAGCCGTAGGGCAAGAGTAGTACATTATTTTTCATCTTTATGTATATTAATTTAAATAGTTGTTGTTCTGTTCTGTTATTTTTCATCTTTATATACATTAATTTAAATAGTTTCTGTTTCAAATTTTAACTGAATATTAAGGAGGCTATTTACTTTTATTTTCAGTAAAGAAATTGGGGTGACAAGCCGTAGGGCAAGAGTAATACATTATTTTTCACCTTTATGTATATTAATTTAAATAGTTGCTGTTCTGTTCTGTTATTTTTCATCTTTATATACATTAATTTAAATAGTTTCTATTTGAAATTTTAACTGAATATTAAGGAGGCCATATACTTTTATATCCAGTAAAGAAATTGGGTTAACAGTAGGGCAAGAGTAGTACATTATTTTTCACCTTTATGCATATTAATTTAAATAGTTGCTGTTCTGTTCTGTTATTTTTCATCTTTATATACATTAATTTAAATAGTTTCTGTTTCAAATTTTAACTGAATATTAAGGAGGCTATATATTTTATATCCAGTAAAGGAATTGGGGTGACAAGCCGTAGGGCAAGAGTAATACATTATTTTTCATCTTTATGTATATTAATGTAAATAGTTGCTGTTCTGTTCTGTTATTTTTCATCTTTATATACATTAATTTAAATAGTTTCTGTTTCAAATTTTAACTGAATATTAAGGAGGCCATATTCTTTTATATCCAGTAAAGAAATTGGGGTGACAAGCCGTAGGGCAAGAGTAGTACATTATTTTTCATCTTTATGTATATTAATTTAAATAGTTGCTGTTCTGGTCTGTTATTTTTCATCTTTATGTATATTAATTTAAATAGTTTCTGTTTGAAATTTTAACTGAATATTAAGGAGGCCATATACTTTTATATCCAGTAAAGAAATTGGGTTGACAAGCCGTAGGGTAAGAGTAGTACATTATTTTTCACCTTTATGTATATTAATTTAAATAGTTGCTGTTCTGTTCTGTTATTTTTCATCTTTATATACATTAATTTAAATAGTTTCTGTTTCAAATTTTAACTGAATATTAAGGAGGCCATATTCTTTCATATCCAGTAAAGAAATTGCGGTGACAAGCCGTAGGGCAAGAGTAATACATTATTTTTTATCTTTATGTATATTAATTTAAATAGTTGCTGTTCTGTTCTGTTATTTTTCATCTTAATGTACATTAATTTAAACAGTTTCTGTTTGAAATTTTAACTGAATATTAAGGAGGCCATATACTTTTATATCCAGTAAAGAAATTGGGGTGACAAGCCGTAGGGCAAGAGTAATACATTATTTTTCATCTTTATGTATATTAATTTAAATAGTTGTTGTTCTGTTCTGTTATTTTTCATCTTTATATACATTAATTTAAATAGTTTCTGTTTCAAATTTTAACTGAATATTAAGGAGGCTATTTACTTTTATTTTCAGTAAAGAAATTGGGGTGACAAGCCGTAGGGCAAGAGTAATACATTATTTTTCACCTTTATGTATATTAATTTAAATAATTGCTGTTCTGTTCTGTTATTTTTCATCTTTATATACATTAATTTAAATAGTTTCTATTTGAAATTTTAACTGAATATTAAAGAGGCCATATACTTTTATATCCAGTAAAGAAATTGGGTTAACAAGCCGTAGGGCAAGAGTAGTACATTATTTTTCACCTTTATGCATATTAATTTAAATAGTTGCTGTTCTGTTCTGTTATTTTTCATCTTTATATACATTAATTTAAATAGTTTCTGTTTCAAATTTTAACTGAATATTAAGGAGGCTATATATTTTATATCCAGTAAAGGAATTAGGGTGACAAGCCGTAGGGCAAGAGTAGTACATTATTTTTCATCTTTATGTATATTAATTTAAATAGTTGCTGTCCTGTTCTGTTAATTTTCATCTTTATGTACATTAATTTAAATAGTTTCTGTTTGAAATTTTAACTGAATATTAAGGAGGCCATATACTTTTATATGCAGTAAAGAAATTGGGTTGACAAGCCGTAGGGCAAGAGTAGTACATTATTCTTCACCTTTATGTATATTAATTTAAATAGTTGCTGTTCTGTTCTGTTATTTTTCATCTTTATATACATTAATTTAAATAGTTTCTGTTTCAAATTTTAACTGAATATTAAGGAGGCCATAGACTTTTATATCCAGTAAAGAAATTGGGGTGACAAATCGTAGGGCAAGAGTAGTACATTATTTTTCATCTTTATGTATATTAATTTAAATAGTTGCTGTTCTGTTCTGTTATTTTTCATCTTTATATACATTAATTTAAATAGTTTTTGTTTCAAATTTTAACTGAATATCTTAGGAGGCTATATACTTTTATATCCAGTAAAGAAATTGGGGTGACAAGCCGTAGGGCAAGAGTAGTACATTATTTTTCATCTTTATGTATATTAATTTAAATAGTTGTTGTCCTGTTCTGTTATTTTTCATCTTTATATACATTAATTTAAATAGTTTCTGTTTCAAATTTTAACTGAATATTAAGGAGGCCATATACTTTTATATCCAGTAAAGAAATTGGGGTGACAAATCGTAGGGCAAGAGTAGTACATTATTTTTCATCTTTATGTATATTAATTTAAATAGTTGCTGTTCTGTTCTGTTATTTTTCATCTTTATATACATTAATTTAAATAGTTTCTGTTTCAAATTTTAACTGAATATCTTAGGAGGCTATATACTTTTATATCCAGTAAAGAAATTGGGGTGACAAGCCGTAGGGCAAGAGTAGTACATTATTTTTCATCTTTATGTATATTAATTTAAATAGTTGTTGTCCTGTTCTGTTATTTTTCATCTTTATATACATTAATTTAAATAGTTTCTCTTTCAAATTTTAACTGAATATTAAGGAGTCTATATACTTTTATTTTCAGTAAAGAAATTGGGGTGACAAGCCGTAGGGCAAGAGTAATACATTATTTTTCATCTTTATATTAATTTAAATAGTTGCTGTTCTGTTCTGTTATTTTTCATCTTTATATACATTAATTAAAAATAGTTTCTGTTTTAAATTTTAACTGAATATTAAGAAGGCCATACACTTTTATATCCAGAAAAGAAATTGGGGTGACAAGCCGTAGGGCAAGAGTAGTACATTATTTTTCATCTTTATGTATATTAATTTAAATAGTTTCTGTTTGAAATTTTAAATGAATATTAAGGAGGCTATATACTTTTATATTCAGTAAAGAAATTGGGGTGACAAGCCATAGGGCAAGAGTAATAAATTATTTTTCATCTTTATGTATATTAATTTAAATAGTTGCTGTTCTGTTCTGTTATTTTTCATCTTTATATATATATTAATTTAAATAGTTTCTGTTTCAAATTTTAACTGAATATTAAGGAGGCCATATACTTTTATATCCAGAAAAGAAACTGGGGTGACAAGCCGTAGGGCAAGAGTAGTACATTATTTTTCATCTTTATGTATATTAATTTAAATAGTTTCTGTTTAAAATTTTAACTGAATATTAAGAAGGCTAAATACTTTTATATCCAGTAAAGAAATTGGGGTGACAAGCCGTAGGGCAAGAGTAATACATTATTTTTCATCTTTTTGTATATTAATTTAAATAGTTGCTGTTCTGTTCTGTTATTTTTCATCTTTATATACATTAATTTAAATAGTTTCTGTTTTAAATTTTAACTGAATATTAAGGAGGCCATATTCTTTTATATCCAGTAAAGAAATTGGGGTGACAAGCCATAGGGCAAGAGTAGTACATTATTTTTCATCTTTATGTATATTAATTTAAATAGTTGCTGTTCTGTTCTGTTATTTTTCACCTTTATGTTTATTAATTTAAATAGTTTCTGTTTGAAATTTTAACTGAATATTAAGGAGGCCATATTCTTTTATATCCAGTAAAGAAATTGGGGTGACAAGCCGTAGGGCAAGAGTAGTACATTATTTTTCATCTTTATGTATATTAATTTAAATAGTTTCTGTTTGAAATTTTAAATGAATATTAAGGAGGCTATATACTTTTATATCCAGTAAAGAAATTGGGGTGACATGCCGTAGGGCAAGAGTAATACATTATTTTTCATCTTCATGTATATTAATTTAAATAGTTGCTGTTCTGTTCTGTTATTTTTCATCTTTATATACATTAATTTAAATAGTTTCTGTTTCAAATTTTAACTGAATATTAAGGAGGCCATATTCTTTTATATCCAGTAAAGAAATTGGGGTGACAAGCCGTAGGGCAAGAGTAGTACATTATTTTTCATCTTTATGTATATTAATTTAAATAGTTGCTGTTCTGTTCTGTTATTTTTCATCTTTATGTATATTAATTTAAATAGTTTCTGTTTCAAATTTTAACTGAATATTAAGGAGGCCATATTCTTTTATATCCAGTAAAGAAATTGGGGTGACAAGCCGTAGGGCAAGAGTAGTACATTATTTTTCATCTTTATGTATATTAATTTAAATAGTTGCTGTTCTGTTCTGTTATTTTTCATCTTTATATACATTAATTTAAATAGTTTCTGTTTCAAATTTTAACTAAATATTAAGGAGGCCATATTCTTTCATATCCAGTAAAGAAATTGCGGTGACAAGCCGTAGGGCAAGAGTAATACATTATTTTTTATCTTTATGTATATTAATTTAAATAGTTGCTGTTCTGTTCTGTTATTTTTCATCTTAATGTACATTAATTTAAATAGTTTCTGTTTGAAATTTTAACTGAATATTAAGGAGGCCATATACTTTTATATCCAGTAAAGAAATTGGGGTGACAAGCCGTAGGGCAAGAGTAATACATTATTTTTCATCTTTATGTATATTAATTTAAATAGTTGTTGTTCTGTTCTGTTATTTTTCATCTTTATATACATCAATTTAAATAGTTTCTGTTTCAAATTTTAACTGAATATTAAGGAGGCTATTTACTTTTATTTTCAGTAAAGAAATTGGATTGACAAGCCGTAGGGCAAGAGTAATACATTATTTCTCACCTTTATGTATATTAATTTAAATAGTTGCTGTTCTGTTCTGTTATTTTTCATCTTTATATACATTAATTTAAATAGTTTCTATTTGAAATTTTAACTGAATATTAAGGAGGCCATATACTTTTATATCCAGTAAAGAAATTGGGTTAACAAGCCGTAGGGCAAGAGTAGTACATTATTTTTCATCTTTATGTATATTAATTTAAATAGTTGTTGTTCTGTTCTGTTATTTTTCATCTTTATATACATTAATTTAAATAGTTTCTGTTTCAAATTTTAACTGAATATTAAGGAGGCTATTTACTTTTATTTTCAGTAAAGAAATTGGGGTGACAAGCCGTAGGGCAAGAGTAATACATTATTTTTCACCTTTATGTATATTAATTTAAATAGTTGCTGTTCTGTTCTGTTATTTTTCATCTTTATATACATTAATTTAAATAGTTTCTATTTGAAATTTTAACTGAATATTAAGGAGGCCATATACTTTTATATCCAGTAAAGAAATTGGGTTAACAGTAGGGCAAGAGTAGTACATTATTTTTCACCTTTATGCATATTAATTTAAATAGTTGCTGTTCTGTTCTGTTATTTTTCATCTTTATATACATTAATTTAAATAGTTTCTGTTTCAAATTTTAACTGAATATTAAGGAGGCTATATATTTTATATCCAGTAAAGGAATTGGGGTGACAAGCCGTAGGGCAAGAGTAATACATTATTTTTCATCTTTATGTATATTAATGTAAATAGTTGCTGTTCTGTTCTGTTATTTTTCATCTTTATATACATTAATTTAAATAGTTTCTGTTTCAAATTTTAACTGAATATTAAGGAGGCCATATTCTTTTATATCCAGTAAAGAAATTGGGGTGACAAGCCGTAGGGCAAGAGTAGTACATTATTTTTCATCTTTATGTATATTAATTTAAATAGTTGCTGTTCTGGTCTGTTATTTTTCATCTTTATGTATATTAATTTAAATAGTTTCTGTTTGAAATTTTAACTGAATATTAAGGAGGCCATATACTTTTATATCCAGTAAAGAAATTGGGTTGACAAGCCGTAGGGTAAGAGTAGTACATTATTTTTCACCTTTATGTATATTAATTTAAATAGTTGCTGTTCTGTTCTGTTATTTTTCATCTTTATATACATTAATTTAAATAGTTTCTGTTTCAAATTTTAACTGAATATTAAGGAGGCCATATTCTTTCATATCCAGTAAAGAAATTGCGGTGACAAGCCGTAGGGCAAGAGTAATACATTATTTTTTATCTTTATGTATATTAATTTAAATAGTTGCTGTTCTGTTCTGTTATTTTTCATCTTAATGTACATTAATTTAAACAGTTTCTGTTTGAAATTTTAACTGAATATTAAGGAGGCCATATACTTTTATATCCAGTAAAGAAATTGGGGTGACAAGCCGTAGGGCAAGAGTAATACATTATTTTTCATCTTTATGTATATTAATTTAAATAGTTGTTGTTCTGTTCTGTTATTTTTCATCTTTATATACATTAATTTAAATAGTTTCTGTTTCAAATTTTAACTGAATATTAAGGAGGCTATTTACTTTTATTTTCAGTAAAGAAATTGGGGTGACAAGCCGTAGGGCAAGAGTAATACATTATTTTTCACCTTTATGTATATTAATTTAAATAATTGCTGTTCTGTTCTGTTATTTTTCATCTTTATATACATTAATTTAAATAGTTTCTATTTGAAATTTTAACTGAATATTAAAGAGGCCATATACTTTTATATCCAGTAAAGAAATTGGGTTAACAAGCCGTAGGGCAAGAGTAGTACATTATTTTTCACCTTTATGCATATTAATTTAAATAGTTGCTGTTCTGTTCTGTTATTTTTCATCTTTATATACATTAATTTAAATAGTTTCTGTTTCAAATTTTAACTGAATATTAAGGAGGCTATATATTTTATATCCAGTAAAGGAATTAGGGTGACAAGCCGTAGGGCAAGAGTAGTACATTATTTTTCATCTTTATGTATATTAATTTAAATAGTTGCTGTCCTGTTCTGTTAATTTTCATCTTTATGTACATTAATTTAAATAGTTTCTGTTTGAAATTTTAACTGAATATTAAGGAGGCCATATACTTTTATATGCAGTAAAGAAATTGGGTTGACAAGCCGTAGGGCAAGAGTAGTACATTATTCTTCACCTTTATGTATATTAATTTAAATAGTTGCTGTTCTGTTCTGTTATTTTTCATCTTTATATACATTAATTTAAATAGTTTCTGTTTCAAATTTTAACTGAATATTAAGGAGGCCATAGACTTTTATATCCAGTAAAGAAATTGGGGTGACAAATCGTAGGGCAAGAGTAGTACATTATTTTTCATCTTTATGTATATTAATTTAAATAGTTGCTGTTCTGTTCTGTTATTTTTCATCTTTATATACATTAATTTAAATAGTTTCTGTTTCAAATTTTAACTGAATATCTTAGGAGGCTATATACTTTTATATCCAGTAAAGAAATTGGGGTGACAAGCCGTAGGGCAAGAGTAGTACATTATTTTTCATCTTTATGTATATTAATTTAAATAGTTGTTGTCCTGTTCTGTTATTTTTCATCTTTATATACATTAATTTAAATAGTTTCTGTTTCAAATTTTAACTGAATATTAAGGAGGCCATATACTTTTATATCCAGTAAAGAAATTGGGGTGACAAATCGTAGGGCAAGAGTAGTACATTATTTTTCATCTTTATGTATATTAATTTAAATAGTTGCTGTTCTGTTCTGTTATTTTTCATCTTTATATACATTAATTTAAATAGTTTCTGTTTCAAATTTTAACTGAATATCTTAGGAGGCTATATACTTTTATATCCAGTAAAGAAATTAAGGTGACAAGCCGTAGGGCAAGAGTAGTACATTATTTTTCATCTTTATGTATATTAATTTAAATAGTTGTTGTCCTGTTCTGTTATTTTTCATCTTTATATACATTAATTTAAATAGTTTCTCTTTCAAATTTTAACTGAATATTAAGGAGTCTATATACTTTTATTTTCAGTAAAGAAATTGGGGTGACAAGCCGTAGGGCAAGAGTAATACATTATTTTTCATCTTTATATTAATTTAAATAGTTGCTGTTCTGTTCTGTTATTTTTCATCTTTATATACATTAATTAAAAATAGTTTCTGTTTTAAATTTTAACTGAATATTAAGAAGGCCATACACTTTTATATCCAGAAAAGAAATTGGGGTGACAAGCCGTAGGGCAAGAGTAGTACATTATTTTTCATCTTTATGTATATTAATTTAAATAGTTTCTGTTTGAAATTTTAAATGAATATTAAGGAGGCTATATACTTTTATATTCAGTAAAGAAATTGGGGTGACAAGCCATAGGGCAAGAGTAATAAATTATTTTTCATCTTTATGTATATTAATTTAAATAGTTGCTGTTCTGTTCTGTTATTTTTCATCTTTATATATATATTAATTTAAATAGTTTCTGTTTCAAATTTTAACTGAATATTAAGGAGGCCATATACTTTTATATCCAGAAAAGAAACTGGGGTGACAAGCCGTAGGGCAAGAGTAGTACATTATTTTTCATCTTTATGTATATTAATTTAAATAGTTTCTGTTTAAAATTTTAACTGAATATTAAGAAGGCTAAATACTTTTATATCCAGTAAAGAAATTGGGGTGACAAGCCGTAGGGCAAGAGTAATACATTATTTTTCATCTTTTTGTATATTAATTTAAATAGTTGCTGTTCTGTTCTGTTATTTTTCATCTTTATATACATTAATTTAAATAGTTTCTGTTTCAAATTTTAACTGAATATTAAGGAGGCCATATTCTTTTATATCCAGTAAAGAAATTGGGGTGACAAGCCATAGGGCAAGAGTAGTACATTATTTTTCATCTTTATGTATATTAATTTAAATAGTTGCTGTTCTGTTCTGTTATTTTTCACCTTTATGTTTATTAATTTAAATAGTTTCTGTTTGAAATTTTAACTGAATATTAAGGAGGCCATATACTTTTATATCCAGTAAAGAAATTGGGTTGACAAGCCGTAGGGTAAGAGTAGTACATTATATTTCACCTTTATGTATATTAATTTAAATAGTTGCTGTTCTGTTCTGTTTTTTTTTCATCTTTATATACATTAATTTAAATATGGTTGTTTCAAAATTTAACTGAATATTAAGGAGGCCATATACTTTTATATCCAGTAAAGAAATTGGGGTGACAAGTCGTAGGGCAAGAGTAGTACATTATTTTTCATCTTTATGTATATTAATTTAAATAGTTGCTGTTCTGTTCTGTTATTTTTCATCTTTATATACATTAATTTAAATAGTTTCTGTTTCAAATTTTAACTGCATATTAAGGAGGCTATATACTTTTATTTTTAGTAAAGAAATTGGGGTCACAAGCCGTAGGGCAAGAGTAATACATTATTTTTCATCTTTATGTATATTAATTTAATTAGTTGCTGTTCTGTTCTGTTATTTTTCATCTTTATAAACATTAATTAAAAATAGTTTCTGTTTCAAATTTCAACTGAATATTAAGGAGGCCATATACTTTTATATCCAGAAAAGAAACTGGGGTGACAAGCCGTAGGGCAAGAGTAGTACATTATTTTTCATCTTTATGTATATTAATTTAAATAGTTTCTGTTTAAAATTTTAACTGAATATTAAGAAGGCTAAATACTTTTATATCCAGTAAAGAAATTGGGGTGACAAGCCGTAGGGCAAGAGTAATACATTATTTTTCATCTTTATGTATATTAATTTAAATAGTTGCTGTTCTGTTCTGTTATTTTTCATCTTTATATACATTAATTTAAATAGTTTCTGTTTCAAATTTTAACTCAATATTAAGGAGGCCATATTCTTTTATATCCAGTAAAGAAATTGGGGTGACAAGCCATAGGGCAAGAGTAGTACATTATTTTTCATCTTTATGTATATTAATTTAAATAGTTGCTGTTCTGTTCTGTTATTTTTCACCTTTATGTATATTAATTTAAATAGTTTCTGTTTGAAATTTTAAATGAATATTAAGGAGGCCATATACTTTTATATCCAGTAAAGAAATTGGGTTAAAAAGCCGTAGGGTAAGAGTAGTACATTATTTTTCACCTTTATGTATATTAATTTAAATAGTTGCTGTTCTGTTCTGTTTTTTTTTTATCTTTATATACATTAATTTAAATAGTTTCTGTTTCAAAATTTAACTGAATATTAAGGAGGCCATATACTTTTATATCCAGTAAAGAAATTGGGGTGTCAAGTCGTAGGGCAAGAGTAGTACATTATTTTTCATCTTTATGTATATTAATTTAAATAGTTGCTGATCTGTTCTGTTATTTTTCATCTTTATATACATTAATTTAAATAGTTTCTGTTTCAAATTTTAACTGACTATTAAGGAGGCTATATACTTTTATTTTTAGTAAAGAAATTGGGGTGACAAGCCGTAGGGCAAGAGTAGTACATTATTTTTCATCTTTATGTATATTAATTTAAATAGTTGCTGTTCTGTTCTGTTATTTTTCATCTTTATATACATTAATTAAAAATAGTTTCTGTTTCAAATTTCAACTGAATATTAAGGAGGCCATATACTTTTATATCCAGAAAAAAAACTGGGGTGACAAGCCGTAGGGCAAGAGTAGTACATTATTTTTCATCTTTATGTATATTAATTTAAATAGTTTCTGTTTAAAATTTTAACTGAATATTAAGAAGGCTAAATACTTTTATATCCAGTAAAGAAATTGGGGTGACAAGCCGTAGGGCAAGAGTAATACATTATTTTTCATCTTTATGTATATTAATTTAAATAGTTGCTGTTCTGTTCTGTTATTTTTTATCTTTATATACATTAATTTAAATAGTTTCTGTTTCAAATTTTAACTGAATATTAAGGAGGCCATATTCTTTCATATCCAGTAAAGAAATTGCGGTGACAAGCCGTAGGGCAAGAGTAATACATTATTTTTCATCTTTATGTATATTAATTTAAATAGTTGCTGTTCTGTTCTGTTATTTTTCATCTTAATGTACATTAATTTAAATAGTTTCTGTTTGAAATTTTAACTGAATATTAAGAAGGCCATATACTTTTATATCCAGTAAAGAAATTGGGGTGACAAGCCGTAGGGCAAGAGTAGCACATTATTTTTCATCTTTATGTATATTAATTTAAATAGTTGCTGTTCTGTTCTGTTATTTTTCATCTTTATGTACATTAATTTAAATAGTTTATGTTTGAAATTTTAACTAAATATTAAATAGGCCATATACTTTTATATCCAGTAAAGAAATTGGGTTGACAAGCCGTAGGGCAAGAGTAGTACATTATTTTTTACCTTTATGTATATTAATTTAAATAGTTGCTGTTCTGTTCTGTTATTTTTCATCTTTATATACATTAATTTAAATAGTTTCTGTTTCAAATTTTAACTGAATATTAAGGAGGCTATATACTTTTATTTTCAGTAAAAAAATTGGGGTGTCAAGCCGTAGGGCAAGAGTAATACATTATTTTTCATCTTTATGTATATTAATTTAAATAGTTGCTGTTCTGTTCTGTTATTTTTCATATTTATATACATTAATTTAAATAGTTTCTGTTTCAAATTTTAACTGAATATTAAGGAGGCCATATACTTTTATATCCAGAAAAGAAATTGGGGTGACAAGCCGTAGGGCAAGAGTAGTACATTATTTTTCATCTTTATGTATATTAATTTAAATAGTTTCTGTTTGAAATTTTAACTGAATATTAAGGAGGCCGTATACTTTTATATCCAGTAAAGAAATTAAGATGACAAGCCGTAGGGCAAGAGTAGTACATTATTTTTCATCTTTATGTATATTAATTTAAATAGTTGCTGTTCTGTTCTGTTATTTTTCATCTTTATATACAATAATTTAAATAGTTTCTGTTTCAAATTTTAACTGAATATCTTAGGAGGCTATATACTTTTATATCCAGTAAAGAAATTGGGGTGACAAGTCGTAGGGCAAGAGTAGTACATTATTTTTCATCTTTATGTATATTAATTTAAATAGTTGCTGTTCTGTTCTGTTATTTTTCATCTTTATATACATTAATTTAAATAGTTTCTGTTTCAAATTTTAACTGAATATTAAGGAGGCTATATACTTTTATTTTTAGTAAAGAAATTGGGGTGACAAGCCGTAGGGCAAGAGTAGTACATTATTTTTCATCTTTACGTATATTAATTTAAATAGTTGCTGTTCTGTTCTGTTATTTTTCATATTTATATACATTAATTTAAATAGTTTCTGTTTCAAATTTTAACTGAATATTAAGGAGGCCATATACTTTTATATCCAGAAAAGAAATTGGGGTGACAAGCCGTAGGGCAAGAGTAGTACATTATTTTTCATCTTTATGTATATTAATTTAAATAGTTTCTATTTAAAATTTTAACTGAATATTAAGAAGGCTAAATACTTTTATATCCAGTAAAGAAATTGGGGTGACAAGCCGTAGGGCAAGAGTAATACATTATTTTTCATCTTTATGTATATTAATTTAAATAGTTGCTGTTCTGTTCTGTTATTTTTTATCTTTATATACATTAATTTAAATAGTTTCTGTTTCAAATTTTAACTGAATATTAAGGAGGCCATATTCTTTCATATCCAGTAAAGAAATTGCGGTGACAAGCCGTAGGGCAAGAGTAATACATTATTTTTCATCTTTATGTATATTAATTTAAATAGTTGCTGTTCTGTTCTGTTATTTTTCATCTTAATGTACATTAATTTAAATAGTTTCTGTTTGAAATTTTAACTGAATATTAAGAAGGCCATATTCTTTTATATCCAGTAAAGAAATTGGGGTGACAAGCCATAGGGCAAGAGTAGTACATTATTTTTCATCTTTATGTATATTAATTTAAATAGTTGCTGTTCTGTTCTGTTATTTTTCACCTTTATGTATATTAATTTAAATAGTTTCTGTTTGAAATTTTAACTGAATATTAAGGAGGCCATATACTTTTATATCCAGTAAAGAAATTGGGGTGACAAGCCGTAGGGCAAGAG
This sequence comes from Harpalus rubripes, assembly GCA_963082715.1. Lineage (NCBI taxonomy): Eukaryota > Metazoa > Arthropoda > Insecta > Coleoptera > Carabidae > Harpalus > Harpalus rubripes. The sequence goes on from CAUJCB010000016.1 coordinate 224,345, forward strand.
TAGTACATTATTTTTTACCTTTATGTATATTAATTTAAATAGTTGCTGTTCTGTTCTGTTATTTTTCATCTTTATGTACATTAATTTAAATAGTTTCTGTTTGAAATTTTAACTAAATATTAAATAGGCCATATACTTTTATATCCAGTAAAGAAATTGGGTTGACAAGCCGTAGGGCAAGAGTAGTACATTATTTTTTACCTTTATGTATATTAATTTAAATAGTTGCTGTTCTGTTCTGTTATTTTTCATCTTTATATACATTAATTTAAATAGTTTCTGTTTCAAATTTTAACTGAATATTAAGGAGGCTATATACTTTTATTTTCAGTAAAAAAATTGGGGTGACAAGCCGTAGGGCAAGAGTAATACATTATTTTTCATCTTTATGTATATTAATTTAAATAGTTGCTGTTCTGTTCTGTTATTTTTCATATTTATATACATTAATTTAAATAGTTTCTGTTTCAAATTTTAACTGAATATTAAGGAGGCCATATACTTTTATATCCAGAAAAGAAATTGGGGTGACAAGCCGTAGGGCAAGAGTAGTACATTATTTTTCATCTTTATGTATATTAATTTAAATAGTTTCTGTTTGAAATTTTTAATGAATATTAAGGAGGCCGTATACTTTTATATCCAGTAAAGAAATTAAGATGACAAGCCGTAGGGCAAGAGTAGTACATTATTTTTCATCTTTACGTATATTAATTTAAATAGTTGCTGTTCTGTTCTGTTATTTTTCATATTTATATACATTAATTTAAATAGTTTCTGTTTCAAATTTTAACTGAATATTAAGGAGGCCATATACTTTTATATCCAGAAAAGAAATTGGGGTGACAAGCCGTAGGGCAAGAGTAGTACATTATTTTTCATCTTTATGTATATTAATTTAAATAGTTTCTATTTAAAATTTTAACTGAATATTAAGAAGGCTAAATACTTTTATATCCAGTAAAGAAATTGGGGTGACAAGCCGTAGGGCAAGAGTAATACATTATTTTTCATCTTTATGTATATTAATTTAAATAGTTGCTGTTCTGTTCTGTTATTTTTTATCTTTATATACATTAATTTAAATAGTTTCTGTTTCAAATTTTAACTGAATATTAAGGAGGCCATATTCTTTCATATCCAGTAAAGAAATTGCGGTGACAAGCCGTAGGGCAAGAGTAATACATTATTTTTCATCTTTATGTATATTAATTTAAATAGTTGCTGTTCTGTTCTGTTATTTTTCATCTTAATGTACATTAATTTAAATAGTTTCTGTTTGAAATTTTAACTGAATATTAAGAAGGCCATATTCTTTTATATCCAGTAAAGAAATTGGGGTGACAAGCCATAGGGCAAGAGTAGTACATTATTTTTCATCTTTATGTATATTAATTTAAATAGTTGCTGTTCTGTTCTGTTATTTTTCACCTTTATGTATATTAATTTAAATAGTTTCTGTTTGAAATTTTAACTGAATATTAAGGAGGCCATATACTTTTATATCCAGTAAAGAAATTGGGGTGACAAGCCGTAGGGCAAGAGTAGTACATTATTTTTTACCTTTATGTATATTAATTTAAATAGTTGCTGTTCTGTTCTGTTATTTTTCATCTTTATGTACATTAATTTAAATAGTTTCTGTTTGAAATTTTAACTAAATATTAAATAGGCCATATACTTTTATATCCAGTAAAGAAATTGGGTTGACAAGCCGTAGGGCAAGAGTAGTACATTATTTTTTACCTTTATGTATATTAATTTAAATAGTTGCTGTTCTGTTCTGTTATTTTTCATCTTTATATACATTAATTTAAATAGTTTCTGTTTCAAATTTTAACTGAATATTAAGGAGGCTATATACTTTTATTTTCAGTAAAAAAATTGGGGTGACAAGCCGTAGGGCAAGAGTAATACATTATTTTTCATCTTTATGTATATTAATTTAAATAGTTGCTGTTCTGTTCTGTTATTTTTCATATTTATATACATTAATTTAAATAGTTTCTGTTTCAAATTTTAACTGAATATTAAGGAGGCCATATACTTTTATATCCAGAAAAGAAATTGGGGTGACAAGCCGTAGGGCAAGAGTAGTACATTATTTTTCATCTTTATGTATATTAATTTAAATAGTTTCTGTTTGAAATTTTAACTGAATATTAAGGAGGCCGTATACTTTTATATCCAGTAAAGAAATTAAGATGACAAGCCGTAGGGCAAGAGTAGTACATTATTTTTCATCTTTATGTATATTAATTTAAATAGTTGCTGTTCTGTTCTGTTATTTTTCATCTTTATATACATTAATTTAAATAGTTTCTGTTTCAAATTTTAACTGAATATTAAGGAGGCTATATACTTTTATTTTTAGTAAAGAAATTGGGGTGACAAGCCGTAGGGCAAGAGTAGTACATTATTTTTCATCTTTACGTATATTAATTTAAATAGTTGCTGTTCTGTTCTGTTATTTTTCATATTTATATACATTAATTTAAATAGTTTCTGTTTCAAATTTTAACTGAATATTAAGGAGGCCATATACTTTTATATCCAGAAAAGAAATTGGGGTGACAAGCCGTAGGGCAAGAGTAGTACATTATTTTTCATCTTTATGTATATTAATTTAAATAGTTTCTATTTAAAATTTTAACTGAATATTAAGAAGGCTAAATACTTTTATATCCAGTAAAGAAATTGGGGTGACAAGCCGTAGGGCAAGAGTAATACATTATTTTTCATCTTTATGTATATTAATTTAAATAGTTGCTGTTCTGTTCTGTTATTTTTTATCTTTATATACATTAATTTAAATAGTTTCTGTTTCAAATTTTAACTGAATATTAAGGAGGCCATATTCTTTCATATCCAGTAAAGAAATTGCGGTGACAAGCCGTAGGGCAAGAGTAATACATTATTTTTCATCTTTATGTATATTAATTTAAATAGTTGCTGTTCTGTTCTGTTATTTTTCATCTTAATGTACATTAATTTAAATAGTTTCTGTTTGAAATTTTAACTGAATATTAAGAAGGCCATATTCTTTTATATCCAGTAAAGAAATTGGGGTGACAAGCCATAGGGCAAGAGTAGTACATTATTTTTCATCTTTATGTATATTAATTTAAATAGTTGCTGTTCTGTTCTGTTATTTTTCACCTTTATGTATATTAATTTAAATAGTTTCTGTTTGAAATTTTAACTGAATATTAAGGAGGCCATATACTTTTATATCCAGTAAAGAAATTGGGGTGACAAGCCGTAGGGCAAGAGTAGTACATTATTTTTTACCTTTATGTATATTAATTTAAATAGTTGCTGTTCTGTTCTGTTATTTTTCATCTTTATGTACATTAATTTAAATAGTTTCTGTTTGAAATTTTAACTAAATATTAAATAGGCCATATACTTTTATATCCAGTAAAGAAATTGGGTTGACAAGCCGTAGGGCAAGAGTAGTACATTATTTTTTACCTTTATGTATATTAATTTAAATAGTTGCTGTTCTGTTCTGTTATTTTTCATCTTTATATACATTAATTTAAATAGTTTCTGTTTCAAATTTTAACTGAATATTAAGGAGGCTATATACTTTTATTTTCAGTAAAAAAATTGGGGTGACAAGCCGTAGGGCAAGAGTAATACATTATTTTTCATCTTTATGTATATTAATTTAAATAGTTGCTGTTCTGTTCTGTTATTTTTCATATTTATATACATTAATTTAAATAGTTTCTGTTTCAAATTTTAACTGAATATTAAGGAGGCCATATACTTTTATATCCAGAAAAGAAATTGGGGTGACAAGCCGTAGGGCAAGAGTAGTACATTATTTTTCATCTTTATGTATATTAATTTAAATAGTTTCTGTTTGAAATTTTTAATGAATATTAAGGAGGCCGTATACTTTTATATCCAGTAAAGAAATTAAGATGACAAGCCGTAGGGCAAGAGTAGTACATTATTTTTCATCTTTACGTATATTAATTTAAATAGTTGCTGTTCTGTTCTGTTATTTTTCATATTTATATACATTAATTTAAATAGTTTCTGTTTCAAATTTTAACTGAATATTAAGGAGGCCATATACTTTTATATCCAGAAAAGAAATTGGGGTGACAAGCCGTAGGGCAAGAGTAGTACATTATTTTTCATCTTTATGTATATTAATTTAAATAGTTTCTATTTAAAATTTTAACTGAATATTAAGAAGGCTAAATACTTTTATATCTAGTAAAGAAATTGGGGTGACAAGCCGTAGGGCAAGAGTAATACATTATTTTTCATCTTTATGTATATTAATTTAAATAGTTGCTGTTCTGTTCTGTTATTTTTTATCTTTATATACATTAATTTAAATAGTTTCTGTTTCAAATTTTAACTGAATATTAAGGAGGCCATATTCTTTCATATCCAGTAAAGAAATTGCGGTGACAAGCCGTAGGGCAAGAGTAATACATTATTTTTCATCTTTATGTATATTAATTTAAATAGTTGCTGTTCTGTTCTGTTATTTTTCATCTTAATGTACATTAATTTAAATAGTTTCTGTTTGAAATTTTAACTGAATATTAAGAAGGCCATATTCTTTTATATCCAGTAAAGAAATTGGGGTGACAAGCCATAGGGCAAGAGTAGTACATTATTTTTCATCTTTATGTATATTAATTTAAATAGTTGCTGTTCTGTTCTGTTATTTTTCACCTTTATGTATATTAATTTAAATAGTTTCTGTTTGAAATTTTAACTGAATATTAAGGAGGCCATATACTTTTATATCCAGTAAAGAAATTGGGGTGACAAGCCGTAGGGCAAGAGTAGTACATTATTTTTTACCTTTATGTATATTAATTTAAATAGTTGCTGTTCTGTTCTGTTATTTTTCATCTTTATGTACATTAATTTAAATAGTTTCTGTTTGAAATTTTAACTAAATATTAAATAGGCCATATACTTTTATATCCAGTAAAGAAATTGGGTTGACAAGCCGTAGGGCAAGAGTAGTACATTATTTTTTACCTTTATGTATAATAATTTAAATAGTTGCTGTTCTGTTCTGTTATTTTTCATCTTTATATACATTAATTTAAATAGTTTCTGTTTCAAATTTTAACTGAATATTAAGGAGGCTATATACTTTTATTTTCAGTAAAAAAATTGGGGTGACAAGCCGTAGGGCAAGAGTAATACATTATTTTTCATCTTTATGTATATTAATTTAAATAGTTGCTGTTCTGTTCTGTTATTTTTCATATTTATATACATTAATTTAAATAGTTTCTGTTTCAAATTTTAACTGAATATTAAGGAGGCCATATACTTTTATATCCAGAAAAGAAATTGGGGTGACAAGCCGTAGGGCAAGAGTAGTACATTATTTTTCATCTTTATGTATATTAATTTAAATAGTTTCTGTTTGAAATTTTAACTGAATATTAAGGAGGCCGTATACTTTTATATCCAGTAAAGAAATTAAGATGACAAGCCGTAGGGCAAGAGTAGTACATTATTTTTCATCTTTATGTATATTAATTTAAATAGTTGCTGTTCTGTTCTGTTATTTTTCATCTTTATATACAATAATTTAAATAGTTTCTGTTTCAAATTTTAACTGAATATCTTAGGAGGCTATATACTTTTATATCCAGTAAAGAAATTGGGGTGACAAGTCGTAGGGCAAGAGTAGTACATTATTTTTCATCTTTATGTATATTAATTTAAATAGTTGCTGTTCTGTTCTGTTATTTTTCATCTTTATATACATTAATTTAAATAGTTTCTGTTTCAAATTTTAACTGAATATTAAGGAGGCTATATACTTTTATTTTTAGTAAAGAAATTGAGGTGACAAGCCGTAGGGCAAGAGTAGTACATTATTTTTCATCTTTACGTATATTAATTTAAATAGTTGCTGTTCTGTTCTGTTATTTTTCATATTTATATACATTAATTTAAATAGTTTCTGTTTCAAATTTTAACTGAATATTAAGGAGGCCATATACTTTTATATCCAGAAAAGAAATTGGGGTGACAAGCCGTAGGGCAAGAGTAGTACATTATTTTTTATCTTTATGTATATTAATTTAAATAGTTTCTGTTTAAAATTTTAACTGAATATTAAGAAGGCTAAATACTTTTATATCCAGTAAAGAAATTGGGGTGACAAGCCGTAGGGCAAGAGTAATACATTATTTTTCATCTTTATGTATATTAATTTAAATAGTTGCTGTTCTGTTCTGTTATTTTTTATCTTTATATACATTAATTTAAATAGTTTCTGTTTCAAATTTTAACTGAATATTAAGGAGGCCATATTCTTTCATATCCAGTAAAGAAATTGCGGTGACAAGCCGTAGGGCAAGAGTAATACATTATTTTTCATCTTTATGTATATTAATTTAAATAGTTGCTGTTCTGTTCTGTTATTTTTCATCTTAATGTACATTAATTTAAATAGTTTCTGTTTGAAATTTTAACTGAATATTAAGAAGGCCATATACTTTTATATCCAGTAAAGAAATTGGGGTGACAAGCCGTAGGGCAAGAGTAGCACATTATTTTTCATCTTTATGTATATTAATTTAAATAGTTGCTGTTCTGTTCTGTTATTTTTCATCTTTATATACATTAATTTAAATAGTTTCTGTTTTAAATTTTAACTGAATATTAAGGAGGCCATATTCTTTTATATCCAGTAAAGAAATTGGGGTGACAAGCCGTAGGGCAAGAGTAGTACATTATTTTTTATCTTTATGTATATTAATTTAAATAGTTGCTGTTCTGTTCTGTTATTTTTCATCTTTATGTACATTAATTTAAATAGTTTCTGTTTGAAATTTTAACTAAATATTAAATAGGCCATATACTTTTATATCCAGTAAAGAAATTGGGTTGACAAGCCGTAGGGCAAGAGTAGTACATTATTTTTTACCTTTATGTACATTAATTTAAATAGTTGCTGTTCTGTTCTGTTATTTTTCATCTTTATATACATTAATTTAAATAGTTTCTGTTTCAAATTTTAACTGAATATTAAGGAGGCTATATACTTTTATTTTCAGTAAAAAAATTGGGGTGACAAGCCGTAGGGCAAGAGTAATACATTATTTTTCATCTTTATGTATATTAATTTAAATAGTTGCTGTTCTGTTCTGTTATTTTTAATATTTATATACATTAATTTAAATAGTTTCTGTTTCAAATTTTAACTGAATATTAAGGAGGCCATATACTTTTATATCCAGAAAAGAAATTGGGGTGACAAGCCGTAGGGCAAGAGTAGTACATTATTTTTCATCTTTATGTATATTAATTTAAATAGTTTCTGTTTGAAATTTTAACTGAATATTAAGGAGGCCGTATACTTTTATATCCAGTAAAGAAATTAAGATGACAAGCCGTAGGGCAAGAGTAGTACATTATTTTTCATCTTTATGTATATTAATTTAAATAGTTGCTGTTCTGTTCTGTTATTTTTCATCTTTATATACAATAATTTAAATAGTTTCTGTTTCAAATTTTAACTGAATATCTTAGGAGGCTATATACTTTTATATCCAGTAAAGAAATTGGGGTGACAAGCCGTAGGGCAAGAGTAGTACATTATTTTTCATCTTTATGTATATTAATTTAAATAGTTGCTGTTCTGTTCTGTTATTTTTCATCTTTATATACATTAATTTAAATAGTTTCTGTTTCAAATTTTAACTGAATATTAAGGAGGCTATATACTTATATATCCAGTAAAGAAATTGGGGTGACAAGCCGTAGGGCAAGAGTAATACATTATTTTTCAACTTTATGTATATTAATTTAAATAGTTGCTGTTCTGTTCTGTTATTTTTCATCTTTATATACATTAATTGAAATAGTTTCTGTTTCAAATTTTAACTGAATATTAAGGAGGCCATATACTTTTATATCCAGTAAATCAGTGTATTTTGTCTTATTGTAGCATAAATAAACTAGTTCCATCGAAACTACAGGTAGAATATGTTTCCTAAGTCTACATGCAAAATCCTCGTTTCAAACCGTGAAACGCGCAAATATGATGTAAAAACTTTTTCTCAAAACATGACTCCAAATCACTTGAAAATGCGTTTTCTAAGCGAATTACGTGTTTTTAAGGTGTTTTGCAGTAACTTCTATAGTTCAAATCGGCACTCTAGCTACGCTGGCGAGTGCACCACGGAGTGCCTCCAAAAGCTTGTATTCACTAAAAATCAGTGTATTTTGTCTTATTATAGCATAAATAACTTAGTTCTATCGAAACTACAGGTAGAATATGTTTCCAAAGATACATGCAAAATCGTCGTTTCAGACCGTGAAACGCTCAAATATGATGTAAAAACTGTTTCTCAAAACATGTCTTCAAATCACTTGAAAATGCGTTTTCTAAGCGAATTACGTGTTTTTAAGGTGTTTTGCAGTAACTTCTATAGTTCAAATCGGCACTCTAGCTGCGCTGGCGAGTGCACCACGAAGTGTCTCCAAAAGCTTGTATTAACTAAAAATCAGTGTATTTTGTCTTATTGTAGCAAAAATAACCTAGTTCCATCGAAACTACAGCTAGAATATGTTTCCTAAGTCTACGTGCAAAAGCGTCGTTTTAGACCGTAAAACGCTCAAATATGACGTAAAAACTGTTTCTCAAAACATATCTCCAAATCACTTGAAAATGCTTGTTCTAAGCGAATTACGTGTTTTTAAGGTGTTTTGCAGTAACTTCTATAGTTCATATCGGCACCCTAGCTGCGCTGGCGAGTGCACCACGGAGTGCCTCCAAAAGCTTTTATTCACTAAAAATAAGTGTATTTTGTCTTATTGTAGCATAAATAACTTAGTTCTATCGAAACTACAGGTAGAATATGTTTCCAAAGATACATGCAAAATCGTCGTTTCAGACCGTGAAACGCTCAAATATGATGTAAAAACTGTTTCTCAAAATATGTCTCCAAATCACTTGAAAATGCGTTTTCTAAGCGAATTACGTGTTTTTAAGGTGTTTTGCAGTAACTTCTATAGTTCAAATCGGCACTCTAGCTGCGCTGGCGAGTGCACCACGGAATGCCTCCAAAAGCTTGTATTCACTAAAAATCAGTGTATTTTGTCTTATTGTAGCATAAATAACCTAGTTCCATCGAAACTACAGGTAGAATATGTTTCCAAAGATACATGCAAAATCGTCGTTTCAGACCGTGAAACGCTCAAATATGATGTAAAAACTGTTTTTCAAAACATGTCACCAAATCACTTGAAAATGCGTTATCTAAGCGAATTACGTGTTTTTAAGGTGTTTTGCAGTAACTTCTATAGTTCAAATCGGCACTCTAGCTGCGCTGGCGAGTGCACCACGGAATGCCTCCAAAAGCTTGTATTCACTAAAAATCATTGTATTTTGTCTTATTGTAGCATAAATAACCTAGTTCCATCAAACTACAGGTAGAATATGTTTCCAAAGATACATGCAAAATCGTCGTTTCAGACCGTGAAACGCTCAAATATGATGTAAAAACTGTTTTTCAAAACATGTCACCAAATCACTTGAAAATGCGTTATCTAAGCGAATTACGTGTTTTTAAGGTGTTTTGCAGTAACTTCTATAGTTCAAATCGGCACTCTAGCTGCGCTGGCGAGTGCACCACGGAATGCCTCCAAAAGCTTGTATTCACTAAAAATCAGTGTATTTTGTCTTATTGTAGCATAAATAACCTAGTTCCATCGAAACTACAGGTAGAATATGTTTCCTAAGTCTACGTGCAAAAGCGTCGTTTCAGACCGTAAAACGCTCAAATATGATGTAAAAACTGTTTCTCAAAACATGTTCCCAAATCTCATGAAAATGCGTTTTCTAAGCGAATTACGCGTTTTCTAGGTGTTTGCAGTAACTTCTATAGTTCATATCGGCACCTTAGCTGCGCTGGCAAGTGCACCACGGAGTGCCTCCAAAAGCTTGTATTCACTAAAAATCAGTGTATTTTGTCTTATTGTAGCATAAATAACCTAGTGCTATCGAAACTACAGGTAGAATATGTTTCCTAAGTCTACATGCAAAATCGTCGTTTCAGACCGTGAAACGCTCAAATATGATGTAAAAACTGTTTCTCAAAACATGTTTCCAAATCACATGAAAATGCATTTTCTAAGCGAATTACGCGTTTTCTAGGTGTTTGCAGTAACTTCTATAGTTCAAATCGGCACTCTAGCTGCGCTGGCGAGTGCACCACGGAGTGCCTTTAAAAGCTTGTATTCACTAAAAATCAGTGTATTTTGTCTTATTGTAGCATAAATAACCTAGTTCCATCGAAACTACAAGTAGAATATGTTTCCAAAAAACATGCAAAATCGTCGTTTCAGACCGTGAAACGCTCAAATATGATGTAAAAACTGTTTCTCAAAACATATCTCCAAATCACTTGAACATGCGTTTTCTAAGCGAATAACGTGTTTTAAGGTGTTTTGCAGTAACTTCTGTAGTTCAAATCGGCACTCTAGCTGTTCTGGCGAGTGCACCACGAAGTGTCTCCAAAAGCTTGTTTTAACTAAAAATCAGTGTATTTTGTCTTATTGTAGCATAAATAACCTAGTTCCATCGAAACTACAGGTAGAATATGTTTCCTAAGTCTACATGCAAAATCGTCGTTTCAGACCGTGAAACGCTCAAATATGACGTAAAAACTGTTTCTCAAACATGTCTCCAAGTCACTTGAAAATGCTTTTTCTAAGCGAATTACGTGTTTTAAGGTGTTTTGCAGTAACTTCTATAGTTCAAATCGGCACTCTAGCTGCGCTGGCGAGTGCACCACGGAGTGCATCTAAAAGCTTTTATTTATTAAAAATATGTGTATTTTGTCTTATTGTAGCATAAATAACCTAGTTCCATCGAAACTACAAGTAGAATATATTTCCAAAGATACATGCAAAACGTCGTTTCAGACCGTGAAACGCTCAAATATGATGTAAAAACTGTTTCTCAAAACATATCTCCAAATCACTTGAAAATGCGTTTTCTAAGCGAATTACGTGTTTTTAAGGTGTTTTGAAGTAACTTCTATAGTTCAAAACGGCATTCTAGCTGCGCTGGCGAGTGCACCACAAAGTGTCTCCAAAAGCTTGTATTAACTAAAAATCAGTGTGTTTTGTTTTATTGTAGCATAAATAACCTAGTTCTATCGAAACTACAGGTAGAATATGTTTCCTAAGTCTACATGTAAAATCGTCGTTTCAGACCGTGAAACGCTCAATTATGATGTAAAAGCTGTTTCTCAAAACATGTTTCCAAATCACTTGAAAATGCGTTTTCTAAGCGAATTACGTGTTTTTAAGGTGTTTTGCAGTAACTTCTATAGTTCATATCGGCACCATAGCTGCGCTGGCGAGTGCACCACGGAGTGCCTCCAAAAGCTTTAACTCACTAAAAATTAGTGTATTTTGTCTTATTGTAGCATAAATAACCTAGTTCCATCGAAACTACAGGTAGAATATGTTTCCTAAATCTACATGCAAAATCGTCGTTTCAGACCGTGAAACGCTCAAATATGATGTCAAAACTGTTTCTCAAAACATGTCTCCAAATCACTTGAAAATGCGTTTTCTAAGCGAATTACGTGTTTTTAAGGTGCTTTGAAGTAACTTCTATAGTGCCTCCAAAAGCTTGTATTCACTAAAAATCAGTGTATTTTGTCTTATTGTAGCATAAATAATCTAGTTCCATCGAAACTACAGGTAGAATATGTTTCCAAAGATACACGCAAAATCGTCGTTTCAGACCGTGAAACGCTAAAATATGATGTAAAAACTGTTTCACAAAACATGTCTCCAAATCACTTGAAAATGCGTTTTCTAAGCAAATTACGTGTTTTTAAGGTGTTTTGCAGTAACTTCTATAGTTCAAATCGGCACTCTAGCTGCGCTGGCGAGAGCACCACGGGGTGCCTCCAAAAGCTTGTATTCACTAAAAATCAGTGTATATTGTATTATTGTAGCATAAATAACCTAGTTCCATCGAAACTACAGGTAGAATATGTTTCCTAAGTCTACATGCAAAATCGTCGTTTCAGACCGTGAAACGCTCAAATATGATGTAAAAACTGTTTCTCAAAACATGTCTCCAAATCACTTGAAAATGCGTTTTCTAAGCAAATTACGTGTTTTTAAGGTGTTTTGCAGTAACTTCTATAGTTCAAATCGGCACTCTAGCTGCGCTGGCGAGTGCACCACGAAGTGTCTCCAAAAGCTTGTATTAACTAAAAATCAGTGTATTTTGTCTTATTGTAGCATAAATAACCTAGTTCTATCGAAACTACAGGTAGAATATGTTTCCAAAGATACATGCAAAATCGTCGTTTCAGACCGTGAAACGCTCAAATATCATGTAAAAACTGTTTCTCAAAACATGTCTCCAAATCACTTGAAAATGCGTTTTCTAAGCAAATTACGTGTTTTTAAGGTGTTTTGCAGTAACTTCTATAGTTCAGATCGGCACTCTAGCTGCGCTGGCGAGAGCACCACGGGGTGCCTCCAAAAGCTTGTATTCACTAAAAATCAGTGTATATTGTATTATTGTAGCATAAATAACCTAGTTCCATCGAAACTACAGGTAGAATATGTTTCCTAAGTCTACATGCAAAATCGTCGTTTCAGACCGTGAAACGCTCAAATATGATGTAAAAACTGTTTCTCAAAACATGTCTCCAAATCACTTGAAAATGCGTTTTCTAAGCAAATTACGTGTTTTAAGATGTTTTACAGTAACTTCCATAGTTCAAATCGGCACCCTAGCTGCGCTGGCGAGTGCACCACGCGGTGCCTCCAAAAGCTTGTATTTACTAAAAATCAGTTTATTTTGTCTTATTGTAGCATAAATAACCTAGTTCCATCGAAACTACAGGCAGAATATGTTTCCAAAGATACATGCAAAATCGTCGTTTCAGACCGTGAAACGCTCAATTATGATGTAAAAACTGTTTTTCAAAACATGTCTCCAAATCACTTGAAAATGCGTTATCTAAGCGAAGTACGTGTTTTGAAGGTGTTTTGCAGTAACCTCTATAGTTCAAATCGGCACTCTATCTGCGCTGGCGAGTGCACCACGGAGTGCCTCCAAAATCTTGTATTCACTAAAAATCAGTGTATTTTGTCTTATTGTAGCATAAATAACCTAGTTCCATCGAAACCACAGGCAGAATATGTTTCCAAAGATACATGCAAAATCGTCGTTTCAGACCGTGAAACGCTCAAATATGATGCAAAAACTGTTTTTCAAAACATGTCTCCAAATCACTTGAAAATGCGTTATCTAAGCGAATTACGTGTTTTTAAGGTGTTTTGCAGTAACTTCTATAGTTCAAAACGGCACTCTAGATGCGCTGGCGAGTGCACCACGGAGTGCCTCCAAAAGCTTGTATTCACTAAAAATCAGTGTATTTTGTCTTAATGTAGCATAAATAACCTAGTTCCATCGAAACTGCAGGTAAAATATGTTTTAAAGTACATGCAAAATCGTCGTTTCACACCGTGAAACGCTCAAATATGATGTAAAAACTGTTTCTCAAAACATGTCTCGAAATCACTTGAAAATGCGTTTTCTAAGTGAAATACGTGTTTCTAAGGTGTTTTGCAGTAACTTCTATAGTTCAAATCGGCACTCTAGCTGCGCTGGCGAGTGCACCACGGAGTGCCTCCAAAAGCTTGTATTCACTAAAAATCAGTGTATTTTGTCTTATTGTAGCATAAATAAACTAGTTCTATCGAAACTGCAGGTAGAATATGTTTCCTAAGTCTACATACAAAATCGTCGTTTCAGACCGTGAAACGCTCAAATATGATGCAAAATCTTTTTCTCAAAACATGTCTCCAAATCACTTGAAAATGCGTTTTCTAAGCGAATTACGTGTTTTTAAGGTGTTTTGCAGTAACTTCTATAGTTCAAATCGGCACTCTAGCTGCGTTGGCGAGTGCACCACGGAGTACCTTCAAAAGGTTGTATTCACTAAAAAAACAGTGTATTTTGTCTTCTTGTGCCCTAAATAACCAAGTGCTATCGAAACTACAGGTAGAATATGTTTCCTAAGTCTACATGCAAAATCGTCGTTTCAGACCGTGAAACGCTCAAATATGATGAAAAACTGTTTCTCAAAACCTGTCTCCAAAACACTTAAAAATGCGTTTTCTAAGCGAATTACGTGTTTTTAAGGTGTTTTGCAGTAACTTCTATAGTTCAAATCGGCACTCTAGCTGCGCTGGCGAGTGCACCACGGAGTGCCTCCAAAAGCTTGTATTCACTAAAAATCAGTATATTTTGTCTTATTGTAGCACAAATAACCTAGTTACATCGAAACTACAGGTAGAATATGTTTCCAAAGATACATGCAAAATCGTCGTTTCAGACCGTAAACGCTCAAATATGATGTAAAAACTGTTTTTCAAAACATGTCTCCAAATCACTTGAAAATGCGTTATCTAAGCGAATTACGTGTTTTTAAGGTGTTTTGCAGTAACTTCTATAGTTTAAATCGGCACTCTAGCTGCGCTGGCTAGTGCACCACGGAGTGCCTCCAAAAGCTTGTATTTACTAAAAATCAGTGTATTTTGTCTTATTGTAGCATAAATAACCTATTTCCATCGAAACTATAGGTAGAATATGTTTCCTAAGTCTACATGCAAAATCGTCGTTTCAGACCGTGAAACGCTCAAATATGATGTAAAAACTGTTTCTCAAAACATGTCTCCAAATCACTTGAAAATGCGTTTTCTAAGCAAATTACGTGTTTTTAAGGTGTTTTGCAGTAACTTCTATAGTTCAAATCGGCACTCTAGCTGCGCTGGCGAGTGCACCACGCGGTGCCTCCAAAAGCTTGTATTCACTAAAAATCAGTGTATTTTGTCTTATTGTAGCGTAAATAACCTAGTTCCATCGAAACTACAGGCAGAATATGTTTCCAAAGATACATGCAAAATCGTCGTTTCAGACCGTGAAACGCTCAATTATGATGTAAAAACTGTTTTTCAAAACATGTCTCCAAATCACTTGAAAATGCATTATCTAAGCGAAGTACGTGTTTTGAAGGTGTTTTGCAGTAACTTCTATAGTTCAAATCGGCACTCTATCTGCGCTGGCGAGTGCACCACGGAGTGCCTCCAAAATCTTGTATTCACTAAAAATCAGTGTATTTTGTCTTATTGTAGCATAAATAACCTAGTTCCATTGAAACCACAGGCAGAATATGTTTCCAAAGATACATGCAAAATCGTCGTTTCAGACCGTGAAACGCTCAAATATGATGTAAAAACTGTTTTTCAAAACATGTCTCTAAATCACTTGAAAATGCGTTATCTAAGAGAATTACGTGTTTTTAAGGTGTTTTGCAGTAACTTCTATAGTTCAAAACGGCACTCTAGCTGCGCTGGCGAGTGCACCACGGAGTGCCTCCAAAAGCTTGTATTCACTAAAAATCAGTGTATTTTGTCTTAATGTAGCATAAATAACCTAGTTCCATCGAAACTACAGGTAAAATATGTTTTAAAGATACATGCAAAATCGTCGTTTCACCCCGTGAAACGCTCAAATATGATGTAAAAACTGTTTCTCAAAACATGTCTCCAAATCACTTGAAAATGCGTTTTCTAAGCGAAATACGTGTTTCTAAGGTGTTTTGCAGTAACTTCTATAGTTCAAATCGGCACTCTAGCTGCGCTGGCGAGTGCACCACGGAGTACCTCCAAAAGGTTGTATTCACTAAAAAAATCTGATGTGGCCAGCACATTACCTTCCGTCAGTTCTATGTATTTTGTACAAATTTCATACAGAAAGTTCCTTGCTAAATTAAATATTCTATTTCTTGTACATTACTTTCCGGCAGTTGCATGTATTTTATGCAAATTTCATACAGAAAATTATTATTTTGTGACGTTTTCTATATACAGTGTAATGTATCTGCAGAAATAAAAGATTTATTATTATTATTATTATTATTATTATTATTATTTCTTGTACATTACATTAAAGCAGTTGTATGTATTTTATACAAATTCCATACAGAAAACAAAAGATCCTATATTTCCCGTAAAGTTATCGACAAACACACTATCTCAATTTCACTTGACACTGACATCTTTCAATCAGAATTTTCTTAATATAGTAGCTGTTTCCATAGCTATGACTACTTTATGAATTTTAATTTTTTATAATTTTTTAACTCTATATCCATTTAATATTAAGTATAAAATGCAGTCAAATCGTATAGAGAATAAAATATTCTTTAATATTTATAATAACATCAAATGTGAAAAAATTATATTTAACATAGTTTTTTCAAGAAAAACTGTTTAAATCTTCAAATAATGGTACTTCCGGTTGACCAATTGTAACCAAAATCTAATCAGCTCTTCATATGGATGTAACGAAGAATTATACGAAAAAATTATAATTTTTGTAACTGTAGTATTACAGTTATCGCAGACGAAAATTTTGTTACGCACACACACACATCCACACACACACATCCACACACACACACATCCACACACACACACACACACATACAGACATCATCGTAAAAATAGTAAATTCGTATTCTAGGGACCCTAAAACGTGCTTATTGATTAAAAACTCATCATCGAATTTTTTGACCAAAGACAATACCTTCCTTACCTAAAGGTGACGGAAGGTAAAAACAGTGTATTTTGTCTTATTGTACCCTAAATAACCAAGTGCAATCGAAACTACAGGTAGAATATGTATCCTAAGTCTACATGCAAAATCGTCGTTTCAGACCGTGAAACGCTCAAATATGATGTAAAAACTGTTTTTCAAAACATGTCTCCAAATCACTTGAAAATGCGTTATCTAAGCGAATTACGTGTTTTTAAGGTGTTTTGCAGTAACTTCTATAGTTCAAAACGGCACTCTAGCTGCGCTGACGAGTGCACCACGGAGTGCCTCCAAAAGCTTGTATTCACTAAAAATCAGTGTATTTTCTCTTATTGTAGCATAAATAAACTAGTTCCATCGAAACTACAGGTAGAATATGTTTCCTAAGTCTACATGCAAAATCGTCGTTTCAGACCGTGAAACGCTCAAATATGATGCAAAATCTTTTTCTCAAAACATGTCTCCAAATCACTTGAAAATGCGTTTTCTAAGCGAATTACGTGTTTTTAAGGTGTTTTGCAGTAACTTCTATAGTTCAAATCGGCACTCTAGCTGCGCTGGCGAGTGCACCACGGAGTGCCTCCAAAAGCTTGTATTCACTAAAAATCAGTGTATTTTGTCTTATTGTAGCATAATTAACCTAGTTCCATCGAAACTACAGGTAGAATATGTTTTCTAAGTCTACATGCAAAATCGTCGTTTCAGACCGTGAAACGCTCAATTATGATGTAAAAACTGTTTTTCAAAACATGTGTCCAAATTACTTGAAAATGCGTTTTCTAAACAAATTACGTGTTTTTAAGGTGTTTTGCAGTAACTTCTATAGTTCAAATCGGCACTCTAGCTGCGCTGGCGAGTGCACCACGGGGTGCCTCCAAAAGCTTGTATTCACTAAAAATCAGTGTATTTTGTCTTAATGTAGCATAAATAACCTAGCTCCATCGAAACTACAGGTAAAATATGTTTTAAAGATACATGCAAAATCGTCGTTTCACACCGTGAAACGCTCAAATATGATGTAAAAACTGTTTCTCAAAACATGTCTCCAAATCATTTGAAAATGCTTTTTCTAAGCGAAATACGTGTTTCTAAGGTGTTTTGCAGTAACCTCTATAGTTCAAATCGGCACTCTAGCTGCGCTGGCGAGTGCACTACGGAGTACCTCCAAAAGCTTGTATTAACTAAAAATCAGTGTATTTTGTCTTATTGTACCATAAATAACCTAGTTCCATCGAAACTACAGGTAGAATATGTTTCCTAAGTCTACATACAAAATCGTCGTAGTAGGTAAACAGGGGGGTTTCTGGCTCACTGGATGGCATGTGTCCATCGACATCTACCATGGGGGTTAATTTAGTAGCTATGTGGTAGTTCTTCAGCAACTTTTTGTGTGTTGAGGTGTAGTTCTTTGGCAACCCTTATGTGTTTTGGAGGCTGAGGGGGTGTGTGGCTTTGTAATTGTTATTAGCGGAGAGATACAAGAACAACACCTTCCACTGTGTGTGTGCTGGTGATAGTGTTTTATTAGCGAGGACAGGATGTTTGTTTTACTGCAGTACGTGTGTATCCGGTGATAGTGTTTTTTTATCAGCAAGGACAGGATGTTTTGTTGCGTTTAATTGGCTTTACAGCGGATGTGGTGTGATATTGTTGTCTGCACGTGTGTTTGGTGATTATATTTTTATCAAAAAATAACAGGATGTTTATTACTGTAGCGTTGGTGATAATTTTTTTCCAAGAATTTTTACAGGATATGGTGTGATACTGTATCTGCACGTGTTTCCTGTGATAATGTTTTGTCAACAAAAACAGGATGTTTGCTGATATGAATTGTCGGTGATAAATTTATTCCAAGAATTTTTACAGGATATGGTGTGATACTGTATCTGCCCGTGTTTCCTGTGATAATGTTTTGTCAACAAAAGCAGGATGTTTACTGATATGAATTGTCGGTGATAATTTTTTTCCAAGAATTTAAAGAGGGTGTGGTGTGATACTGTATTTGCACGTGTTTTCTGTTATAATGTTTTATCAACAAGGACAGGATGTTTGCTGATATGAATTGTCGGTAATAAATTTATTTCTAGAATTTTTACAGGATATGGTGTGATACTGTATCTGCACGAGTTTCCTGTGATAATGTTTTATCAACAAGGACAGGATGTTTGCTGATATGGATTGTTGGTGATAAATTTATTCCGAGAATTTTTACAGGATATGGTGTGATACTGTACTGCACGTGTTTCCTGTGATAATGTTTTGTCAACAAAAACAGGATGTTTACTGATATGAATTGTCGGTGATAATTTTTTTCCAAGAATTTAAAGAGGATGTGGTGTGATACTGTATTTGCACGTGTTTCCTGTGATAATGTTTTATCAACAAGGACAGGATGTTTGCTGATATGAATTGTCGGTGATAAATTTATTTCTAGAATTTTTACAGGATATGGTGTGATACTGTATTTGCAGGTGTTTCCTGTGATAATGTTTTGTCAACAAAAACCAGGATGTTTGCTGATATGAATTGTCGGTGATAAATTTATTCCAAGAATTTTTACAGGATATGATGTGATACTTTATCTGCACGTGTTTCCTGTGATAATGTTTTGTCAACAAAAACAGGATGTTTGCTGATATGAATTGTCGGTGATAATTTTTTTCCAAGAATTTAAAAAGGATGTGGTATGATACAGTATTTGCACGTGTTTCCTGTGATAATGTTTTATCAACAAGGACAGGATGTTTGCTGTATCAACAAGACTAATAAGAGAGAGGGATGTTGCTTTTTAATTGGTTTGGGTGTTGGAGGTGGTGGTGGTGGTGGTGGTGGTGGTGACTGTGTGTTGTTAACGTTGATAAATTGGGTTGGTGGAGGCGGGGGCGGGGGAGGGTCGGGGCTTGGACTGGGGTGTGGGGAACGAAGTTACCACCACCAACGTTATAATTCTATGGGGTATAAATATAAAAGAATATAATCTTTGTAAAATGTTACATTACAAGTATATTATAATTTATTAATTAAAACATAAGCAAGTTTTAAAAAAATTAAAACGTAATGCCAAGTGTAATGAATAACATAAAGTGGGTAGTTAATAAACTTCATAGTTTTGAAAAAAAAAATAGTTTGGAATATAAAGCATTATTTCACTACTGTAACGTGCTAAACTGTTTAATACCATTAAGTGAATTAAGTGCAGAAGAAATAAATGTTCTTCCAGAAAAAAAATGAATAATCTTTGACTTTAACTCTTGTACGGGACAAATTATCGAAGTCAATGAAAAAACGTTTTATTTTAACCAATAGAAATTGAATATAATTATTATTACAGCCAATAGTATTTAAGCATTTTGTATCTATAAATTGTCGAGTTTGTTATTAATTTTTACTATATTTATTTTATTCGTGAAGCCATAAACATCAATTATGAAGGTAAGACATTAAAATTTAACTTTTTATATGTTATTATTTATATATATATATATATATTTATAAAAAAATTTAGCCAACCAAAAAGGGTGATCGAAAATCATATCCAACAAATACAACCCGTTCAAGGAAAAAAATTGCTAACAGTCCATAGATGGTATTTTAAACAAGGAAAATATGGAAAATAATCCACAAATACAAAATACTAATTTAGAAGAGGAAGTAATATCAATTAAAAGTGATGAAATGCAAAATGATAGAAAACTGGTTATGGAACATAAATTTTTTTTGGATAATTTTAAATCTGTATCTGTTGGTATAGACCCATTGTATAACTATAAATTTTTTATTAATTTATATAGTAATCAATTGGGAAAGTGTGTTGCTTTTGAACCCAAAGAATGGTTTGAATTTCTTTTATGTCAAAATGCAATACTTTCACATTTTAATTTCGATACTAATATTCAATCATACAAATTTCATGATATTGAAATAATATTTGATACAGTAGATTCTTTTAAAGTAATACAATTAAAATCAAAATATGGTGCTTTAAATTTGGGAAGCTTATCTATTAATTATTTGTTCCAATTATCTGATTTAATAAATCGTACAATAAATTATCTAGAATCTTTAAATTTTTCTAAATATTATTACAGTATAATAAAAGAATCTACTAAATGTGAAGGAAAAATTATTGATAATGTTTATAGTTTATGTGATAATAATAATGTATATAATTTAGCAATAAGAGAAATAATTATGTTTTATTCTGATGTATTAATGGAAAATATTGTTAATGTAAAATATTTATAATAAAATACTGTAAACATAGTTATTGCATTATTTTAATGCTTGCACATGTAAGATATTTGCAATAAAATAATATAAAAAAGTAACTATGTTTTCATTTTAGCCCTAAATATTTTGATGCATATTGGGTTTTTAAAGAAAAAATATGTATATTTTAAACAATTATTTATTAAAAAATTCTTATTAATTCCATATATATATATTTTAAAATATTTACATTATTTTGTTTATAATAACTACACATTTTACTATTTTCAAAATTATACAATTCAAAACAACATTAATTATAATATTTTTATTTGTTTCCTTAATTGGGACATTATTATTTGTTTTTCCAATAATAAATGGACATAGCGGAGACCAACGAAAATGTTCAAAAACTGAAATATCCCCTTCTTCAAAATTATGTATTACATCACAAAATGGACATATTACTAAGCTTTTTGGCTACATATTTTTTTTAAGTGGATAGTCGGTTGCACTTATTTTCATGTATAATAGATCTGAAAAATATGTACTTACAATTTTAAATGCTGAAAAAAATAAATAAATTATGTATAAATTTTTACCTGTTAATACAATTTATTTTCTTTTTATTGCATAACTGACATTGTATAATATTTGGAGCTAATCATCAATATGAGTTTTATCAGTTGGTAAATTTCAATGTTCCACACATGATAAATTTTTATAATATTAAAATTATTTTTATATTTTAGAGGTAGTTTAGAGAAGGAATATTATTGTCAGAACTATTTTATATTTTCATTTTATAATTATTATATTTATTTTGAAATAATAAATATAGTTAAAGATTTTTTTAACTACATATATTTTTTTAATGTTATTTATTATATTAAAATATAAATACTAAGTAGCAATTAGGGTGATTCATACTGTTTAGAAATTAAATACCTCTGTAGAATCTTATACAAGAGTTATATTAATTAGTGCTCTTTTGCTTAATTGGTGAAAAAATAAGTCGCTCCCCTTTTTAATTCTCATTCCACATTAGTTTTACTTATCCAGCTATTAT
The DNA here is from genome assembly GCA_963082715.1 of Harpalus rubripes. Lineage (NCBI taxonomy): Eukaryota > Metazoa > Arthropoda > Insecta > Coleoptera > Carabidae > Harpalus > Harpalus rubripes. Next base: position 246,274 of record CAUJCB010000016.1, read on the forward strand.
GTTTATTATCAAACCCAAGCCATTTAACAAATACCAAATCGCCCTTCCTTTTTAAAATTTTTTCAACAAGATATATATCGGGATACTTTACTTTCTGTACTTCATAATCATAAAATCCTCCTTTTATAATTTGCCCTGACTGATCTTTAAGAATATAAGTAATAGGATTTGTTAATTGAAGCGAATGTATAGTAAAAATTTCATTAGACCAATTAGGAGTATAACCTTTTACAAAAGCCCCTCCATACTTGCTTACACGCACAAAATCACTTACTTTTAGTTTTGCTTTTCCAACAATTTTAATATTACTGTAAACATTATCAAGAAGTAATTTTTCATTCTTTTTACTGACATTAATAGGTTTCATTTTAATAGTTCTGTGTTTTGTATTATTATACTTTTCCGTAAATTTAGGTAATAAACTTAACCACTTATATTTTCCTTGTAAACTAAACTCTTTCCACATCATCGATTTTAAGGTTCGATTAACTCGCTCCACAATAGACGCTTTTTTAGTACTATAGCTTGAATAATGATTAATATTATATTTATTCAATAAATTTTGAAAATTTTTATTATAAAATTCCTTACCTAGGTCAGTTTGCAAATTTTGAGGAATTCGATTATTAGTAAGCAAAATATTTTTCATAGCTGCTGAAATTTCAGAACCTGTTTTGTTTTTTACAGGCTTAGTCCACAAAAATTTGGAAAATACATCAATTACAACTAAAATGTAACGATAACCTTTATTTATTCTAGCATAAGGAATCATTTCAACCAAATCAGCCTGGAATAAGTCATCTATTCCTTTTGTAATTACACGCCTTCTGTGAAAGTGCACTCGTGCTGGTTTATGTATTTCTTCAACAATTTCGCGTTTAATTTTCGTCATAGTTAACAGGTGTTTCCAGTAGAATTTCAATATATAATTTACTAGTTTTTAAGCTCATAGGACTGGGATATATTATTAATTTATTCCCCTTTACAACTTGTTTACCAACTATTATTGAGCTACGGGGTTCGTTATTAATTCGGTAGTTTAGACGCTCTTTTGGATTATTTATATTAATTTGAATAATTTTACCTGTACAAGGTAAAATGTAAAAAGTTAAATTAGAACTGTTTATTATATTATAAGTATCACCTTCTAGTTTCAATTTTAAATTTATAACAATGGTGGATATTAAATTATTTTTCACTTTAGACAATTCTATTTGAAAATTATTTTTTAGTATATTTATTTTGTTTATATAATATAATTCTAAATTTTTAATTTCTCTTGAAATAAGAGGTATTATTTTATTAGTATATATTTTAGTTTTATGATGCTCGATATGACGTCCAAACTTATCAAGAGTCATTATTGAACTGTCGCTATTTTATAACTCCAGCTTCTTTTAACTCCTCAATTATGGATATAATTTCATTATTGTGTCCTGTATGACCGGCATCACGTGATGCAATTAAAAGCCGCAATCGATCAACCAATTCATTTACATTATCCCAGTATACATACTCCACTTGTTTTTTAGTTAATTTTTTAAAACAAGTTTCACCTAACGTTGAACTTGGGTTTTTAGATATTGAAGTTACATTTTTTAAGGCTATACTTGCTCCTGAGAATGAAATTGCTCTTTTAGGAATTGAAATTATTTTTCTAGAAGCTGGAGCAACTTTCCTCTGACTCTCTAAGTTTGGAGCAATAATGGAAGTATACTTCTCAGATCTGCTCCCTGAAAGTTGCTCGCTGTCACTATAATGTCGACGGGCAGCATTCGTTCTTTTCACAATATCAACATAACTTTTACTATCGGTTTCAGTAAACCCCAATGGTGTTTTTTTTAAATAAGAGCTCATATAAACCAGGTGTTCCGATATATTTTATATTTTGTATTACTAAATCCTTACCCACAATTTTTAACTCAGAATCACCTATAAAAAATTTATCAGTATCCACATCATGACGCACGCCATATTTGAAATCAAATGAATTTTTGTCATCTGTTACCATCTCTTCAACATATTGTCGTGGTAATGGATCATACTGGTCTAAATACTCCCTGAATGAGGGTTCCTGAGTTAAATTAAAAATATCGTCTCTAGTTATTGATGGATAATCTTCAATCATGGGTGATTGATTTTCAATAAATACATCATTATCACCCCTATCCTCGTCCATTGATTGTGCTACTACATTTGTTTTTAAAAATTTGGGGCCTAATAAAGTTTCATTTTTTTCAGGTATTTCCTCGTCTTTTACTTCTTCTTTCGGTTCACTCTTAAGTTCTTCTTTTATATTGGTCATTGGTAGATTAACTGCAATATCTTTTAAAGATTTAATTATTGGTTTATATTGTGATTCTAATTCAATTTTTCTATGTAATGCACCAAGTCTAAGGTTTTTAAGCTTTTGCTTAATAACATTCCGAGTACTAATTATAACTTTTGTTAATTCTTCATTCATTTTTTAGTTTTGTTTACCAAAACTAATAAACTAGCTTTAAACAGCTATTTGGGATAATATTTAAAACAAGTGATGAAACAAAATCAAGATCAAACACCAGGTCCAGAATAAATGTTTAAGTTAACTTGTTGAAACAGGTAAAACAATTGCTGGTACAGATTTAAGGTCACACACCAGGTCCAAAATAGGTTTAAATTAACAGGGCTGTTATTTGTTAAGGAAAAAACAGACCCAGTAGCAAATAACTAGCTGGTAACCAGATAAAATACAGATCTGATAGCTGGATAAACAACTCAAAAACAGATATGATTAAATTTAATCTGTTGCTGTTTTATTGAACCTGTTCCAAGCTATTTGGGATAATATTTAAAACATGTGGTGAAGCAAAATCAAAATCAAACACGAGGTTCAGAATAAATGTTTAAGTTAACTTGTTGAAACAGGGAAAACAATTGGTGGAACAGGTTTAAGGTCACACACCAGGTCCAAAATTGGTTTAAATTAACAAGGCCGTTAGTTATTGAAACAGGAAAAAACAGACCCAGTAGCAAACAACTAGCTGATAACCAGATAAAAAACAGATCTGATAGCTGGATAAACAACTCAAAAACAGATATAATTAAATTTAATCAGTTACTATTATATTGAACCTGTTTCAAATGTTTACCGAACGACAGCTAACCAGCAACTGAAGTCTTTTAGCTCATGGCACTGTTATTTATTATAATGTACTGATCAAAGCCTTTACGATAACGCCCATTACTTAAGTCACTTTCTTTGTCAATAACCATAAATTCGTACTTATTACACCAGCAAAAAGAACAAAGATCCTTAAAGTTTTCATATGACATATCTGTATTTACGTGATCAGCATATACATGTTTTAAATTAATATCATCTTGTTTAAATAATATTAATAGATTAACATTATCTCGTATAAGATGTTTGGGAATTCTGGTATAAGTCTAACATAAATAAAAACAATCTATGGCCTTATGGCGACCCATGCAAAAGTATTCTCTAATTACATCTTGTTTATCGCACGCTACATCATCAAATATAAACACAGAATTGCATTGCGCATTGCACAGCTTTTCAATATCTACATTTTTATTATATGCAAAATAACTTATTCCTTTAATTGGTTCTAGTAATATGTTTAAATACTACGTTGGAATAATGATTTTGAGTATATGTATACATTCGAAAAACATAGACCATTTTCGTGCTCTATAAGTGCAATCATAACATTTGTTTTACCGCATCCGGATGGACCTGCTATAATACATCTTACTATATCCGGTAACAATGAACTATGGCGCGGTTGACTACTAGCACTATCGAAATCATAATTTTTTAACTTAACGTCATGGATTTGCTTTACAGTTTGCATTTTGATATAAATTAAATCACGAACATTACTCAAGCACAGTTCGTCAATGACTACAGAAGAAGTTAGTCGTGCGATCCTTAAATAAACATGCTAAAATTGCAGAAGAAAAAATATGACGGAAGTTTACCATTCCGCAACGTAGTCAACAGCGCACAGAAAGCAATAAAAACAAATAGTACTGGTTCTGATTTAAATAAATCTGCAAAAATAGCTTTACGAACGGTTAAGAAAGTAAAACGAAAAATTAAACATCCAAGAGTGATACCTGTACCGAAAACCGGAGGATTCCTTCCATTAATTCCATTTTTCGCTGGCTTGAGCGCTTTAGGCGCACTTGGGGGTGGTGCTGCAGGTATTGCCAAGGCTGTTAACGACAAAAAAGCTGCTACCGAGCAATTAAAAGAAGCTAAACGTCATAATAAAATGATAGAGGCCATTGCAATGGGTAAAGGTCTCTACTTAAAACCATATCGAAAAGGACTTGGACTGCATTTAAAAAACTGCCAATAGAATTGCCATCAAGGGCATTAATTAATATTGATCTTCGAAAATATGCTAAAGTACTGAAAATTCCATTTTTTAGAGGGGTATTCATGAGAAATAATTTACCCGCAAAAGTAAATCGTAACGAATGCGCCATTGTCAATTTGGATAATAATGATGGGCCTGGGTCGCATTGGGTTGCTTATAAAAAACGTAATAATTTAGTTATATATTTTGATAGTTATGGAAACCTAGCACCACCAAAAGAATTGGTTGATTATTTTGGAAGCAGGTGTTCAATAGACTACAATTACAATAAATATCAGCCTAATAATAGTGTAAAATGTGGCCACTGGTGCTTAGCATTTTTATATACGAGTAAATAAGCATTATTACTCCTTAGTATTGGTTGAACCATCATGTCATATACATTTACGCTTTCCGGTACTAATTCAGTCATAACTGAAAATTTTCATCCGCCAATTATACTGGATGAAGATTCGGAATATGTACTCGGGTTAATAAATTTTGGAGTATATAACTCACTGAAGAATATTAATAATGAAAATAATAAATTTTATATTGGAAAATATATAATTACTATTCCAGAAGGTTCTTACGAAATAGATGATATAAATAAATTTTTACAAAAAAACTTAGAAGCAGATACTGAATTAAATATTGTAGCAAATAATAATACACTTAAGTGTCAAGTTAAAAGCAATAAGGAAATAAATTTTACACCAAACGATTCAATCGGTGATATTCTCGGGTTTAAACCTCGTCGATTGGATGCTAATAAATTATATGAATCAGATAATCCTGTTTCTATAATTAAAGAAAATTCAATATGTATTGAGTGTAACATAACCACAAATTCTTATTCAAATAATAAAAAAGTGCACATAATTCATGAATTTTTCCCGCGCGTCCCACCGGGGTATAAAATTATAGAGGCTCCAAATGAAATAATCTATTTACCAATTAACACGCGAGTAATAACTACCTTAACCCTTAAAATAGGAAATCATAAGGGGAAATTACTTAGTTTTGGAGAAGAACTCATCACGGTAAGACTACATCTTAAAAAACAAAATGGGAATTAACTTTAATCTTTCTGCTCGCAAGAATATAAATACTGCTCGAAACTGTAATTGCATCAATAGCAAGAAGACTGTTCAAGGGTTAACACCCATTAATTATCAGTTTTTAAAATCACTTGGGTTTAAAGTTCAATCTAGATAAACAAAGAAAGCGAATAAAATTAATAGTTATTTGGATTGGAGTTCAGTTTAAAAAATATAAAAAAATTATTCTTTGCATTCACCAAAATGAATGCTAATGTATTGAATGTGTCAGAAAACGCATTATTTGATAATTCAATCAGTCATGCGGAAAAACACACACACAAACCGTATGCTTCCACAACTTTCGACAATAATGATGAAATTCGCAATCCAATACAACAACAAGACTTGTACACTCTACCATGGAATAGTTTACTTTATATTGAGGGTAAGCTTCTCACGCATGATAATAAAGTGTCGACCACAGCTAAATTGGTGAACAATGTATTTGCATTCTTATTTAATTCGATATGAATTTGGAAGAATAGTAATAGATAGAGTTCGGAATCCTGGAATAACTTCAACTATAAAGAATTATGTTTCTTACAATACAAATGTAAGTAAACGTTTACAAAATGCTGGTTGGTTGCCTGTGTCTGAAACAAAACAACTAGTTGATGATCACGGCAATTTCAATGTATGCATCCCCCTCAATATGCTATTGGGATTTTGTGAAGATTTTAAAAAAATTGTTCTAAATGTACAACAAGAATTAGTTTTAATACGAAGCAGCACTGATTTGAATGCAATTGAAAGCAGTGATGCCAAAGAAAATATGAAAATTGAATTAAGTACTGTTCACTGGAAAATTCCACATATATCAGTAGCCGATGCCGAGCGATTGATGCTTATGAAGTATATAGAGAATAGCATTAATTTGGAGATAGCGTTTCGTAGCTGGGAACTTCATGAATATCCGCTCCTGCAAAAACACGTCACTCCTGGGCTATCAAAACTACATCACAGTTGGAAACACCGCGTTTTGTCATCGTGGGATTTCAGACAGATCGCAAGAATAAAATTAATAAGGATATGAGTAAATTTGATCACTGTAATTTAAGTAATATTAAGCTGTATTTAAATTCTGATATGTATCCATATGATAATTTAAATTTAAATATTAAGAATAATCATTGGGCTATGTTATACGAAATGTACACTCAATTTCAATTGTCTTACTATGAACAACCATGTGAGCCTTCATTAACACCTCACGAATTTATTAATACAGCACCCCTGGTAGTCATAGATTGTTCGCATCAAAGTGAGACATTGAAATCGAGTAATGTTGATATAAGATTGGAATTTGAGACAAATGAAAATGTATCTGAAAATACAACTGCATACTGTTTAATTATACACGATAAAATAATTCATTATAATCCATTAACAAATATTGTTAGTAATATGTAAATGTATTTTGTTTTTTAAATATACAATAAATGTTTTACAATAATTCAGCATTTTAAAAAACCCCAAATTACTGCTTTAAAACATATAAATAAACAAAATAAATAAATAATTAAATAAATAAAAAATAAAGTATTAAGTGCAACTAGTACTACATTCAGGTAAAAAGTAAAATAATTCAATATTGAAGTAAAGTGTACACTTTAGTAACAATATATTTATTTAAATAATAAACTGTTGTGATAATTTTATTAAGGTTATAAACGTTATCAAGCATCCGTCAAGCTAAAACATTTTGTTCTAATTATTTTGAATTTATTATCGTTCCCCACCCCAGTCCAAGAGTTAAAGTCAAAGATTATTCATCAAGTATTTTTTTCTGGAAGAACATTTATTTCTTCTGCACTTAATTCACTTAATGGTATTAAACAGTTTAGCACGTTACAGTAGTGAAATAATGCTTTATATTCCAAACTATTTTTTTTTCAAAACTATGAAGTTTATTAACTACCCACTTTATGTTATTCATTACACTTGGCATTACGTTTTAATTTTTTTAAAACTTGCTTATGTTTTAATTAATAAATTATAATATACTTGTAATGTAACATTTTACAAAGATTATATTCTTTTATATTTATACCCCATAGAATTATAACGTTGGTGGTGGTAACTTCGTTCCCCACACCCCAGTCCAAGCCCCGACCCTCCCCCGCCCCCGCCCCCGCCTCCACCAACCCAATTTATCAACGTTAACAACACACAGTCAACACCACCACCACCACCACCACCACCTCCAACACCAAAACCAATTAAAAAGCAACATCCCTCTCTCTTATTAGTCTTGTTGATACAGCAAACATCCTGTCCTTGTTGATAAAACATTATCACAGGAAACACGTGCAAATACTGTATCATACCACATCCTTTTTAAATTCTTGGAAAAAAATTATCACCGACAATTCATATCAGCAAACATCCTGTTTTTGTTGACAAAACATTATCACAGGAAACACGTGCAGATAAAGTATCACATCATATCCTGTAAAAATTCTTGGAATAAATTTATCACCGACAATTCATATCAGCAAACATCCTGTTTTTGTTGACAAACCATTATCACAGGAAACACCTGCAAATACAGTATCACACCATATCCTGTAAAAATTCTAGAAATAAATTTATCACCGACAATTCATATCAGCAAACATCCTGTCCTTGTTGATAAAACATTATCACAGGAAACACGTGCAAATACAGTATCACACCACATCCTCTTTAAATTCTTGGAAAAAAATTATCACCGACAATTCATATCAGTAAACATCCTGTTTTTGTTGACAAAACATTATCACAGGAAACACGTGCAGTACAGTATCACACCATATCCTGTAAAAATTCTCGGAATAAATTTATCACCAACAATCCATATCAGCAAACATCCTGTCCTTGTTGATAAAACATTATCACAGGAAACACGTGCAAATACAGTATCACACCACATCCTTTTTAAATTCTTGGAAAAAAATTATCACCGACAATTCATATCAGTAAACATCCTGTTTTTGTTGACAAAACATTATCACAGGAAAAAAATTATCACCAACGCTACAGTAATAAACATCCTGTTATTTTTTGATAAAAATATAATCACCAAACACACGTGCAGACAACAATATCACACCACATCCGCTGTAAAGCCAATTAAACGCAACAAAACATACTGTCCTTGCTGATAAAAAAACACTATCACCGGATACACACGTACTGCAGTAAAACAAACATCCTGTCCTCGCTAATAAAACACTATCACCAGCACACACACAGTGGGGGGTGTTGTTCTTGTATCTCTCCGCTAATAACAATTACATGTCTCCAAATCACTTGAAAATGCGTTATCTAAGCGAATTACGTGTTTTTAAGGTGTTTTGCAGTAACTTCTATAGTTCAAATCGGCACTCTAGCTGCGCTGACGAGTGCACCACGGAGTGCCTCCAAAAGCTTGTATTCACTAAAATCAGTGTATTTTGTCTTAATGTAGCATAAATAACCTAGTTCCATCGAAACTACAGGTAAAATATGTTTTAAAGATTCATGCAAAATCGTCGTTTCACACCGTGAAACGCTCAAATATGATGTAAAAACTGTTTCTCAAAACATGTCTCCAAATCACTTGAAAATGCGTTTTCTAAGCGAATTACGTGTTTCTAAGGTGTTTTGCAGTAACTTCTATAATTCAAATCGGCACCCTAGCTGCGCTGGCGAGTGCACCACGGAATGCCTCCAAAAGCTTGTATTCACTAAAAATCAGTGTATTTTGCCTTATTGTAGCATAAATAACCTAGTTCCATCGAAACTACAGGTAGAATATGTTTCCTAAGTCTACATGCAAAATCGTCGTTTCAGACCGTGAAACGCTCAAATATGATGTTAAAACTGTTTCTCAAAACATGTCTCCAAATCACTTGAAAATGCGTTTTCTAAGCGAATTACTTGTTTTTAAGGTGTTTTGCAGTAACTTCTATAGTTCAAATCGGCACTCTAGCTGCGCTGGCGAGTGCACCTCGGAGTGCCTCCAAAAGCTAGTATTCACTAAAAATCAGTGTATTTTGTCTTATTGTAGCATAAATAACCTAGTTCCATCGAAACTACAGGTAGAATATGTTTCCAAAGATACATGCAAAATCGTCGTTTCAGACCGTGAAACGCTCAAATATGATGTAAAAACTGTTTCTCAAAACATGTCTCCAAATCACTTGAAAATGCGTTTTCTAAGCGAATTACGTGTTTTTAATGTGTTTTGCAGTAACTTCTATAGGGGCTGTCCTTAAATTACGTAACGCTTCAAGGGGAGGTGGGGGTCAAGGGTAGCGTTACGAAGAGTTAAGAGGGGGGGGGAGGGTTAATGTGTGAGTTACGTAACGATAAAATATAAAAATATATTGCTAAACTTGCTTTAACAGTCAACATAATATGTCGGGCACAGTTTAAATTCGACCCAGTGGTCTTTCATTCGTGCAATGCAATTCATATTAAAACATGATTTCAAGTAGTGTTGATAAGGAAAAATTTTAAATAGTTTGTTAAAAGCATATGGAAATGCATATGCTTTTAATTTCTGTGCTGTTATTTTTTCATCTTTATGTACATTAATTTAATTAGTTTGTTTCAAATTTTAACTGAATATTAAAGAGGCCATATACTTTTATATCCAGTAAAGAAATTGGGGTGACAAGCCGTAGGGCAAGAGTAGTACATTATTTTTTATCTTTATGTATATTAATTTAAATAGTTGCTGTTCTGTTCTGTTATTTTTCATCTTTAAATACATTAATTTAAATAGTTCCTGTTTCAAATATTAAATAAATATTAAGGAGGCTATATACTTTTATATCCAGTAAAGAAATTGGGGTGACAAGCCGTAGGGCAAGAGTCGTACATTATTTTTCATCTTTATATATATTAATTTAAATAGTTGCTGTTCTGTTCTGATATTTTTCATCTTTATATACATTAATTTAAATAGTTTCTGTTTCAAATTTTAACTGAATATTAAGGAGGCCATATACTTTTATATCCAGTAAAGAAATTGGAGTGACAAGCCGTAGGGCAAGAGTAGTACATTATTTTTCATCTTTATGTATATTAATTTAAATAGTTGTGCTGTTCTGTTATTTTTCATATTTATATACATTAATTTAAATAGTTTCTGTTCCAAATTTTAACTGAATATTAAGGAGGCCATATACTTTTATATCCAGTAAAGGAATTGGGGTGACAAGCCGTAGGGCAAGAGTAGTACATTATTTTTCATCTTTATGTATATTAATTTAAATAGTTGCTCTTCTGTTCTGTTATTTTTCATCTATATATATATATATATATATATATATATATATATATATATATATATATATATATATATATATATATATATATATATATATAATTTAAATAGTTCCTGTTTCAAATTTTAACTGAAAATTAAGGAGGCCATATACTTTTATATCCAGTAAAGAAATTGGGGTGACAAACCGTAGGACATAAGTAGTACATTTTCTTTCATCTTTATATGCATTAATTTAAATAGTTGCTGTTCTGTTCTGTTATTTTAAATCCTTATATACATTAATTTTAATAGTTTCTGTTTCAAATTTTAACTGAATATTAAGGAGGCTATATACTTTTATATCCAGTAAAGAAATTGGAGTGACAAGCCGTAGGGCAAGAGTAGTACATTATTTTTCATCTTTATGAATATATTAATTTAAATAGTTGTTGTGCTGTTCTGTTATTTTTCATATTTATATACATTAATTTAAATAGTTTCTGTTCCAAATTTTAACTGAATATTAAGGAGGCCATATAATTTTATATCCAGTAAAAAAATTGGGGTGACAAGCCGTAGGGCAAGAGTAGTACATTATTTTTCATCTTTATGTATATTAATTTAAATAGTTGCTGTTCTGTTCTGTTATTTTTCATCTTTATATACATTAAATTAAATAGTTACTGTTTCAAATTTTAACTGAATATTAAGGAGGCCATATACTTTTATATCCAGTAAAGAAATTGGGGTGACAAGCCGTAGGGCAAGTGTAGTACATTATTTTTCATCTTTATGTATATTACTTTAAATAGTTGCTGTTCTGTTCTGATATTTTTCATCTTTATATACATTAATTTAAATAGTTTCTGTTTCAAATTTTAACTGAATATTAAGGAGGCCATATAATTTTATATCCAGTAAAGAAATTGGAGTGACAAGCCGTAGGGCAAGAGTAGTACATTATTTTTCATCTTTATATATATTAATTTAAATAGTTGTGTTGTTCTGTTATTTTTCATATTTATATACATTAATTTACATAGTTTTTGTTCCAAATTTTAACTGAATATTAAGGAGGCCATATACTTTTATATCCAGTAAAGGAATTGGGGTGACAAGCCGTAGGGCAAGAGTAGTATATTATTTTTCATTTTTATGTATATTAATTTAAATAGTTGCTGTTCTGTTCTGTTATTTTTCATCTTTATATACATTAAATTAAATAGTTTCTGTTTCAAATTTTAACTGAATATTAAGGACGCCATATACTTTTATATCCAGTAAAGAAATTGGGGTGACAAGCCGTAGGGCAAGAGTAGTACATTATTTTTCATCTTTATGTATATTAATTTAAATAGTTGTTGTGCTGTTCTGTTATTTTTCATATTTATATACATTAATTTAAATAGTTGTTGTTCTGTTCTGATATTTTTCATCTTTATATACATTAATTTAAATAGTTTCTTTTTCAAATTTTATCTGAAAATTAAGGAGGCTATATACTTTTATATCCAGTAAAGAAATTGGGGTGACAAACCGTACGGCATAAGTAGTACATTTTCTTTCATCTTTATGTGCATTAATTTAAATAGTTTCTGTTCTGTTCTGTAATTTTTTATTCTTATATACATTAATTTAAATAGTTTCTGTTTTAAATTTTAACTAAATATTAAGGAGGCTATATACTTTTATATCCAGTAAAGAAATTGGAGTGACAAGCCGTAGGGCAATAGTAGTACATTATTTTTCATCTTTATGTATATTAATTTAAATAGTTGTTGTGCTGTTCTGTTATTTTTCATATTTATATACATTAATTTAAATAGTTTCTGTTCCAAATTTTAACTGAATATTAAGGAGGCCATATAATTTTATATCCAGTAAAAAATTGGGGTGACAAGCCGTAGGGCAAGAGTAGTACATTATTTTTCATCTATATGTATATTAATTAAAATAGTTGCTGTTCTGTTCTGTTATTTTTCATCTTTATATACATTAAATTAAATAGTTACTGTTTCAAATTTTAACTGAATATTAAGAAGGCCATATACTTTTATATCCAGTAAAGAAATTTGGGTGACAAGCCGTAGGGCAAGAGTAGTACATTATTTTTCATCTTTATGTATATTAATTTAAATAGTTGCTGTTCTGTTCTGTTATTTTTCATCTTTATGTACATTAATTTAAATAGTTTCTGTTTCAAATTTTAACTGAATATTAAGGAGGCCATATACTTTTATAGCCAGTAAAGAAATTGGGTTGACAAGGCGTAGGGCAAGAGTAGTACATTATTTTTCACCTTTATGTATATTAATTTAAATAGTTGCTATTCTGTTCTGTTATTTTTCATCTTTATATACATTAATTATAATAATTTCTGTGTCAAATTTTAACTGAATATTAAGGAGGCCATGTACTTTTATATCCAGTAAAGAAATTGGGGTGACAAACCTTAGGGCAAGAGTAGTACATTATTTTTCATCTTTATGTATTTTAATTTAAATAGTTGCTGTTCTGTTCTGTTATTTTTCATCTTTATATTCATTAATTTAAATAGTTTCTGTTTCAAATTTTAAATGAATATTAAGGAGGCTATATACTTTTATATCCAGTAAAGAAATTGGGGTGACAAGCCGTAGGGCAAGAGTAATACATTATTTTTCATCTTTATGTATATTAATTTAAATAGTTGCTGTTCTGTTCTGTTATTTTTCATCTTTATATACATTAATTTAAATAGTTTCTGTTTCAAAATTTAACTGAATATTAAGGAGGCCATATAAATATATCCAGTAAATCAGTGTATTTTGTCTTATTGTAGCATAAATAAACTAGTTCCATCGAAACTACAGGTAGAATATGTTTCCTAAGTCTACATGCAAAATCGTCGTTTCAGACCGTGAAACGCTCAAATATGATGTAAAATCTGTTTCTCAAAACATGTTCCCAAATCACTTGAAAATGCGTTTTCTAAGCGAATTACGCGTTTTTTTTAGGTGTTTTGCAGTAACTTCTATAGTTCATATCAGCACCCTAGCTGCGCTGGCGAGTGTACCACGGAGTGCCTCCAAAAGCTTGTATTCACTAAAAATCAGTGTATTTCGTCTTATTGTAGCATAAATAACCTAGTTCCTTCGAAACTACAGGTAGAATATGTTTCCTAAGTCTAGATGCAAAATCGTCGTTTCAGACCGTGGAACGCTCAAATATGATGTAATAACTGTGTCTCAAAACATGTCTCCAAATCACTTGAAAATGCGTTTTCTATGTGAATTACGTGTTTTTAAGCTGTTTTGGAGTAACTTCTATAGTTCAAATCGGCACTCTAGCTGCGCTGGCGAGTGCACCACGGAGTGCCTCTAAAAGCTTGTATTTATTAAAAATAAGTGTATTTTGTCGTATTGTAGCCTAAATAACAAAGTGCCATAGAAACTACATGTAGAATATGTTTCCAATGTCTACATACAAAATCGTCGTTTCAGACCTTGAAACGTTTAAATATGATGAAAAACTGTTTCTCAAAACATGTCTTCAGATCACGTGATAATGCGCTTTCTAAGCGAATTACGTGTTTTTAAGGTGTTTTTCAGCAACTTCTATAGTTCAAATCGGCACTCAAGCTGCGCTGGCGAGTGCACCACGGAGTGCCTCCTAAAGCTTGTATTCACTAAATATCAGTGTATTTTGTCTTATTGTAGCATAAATACCCTAGTACCATCGAAACTACAGGTAGAATGCTTCCAAAGATACATGCAAAATCGTCGTTTCAGACCGTGAAACGCTCAAATATGATGTAAAAACTGTTTCTCAAAACATGTCTCCAAATCACTTGAAAATGCGTTTTCTAAGCGAATTACGTGTATTTAAGGTGTTTTGCAGTAACTTCTATAGTTCAAATCGGCACTCTAGCTGCGCTGGCGAGTGCACCACGGAGTGCCTTCAAAAGCTTGTATTCACTAAAAATCAGTGTATTTTGTCTTAAAGTAGCCTAAATAACAAAGTGCCATAGAAACTACCAGTAGAATATGTTTCCAAAGTCTACATACAAAATCGTCGTTTCAGACCTTGAAACGTTCAAATATGATGAAAAACTGTTTCTCAAAACATATTTCCAAATCACTTGAAAATGCGTTTTCTAAGCGAATTACGTGTTTTTAAGGTGTTTTGCAGTAACTTCTATTGTTCAAATCGGCACTCTAGCTGCGCTGGCGAGTGTACCACGGAGAGCCTCCAAACGCTTGTATTCATTAAAAATAAGTGTATTTTGTCGTATTGTAGCCTAAATAACAAAGTGCCATAGAAACTACCTGTAGAATATGTTTCCAAAGTCTACATACAAAATCGTCGTTTCAGTCCTTGAAACGCTCAAATATGATGTAAAAACTGTTTCTCAAAACATGTCTCCAAATCACTTGAAAATGCGTTTTCTAAGCGAATTACGTGTTTTTGAGGTGTTTTTCAGCAACTTCTATAGTTCAAACCGGCACTCTAGCTGCGCTGGCGAGTGCACCACGGAGTGCCTCCAAAAGCTAGTATTCACTAAAAATCAGTGTATATTGTCTTATAGTAGCATAAACAACCTAGTTCCATCGAAACTACAGGAAGAATATGTTTCCTAAGTCTACATGCAAAATCGTCGTTTCAGACCGTGAAACGCTTAAATATGATGTAAAAACTCTTTCACAAAACATGTCTCCAAATCACTTGAAAATGCGTTTTCTAAGCGAATAACGTGTTTTTAAGGTGTTTTGCAGTAACTCCTATAGTTTAAATCGGCACTCTAGCTGCGCTGGCGAGTGCACCACGGAGTGCCTCCAAAAGCTTGTATTTACTAAATATCAGTGTATTTTGTCTTATTGTAGCATAAATAACCTAGTTCTAACGGAACTACAGGCAGAATATGTTTCCAAAGATACATGCAAAATCGTCGTTTCAGACCGTGAAACGCTCAAATATGATGTAAAAACTGTTTCTCAAAACATGTCTTCAAATCACCTGAAAATGCGTTTTCTAAGCGAATTACGTGTTTTTAAGCTGTTTTGCAGTAACTTCTACAGTTCAAATCGGCACTCTAGCTGCGCTGGCGAGTGCACCACGGATTGCCTCCAAAAGTTTGTATTCACTAAAAATCAGTGAATTTTGTCTTATTGTAGCATAAATAATCTAGTTCCATCGAAACTACAGGTGTTTCCTAAGTCTACATACAAAATCGTCGTTTCAGACCGTGAAACGCTCAAATATGATGTAAAAACTGTTTTTCAAACATGTCTCCAATTCACTTAAAAATGCGTTTTCTAAGCGAATTACGTGTTTTTAAGGTGTGGCGAGTGCACCACGGAGTGCCTCCAAAAGCTTGTATTCACTAAAAATCAGTGTATGTTGTCTTATTGTAGCATAAATAACCTAGTTCCATCGAAACTACAGGTAGAATATGTTTCCTAATTCTACGTGTATAATCGTCGTTTCAGACCGTAAAACGCTCAAATATGATGTAAAAACTGTTTCTCAAAACATGTCTCCAAATCACTTGAAAATGCGTTTTCTAAGCGAATTACGTGTTTTTAAGCTGTTTTGCAGTAACTTTTTAGTTCAAATCGGCACTCTAGCTGCGCTGGCGAGTGCACCACGGATTGCCTCCAAAAGTTTGTATTCACTAAAAATCAGTGAATTTTGTCTTATTGTAGCATAAATAATCTAGTTCCATCGAAACTACAGGTGTTTCCTAAATCTACATACAAAATCGTCGTTTCAGACCGTGAAACGCTCAAATATGATGTAAAAACTGTTTTTCAAACATGTCTCCAATTCACTTGAAAATGCGTTTTCTAAGCGAATTACGTGTTTTTAAGGTGTAACGAGTGCACCACGGAGTGCCTCCAAAAGCTTGTATTCACTAAAAATCAGTGTATGTTGTCTTATTGTAGCATAAATAACCTAGTTCCATCGAAACTACAGGTAGAATATGTTTCCTAAGTCTTTGTGTATAATCGTCGTTTCAGACCGTAAAACGCTCAAATATGATGTAAAAACTGTTTCTGAAAACATGTCTCCAAATCACTTGAAAATGCGTTTTCTAAGTGAATTACGTGTTTTTAAGGTGTTTTGCAGTAACTTCTATATTTCAAATCGGCACTCTAGCTGCGCTGGCGAGTGCACCACGGAGTGCCTCCAAAAGCTTGTATTCACTAAATATCAGTGAATATTTTCTTATTGTAGCATAAACAACCTAGTTCCATCGAAACTATAGGTAGCATATGTAACATAAGTCTACATGCAAAATTGTCGTTTCAGACCGTGAAACGCTCAAATATGATGTTAAAACTGTTTCTCAAAACATGTCTCCAAATCACTTGAAAATGCATTTTCTAAGCGAATTACGTGTTTTTAAGGTGTTTTGTAGTAACTTCTATAGTTCAAATCGGCACTCTAGCTGCGCTGGCGAGTGCACCACGGAGTGCCTCCAAAAGCTTGTATTCACTAAATATCAGTGAATATTTTCTTATTGTAGCATAAATAACCTAGTTCCGTCAAAACTACAGGTAGAATATGTTTCCTAAGTCTACATGCAAAATCGTCGTTTCAGACCGTGAAACGCTCAAATATGATGTAAAAACTGTTTCTCAAAACATGTCTCCAAATCGCTTGAAAATGCGTTTTCTAAGCGAATTACGTGTTTTTAAGGTGTTTTGCAGTAACTTCTATAGTTCAAATCGGCACTCTAGCTGCGCTGGCGAGTGCACCACGGAGTGCCTCCTAAAGCTTGTATTCACTAAATATCAGTGTATTTTGTCTTATTGTAGCATAAATAACTTAGTTCCATCGAAACTACAGGTAGAATATGTTTCCAAAGATACATGCAAAATCGTCGTTTCAGACCTTGAAACGTTTAAATATGATGTAAAAACTGTTTCTCAAAACATGCCTCCAAATCACTTGAAAATGCGTTTTCTAAGCGAATTACGTGTATTTAAGGTGTTTTGCAGTAACTTCTATAGTTCAAATCGGCACTCTAGCTGCGCTGGCGAGTGCACCACGGAGTGCCTCCAAAAGCTTGTATTCACTAAAAATCAGTGTATTTTGTCTTAGAGTAGCCTAAATAACAAAGTGCCATAGAAACTACTTGTAGAATATGTTTCCAAAGTCTACATACAAAAACGTCGTTTCAGACCTTGAAACGCTCAAATATGATGTAAAAACTGTTTCTCAAAACATGTCTCCAAATCACTTGAAAATGCGTTTTCTAAGCGAATTACGTGTTTTTAAGGTGTTTTGCAGTAACTTCTATAGTTCAAATCGGCACTCTAGCTGCGCTGGCGAGTGCACCACGGAGTGCCTCCTAAAGCTTGTATTCACTAAATATCAGTGTATTTTGTCTTATTGTAGCATAAATAACCTAGTTCCATCGAAACTACAGGTAGAATATGTTTCCAAAGATACATGCAAAATCGTCGTTTCAGACCGTGAAACGCTCAAATATGATGTAAAAACTGTTTCTCAAAAATGTCTCCAAATCACTTGAAAATGCGTTTTCTAAGCGAATTACGTATTTTTAGGGTGTCTTGCAGTAACTTCTATAGTTCAAATCGGCACTCAAGCTGCGCTGGCGAGTGCACCACGGAGTGCCTCCAAAAGCACTAAAAATCAGTGTATTTTGTCTTATTGTAGCATAAATAACCTAGTTCTATCGGAACTACAGGCAGAATATGTTTCCAAAGATACATGCAAACTCGTCGTTTCAGACCGTGAAACGCTCAAATATGATGTAAAAACTGTTTCTCAAAACATGTCTTCAAATCACTTGAAAATGCGTTTTCTAAGCGAATTACGTGTTTTTAAGGTATCTTGCAGTAACTTCTATAGTTCAAATCGGCACTCTAGCTGCGCTGGCTATTGCACCACGGATTGCCTCCAAAAGCTTGTATTCACTAAAAATCAGTGTATTTTGTCTTATTGTAGCATAAATAACCTAGTTCCATTGAAACTACAGGTGTTTCCTAAGTCTACATGCAAAATCGTCGTTTCAGACCGTGAAACGATCAAATATGATGTAAAAACTGTTTCTCAAAACATGTCTCCAAATAACTTGAAAATGCGTTTTCTAAGCGAATTACGTATTTTTAGGGTGTTTTGCAGTAACTTCTATAGTTCAAATTGGCACTACAGCTGCGCTGTCGAGTGCACCACGGAGTGCCTCCAAAAGCTTGTATTCACTAAATACCAGTGTATTTTGTCTTATTGTAGCATAAATAACCTAGTTCCATCGAAACTACAAGCAGAATATGTTTCCAAAGATACATGCAAAATCGTCGTTTCAGATCGTGAAACGCTCAAATATGATGTAAAAACTGTTTCTCAAAACATGTCTCCAAATCACTTGAAAATGCGTTTTCTAAGCGAATTACGTGTTTTTAAAGTGTTTTTCAGCAACTTCTATAGTTCAAATCGGCACTCTAGCTGCGCTGGCGAGTGCACCACGGAGTGCCTCCAAAAGCTTGTATTCACTAAAGATCAGTGTATTTTGTCTTATTATAGCATAAATAACCTAGTTCCATCGCAACTACAGGTAAAATATGTTTCCAAAGATACATGCAAAATCGTCGTTTCAGACCTTGAAACGCTCAAATATGATGTAAAAACTGTTTCTCAAAACATGTCTCCAAATAACTTGAAAATGCGTTTTCTAAGCGAATTACGTGTTTTTAAGGTGTTTTGCAGTAACTTCTATAGTTCAAATCGGCACTCTAGCTGCGCTGGCGAGTGCACCACGGAGTGCCTCCAAAAGCTTGTATTCACTAAATATCAGTGTATTTTGTCTTATTGTAGCATAAATAACCTGGTTCCATCGCAACTACAGGTAAAATATGTTTCCAAAGATACATGCAAAATCGTCGTTTCTGACCTTGAACCGCTCAAATATGATGTAAAAACTGTTTCTCAAAACATGTCTCCAAATAACTTGAAAATGCGTTTTCTAAGCGAATTACGTGTTTTTAAGGTGTTTTGCAGTAACTTCTATAGTTCAAATCGGCACTCTAGCTGCGCTGGCGAGTGTACCACGGAGAGCCTCCAAACGCTTGTATTCATTAAAAATAAGTGTATTTTGTCGTATTGTAGCCTAAATAACAAAGTGCCATAGAAACTACCTGTAGAATATGTTTCCAAAGTCTACATACAAAAACGTCGTTTCAGACCTTGAAACGCTCAAATATGATGTAAAAACTGTTTCTCAAAACATGTCTCCAAATCACTTGAAAATGCGTTTTCTAAGCGAATTACGTGTTTTTGAGGTGTTTTTCAGCAACTTCTATAGTTCAAACCGGCACTCTAGCTGCGCTGGCGAGTGCACCCCGGAGTGCCTCCAAAAGCTTGTATTCACTAAATATCAGTATATTTTGTCTTATTTTAGCATAAATAACCTAGTACCATCGAAACTACAGGTAGAATATGTTTCCAAAGATACATGCAAAATCGTCGTTTCAGACCGTGAAACGCTCAAATATGATGTAAAAACTGTTTCTCAAAACATGTCTCCAAATCACTTGAAAATGCGTTTTCTAAGCGAATTATGTGTTTTCAAGGTGTTTTGAAGTAACTTCTATAGTTCAAATCGGCACTCTAGCTGCGCTGCCGAGTGCACCACGGAGTGCCTCCAAAAGCTTGTATTCACTAAAAATCAGTGTATTTTGTCTTATTGTAGCATAAATAACCTAGTTCCATCGAAACTACAGGTAGAATATGTTTCCAAAGATACATGCAAAATCGTCGTTTCAGACCGTGAAACGCTCAAATATGATGTAAAAACTGTTTCTCAAAAATGTCTCCAAATCACTTGAAAATGCGTTTTCTAAGCGAATTACGTATTTTTAGGGTGTTTTGCAGTAACTTCTATAGTTCAAATCGGCACTTAAGCTGCGCTGGCGAGTGCACCACGGAGTGCCTCCAAAAGCACTAAAAATCAGTGAATTTTGTCTTATTGTAGCATAAATAACCTAGTTCTATCGGAACTACAGGCAGAATATTTTTCCAAAGATACATGCAAAATCGTCGTTTCAGACCGTGAAACGCTCAAATATGATGTAAAAACTGTTTCTCAAAACATGTCTTCAAATCACTTGAAAATGCGTTTTCTAAGCGAATTACGTGTTTTTAAGGTATCTTGCAGTAACTTCTATAGTTCAAATCGGCACTCTAGCTGCGCTGGCGATTGCACCACGGATTGCCTCCAAAAGCTTGTATTCACTAAAAATCAGTGTATTTTGTCTTATTGTAGCATAAATAACCTAGTTCCATCGAAACTACAGGTGTTTCCTAAGTCTACATGCAAAATCGTCGTTTCAGACCGTGAAACGATCAAATATGATGTAAAAACTGTTCTTTAAAACATGTCTCCAAATCACTTGAAAATGCGTTTTCTAAGCGAATTACGTATTTTTAGGGTGTTTTGCAGTAACTTCTATAGTTCAAATCGGCACTCCAGCTGCGCCGGCGAGTTTACCACGGAGAGCCTCCAAAAGCTTGTATTCACTAAAAATAAGTGTATTTTGTCGTATTGTAGCCTCAATAACAAAGTGCCATAGAAACTACAGGTAGAATATGTTTCCAAAGTCTACATACAAAATCGTCGTTTCAGACCTTGAAACGTTCAAATATGATGAAAAACTGTTTCTCAAAACATGTCTTCAAATCACGTGAAAATGCGTTTTCTAAGCGAATTACGTGTTTTTAAGGTGTTTTTCAGCAACTTCTATAGTTCAAATCGGCACTACAGCTGCGCTGTCGAGTGCACCACGGAGTGCCTCCAAAAGCTTGTATTCACTAAATACCAGTGTATTTTGTCTTATTTTAGCATAAATAACCTAGTTCCATCGAAACTACAAGCAGAATATGTTTCCAAAGATACATGCAAAATCGTCGTTTCAGATCGTGAAACGCTCAAATATGATGTAAAAACTGTTTCTCAAAACATGTCTCCAAATCACTTGAAAATGCGTTTTCTAAACGAATTACGTGTTTTTAAAGTGTTTTTCAGCAACTTCTATAGTTCAAATCGGCACTCTAGCTGCGCTGGCGAGTGCACCACCGAGTGCCTCCAAATGCTTGTATTCACTAAATATCAGTGTATTTTGTCTTATTGTAGCATAAATAACCTAGTTCCATCGCAACTACAGGTAAAATATGTTTCCAAAGATACATGCAAAATCGTCGTTTCAGACCGTGAAACGCTCAAATATGATATAAAAACTCTGTCTCAAAACATGTCTCCAAATCACTTGAAAATGCGTTTTCTAAGCGAATTACGTGTTTTTAAGGAGTTTTGTAGTAACTTCTATAGTTCAAATCGGCTCTATAACTGCGCTGGCGAGTGCACCAAGGAGTGCCTCCAAAAGCTTGTATTCACTAAAATTCAGTGTATTTTGTCTTATTGTAGCATAAATAACCTAGTTCCGTCGAAACTACAGGCAGAATATGTTTCCAAAGATACATGCAAAATCGCCGTTTCAGACCATTAAACGCTCAAATATGATGTAAAACTGTTTCTCAAAACATGTCTCCAAATCACTTGAAAATGCGTTTTCTATGCGAACTACGTGTATTTAAGGTGTTTTGCAGTAACTTCTATAGTTCAAATCGGCACACTAGCTGCGCTGGCGAGTGCACCACGGAGTGCCTCCAAAAGCTTGTATTCACTAAAAATCAGTGTATTTTGTCTTATTGTAGCATAAATAACCTAGTTCCATCGAAACTACAGGCAGAATATGTTTCCTAAGATACATGCAAAATCGTCGTTTCAGACCGTGAAACGCTCAAATATGATGTAAAAACTGTTTCTCAAAACATGTCTCCAAATCACTTGAAAATGCGTTTTCTAAGTGAATTACGTGTTTTAAAGGTGTTTTGCAGTAACTTCTATAGTTCAAATCGTCACTCTAACTGCGCTGGCGAGTGCACTACGGAGTGCCTCCAAAAGCTTGTATTCACTAAAAATCAGTGTATTTTGTCTTATTGTAGCATAAAGAACCTGGTTCCATCGAAACTACAGGTAGAATATGTTTCCTAAGTCTACATGCAAAATCGTCGTTTCAGGCCGTGCAACGCTCAAATATGATGTAAAAACTGTTTCGCAAAACATGTCTCCAAATCACTTGAAAATGCGTTTTGTAAGCGAAATACGTGTTTTTAAGGTGTTTTGCAGTAACTTCTATAGTTCAAATCAGCACTCTAGCTGCGCTGGTGAGTGCACCACGGAGTGCCTCCAATAGCTTGTATTCACTAAAAATCAGTGTATTTTGTCTTATTGTAGCATAAATAACCTAGTTCCATCGAAACTACAGGCAGAATATGTTTCCAAAGATACATGCAAAATCGTCGTTTCAGACCGTGAAACGCTCAAATATGATGTAAAAACTGTTTCTCAAAACATGTCTCCAAATCACTTGAAAATGCGTTTTCTAAGCGAATTACGTGTTTTTAAGGTGTTTTTCAGCAACTTCTATAGTTCAAATCGGCACTCTAGCTGCGCTGGCGAGTGCATCACGGAGTGCCTCCAAAAGCTTGTATTCACTAAAAATCAGTGTATTTTGTCTTATTGTAGCATAAATAACCTAGTTCCATCGAAACTACAGGCAGAATATGTTTTCTAAGGTACATGCAAAATCGTCGTTTCAGACCGTGAAACGCTCAAATATGATGTAAAACTGTTTCTCAAAACATGTCTCCAAATCACTTGAAAATGCGTTTTCTAAACGAATTACGTATTTTTAAGGTGTTTTGCAGTAACTTCTATAGTTCAAATCGGCTCTCTAGCTGCGTTGGAGAGTGCACCACGGAGTGCCTCCAAAAGCTTGTATTCACTAAAAATCAGTGTATTTTGTCTTATTGTAGTATAAATAACCTAGTTCCATCGAAACTACAGGCAGAATATGTTTCCAAATATACATGCAAAATCGTTGTTTCAGACCGTGAAACGCTCAAATATGATGTAAAAACTGTTTCTCAAAACATGTCTTCAAATCACTTGACAATGCGTTTTCTAAGCGAATTACGTGTTTTTAAGGTGTTTTGCAGCAACTTTTATAGTTCAATCGGCACTCTAGCTGCGCTGGCGAGTGCACCACGAAGTGCCTCCAAAAGCTTGTATTCACAAAATATCAGTGTATTTTGTCTTATTGTAGCATAAATAACCTAGTTCCATCGAAACTACAGGTAGAATATGTTTCCTAAGATACATGTAAAATCGTCGTTTCAGACCGTGAAACACTCAAATATTATGTAAAAACAGTTTCTCAGAACATGTCTCCAAATCACTTGAAAATGCGTTTTCTATGCGAATTACGTGTTTTTAAGGTATTTTGTAGTAACTTCTATAGTTCAAATCAGCACTCTAGCTGCGCTGGCGAGTGCACCACGGAGTGCCTCCAAAAGCTTGTATTCACTAAATATCAGTGAATATTTTCTTATTGTAGCATAAATAACCTAAGTCCGTCGAAACTACAGGTAGAATATGTTTCCTAAGTCTACATGCAAAATCGTCGTTTCAGACCGTGAAACGCTCAAATATGATGTAAAAACTGTTTCTCAAAACATGTCTCCAAATCGCTTGAAAATGCGTTTTCTAAGCGAATTACGTGTTTTTAAGGTGTTTTGCAGTAACTTTTATAGTTCAAATCGGCACTCTAGCTGCGCTGGCGAGTGCACCACGGAGTGCCTCCAAAAGCTTGTATTCACTAAAAATCAGTGCGTTTCGTCTTATTGTAGCATAAATAACCTAGTTCCATCGAAACTACAGGTAGAATATGTTTCCAAAGATACATGCAATATCGTTGTTTCAGACCGTGAAACGCTCAAATAAGATGTAAAAACTGTTTCTCAAAACATGTTCCAAATCACTTGAAAATGCGTTCTCTAAGCGAATTACGTGTTTTAAGGTGTTTTTCAGCAACTTCTATAGTTCAAATCGGCACTCTAGCTGCGCTGGCTTGTGCATCACGGAGTGCCTCCAAAAGCTTGTATTCACTAAAAATCAGTGTATTTTGTCTTATTGTAGCATAAATAACCTAGTTCCATTGAAACTACAGGCAGAATATGTTTCCTAAGATACATGCAAAATCGTCGTTTCACACCGTGAAACGCTCAAATATGATGTAAAACTGTTTCTCTAAACATGTCTCCAAATCACTTGAAAATGCGTTTTCTAAACGAATTACGTGTTTTTAAGGTGTTTTGCAGTAACTTCTATAGTTCAAATCGGCACTCTAGCTGCGCTGGAGAGTGCACCACGGAGTGCCTCCAAAAGCTTGTATTCACTAGAAATCAGTGTATTTTGTCTTATTGTAGTATAAATAACCTAGTTCCATCGAAACTACAGGCAGAATATGTTTCCAAATATACATGCAAAATCGTCGTTTCAGACCGTGAAACGCTCAAATATGATGTAAAAACTCTTTCTCAAAGCATTTCTCCAAATCACTTGAAAATGCGTTTTCTAAGCGAATTACGTGTTTTTAAGGTGTTTTGCAGCAACTTTTATAGTTCAATCGGCACTCTAGCAGCGCTGGCGAGTGCACCACGGAGCGCCTCCAAAAGCTTGTATTCACTAAATATCAGTGAATATTTTCTTATTGTAGCATAAATAACCTAGTTCCATCGAAACTACAGGTAGAATATGTTTCCAAAGATACATTCAAAATCGTCGTTTCACACCGTGAAACGCTCAAATATGATGTAAAAGCTGTTTTTCAAAACATATCTCCAAATCACTTGAAAATGCGTTTTCTAAGCGAAATACGTGCTTTTAAGGTGTTTTGCAGTAGCTCCTATAGTTCAAATCGGCACTTTAGCTGCGCTGGCGAGTGCACCACGGAGTGCCTCCAAAAGCTTGTATTTACTAAAAATCAGTGTATTTTGTCTTATTGTAGCATAAATAACCTAGTTCCATCGAAACTACAGACAGAATATGTTTCCAAAGATACATGCAAAATCGTCGTTTCAGACCGTGAAACGCTCAAATATGATATAAAAACTCGTTCTAAAAACATGTCTCCAAATCACTTGAAAATGCGTTTTCTAAGCGAATTACGTGTTTTTAAGGTGTTTTGCAGTAACTTCTATATTTCAAATCGGCACTCTAGCTGCGCTGGCGAGTGCACCACGGAGTGCCTCCAAAAGCTTGTATTCACTAAAAATCAGTGTATTTTGTCTCATTGTAGCATAAATAACCTAGTTCCATCGAAACTACAGGCAGAATATGTTTCCAAAGATACATGCAAAATCGTCGTTTCAGACCGTGAAACGCTCAAATATGATGTAAAAACTGTTTCTCAAAACATGTCTCCAAATCACTTGAAAATGCGTTTTCTAAACGAATTACGTGTTTTCAGGTGTTTTGCAGTAACTTCTATAGTTCAAATCGGCACTCTAGCTGCGCTGGCGAGTGCACCACGGAGTGCCTCCACAAGCTTGTATTCACTAAAAATCAGTGTATTTTGTCTTATTGTAGCATAAATAACCTAGTTCCATCGAAACTATAGGTAGCATATGTAACCTAAGTCTACATGCAAAATTGTCGTTTCAGACCGTGAAACGCTCAAATATGATGTAAAAACTTTTTCTCAAAACATGTCTCCAAATCACTTGAAAATGCGTTTTCTAAGCGAATTAAGTGTTTTTCAGCAACTTCTATAGTTCAAATCGGCACTCTTAGCTGAGCTGGCGAGTGCACCACGGAGTGCCTACAAAAGCTTGTATTCACTAAATATCAGTGTATTTTGTCTTATTATAGCATAAATAACCTAGTTCCATCGAAACTACAGGTAGAATATGTTTCCAAAGATACATGCAAAATCGTCGTTTCAGACCGTGAAACGCTCAAATATGATGTAAAAACTGTTTCTCAAAACATGTCTCCAAATCATTTGAAAATGCGTTTTCTAAGCAAATTACGTGTTTTTAGGGTGTTTTGCAGTAACTTCTATAGTTCAAATCGGCACTCTAGCTGCGCTGGCGAGTGCACCACGGAGTGCCTCCAAAAGCTTGTATTCACAAAATATCAGTGTATTTTGTCTTATTGTAGCATAAATAACCTAGTTCCATCGAAACTACAGGCAGAATATGTAACCTAAGTCTACATGCAAAATTGTCGTTTCAGACCGTGAAACGCTCAAATATGATGTTAAAACTGTTTCTCAAAACATGTCTCCAAATCACTTGAAAATGCGTTTTCTAAGCGAATTACGTGTTTTTAAGGTGTTTTGTAGTAACTTCTATAGTTCAAATCGGCACTCTAGCTGCGCTAGCGAGTGCACCACGGAGTGCCTCCAAAAGCTTGTATTCACTAAATATCAGTGAATATTTTCTTATTGTAGCATAAATAACCTAGTTCCGTCAAAACTACAGGTAGAATATGTTTCCTAAGTCTACATGCAAAATCGTTGTTTCAGACCGTGAAACGCTCAAATACGATGTAAAAACTGTTTCTCAAAACATGTCTCCAAATCGCTTGAAAATGCGTTTTCTAAGCGAATTACGTGTTTTTAAGGTGTTTTGCAGTAACTTCTATAGTTCAAATCGGCACTCTAGCTGCGCTGGCGAGTGCACCACGGAGTGCCTCCAAAAGCTTGTATTCACTAAAAATCAGTGCGTTTCGTCTTATTGTAGCATAAATAACCTAGTTCCATCGAAACTACAGGTAGAATATGTTTCCAAAGATACATGCAAAATCGTCGTTTCAGACCGTGAAACGCTCAAATATGATGTAAAAACTGTTTCTCAAAACATGTTCCAAATCACTTGAAAATGCGTTCTCTAAGCGAATTACGTGTTTTAAGGTGTTTTTCAGCAACTTCTATAGTTCAAATCGGCACTCTAGCTGCGCTGGCGAGTGCATCACGGAGTGCCTCCAAAAGCTTGTATTCACTAAAAATCAGTGTATTTTGTCTTATTGTAGCATAAATAACTTTTTTTTTTTTTTTTTTTTTTTTTTTTTTTTTGTTGGGTTGGAGAGAATGCGTCATGCACACCTAACATCATGCCCTACGGCAGCGGATGTCCCTCATGGGGTATAGGTAGTGTAGGACTCAAACCCACTAAACTCTCCCGTCCCTTCAGCCTGAAGTAATGGGGCACCGCTTTCGCATTCTTCGCTATTTACTCCTTTGTCTTTTCTTTGTCTATTTATTTCCCATTATGTATTATTGGTTTGGGCGTTGTATATTTTCTCCCCTTTCCAGTTTTCTCTCGTCATCCTCCTTAGTTTTCATAATCCCGACAATCAATTTATCAATAGCGTCCCAGCGTTCTTCGTTTTGTAGCATTTCCTGGGCCAAGGTGCTTGTTTCTAGCTGGCAGTTTAGTTTCTCTATGGCCTGTTCTCTTAGTTCCTCCCATCTAGTGCAGAATAGTATGGTGTGTTCTACCGTGTCTTGGTCCCCGCAGTACCAGCACCTGTCGTCGTTTGCTTTACCTATTCTATTTAGATAGGTTGTGTAGCAACCATGCCCGCTGAAGGCTTGCGCCAGGTGGTAGTTCATACTGCCGTGTTCCCGCTCTATCCACGGTATTATATCTGGCAAGATTCTATGGAGCCAGATGTTTCCCTCGTCGCGTTGCCATTGTTCTTGCCACTTCTCATTTCGCAGCCTTTTAAGAGCAGCGGCTTCTTCTCGGGTTGCTCCATATCCCATAATTCTTTCCTGTACTATACTTGTCATCGGCGTAAGGCGTGCTAAAATCTCTGCCACCTGTACCGATATGGTCCGGTACCCTCTACATATCCCTATGGCAAGCTTTCGGTTTGCCAGTCCGAGGAGTTCGTTTACCTGCCTATATTTCAACGCAGTCCCCCAGATAGGTGCTGCGTACAATATTACCGCCTGAGCGGTTGCTGCGAGGAGTCTACGTTTCATTTCTCCCGGCCCGTTTATTCTAGGAAATAGCCGCCTTAGTGCATTGATGTTCTTTTCCGCCTTCTGCACCACCGCTTTTACGTGCGGAATGAACGTTAGCGCTCTATCGAAATATACCCCTAGGTATTTTACTTTTTCTCTTGGGGTGATTTCTCTGCAGTCCAGATGAAATGCTATGGGCTTATGTTTCTTCCTTCCGATTAGGAGGACTGCCTCCGTTTTTTCGGGTGCCAGCCGCATGTCATTCTCATCCATCCAGCGTTCCACAAGCTCTAGAGCTGTATCTATTCTTGCCTCTAGCAGTTCTTCGGACTTCGCCGTTGCTACTATGGCTAGGTCGTCGGCAAAAGCTATTTGTGTCACATGCTTTGGGACCGGTAGGTTCAACACATCGTTGTAAAATATATTCCACAGTACCGGTCCCAAAACTGACCCCTGTGGAACGCCGCATGTCATCTCGTACGCGTGCCCGTTGTAGTATATCCATCTGTTTCCCATGTACGATCCCAGTACGTTAATAAGATACTTAGGGAACTGTAACCGGCTTAGCGCGTCCAGTATTCGCTGCCATGGAACCGAGTTAAAGGCGTTGCAAACATCCACTAGAACTAGCGCACATAGTCCTCGTCCTTTTCCCTTCTTCATCTCCTCTCTGGCTATATGAGTGACTGTGCTCATAGCATCTAACGTTGATCTGCCTTCGCGGAACCCGTACTGCATGTTTGAAAGTATGGCCTTTTCCTCGAGGTGCTTATTTAATCTACTTTTAATTATCTGTTCCAATAGTTTGCCCATGGTATCTAGGAGACATAGTGGTCTGTAGGAGGAAGGGCTTGTCATGTCGCTTTTTCCAGGTTTTGGGATTAGTACGAGTTCCGCTTTCTTCCATTTTTCCGGATATTGCCCTGTTTCAATAATATTGTTTACAATTGGGAGCAGCCAACCCGGGTTGGTCGCTGCCACTTCTCTGATCACCTCGGGAGGGACACCGTCCAAGCCTGGGGCTTTCCTTGCTCGAAGTTTCTGCCCCGCGCGGATTATCTCGTCCTCCGTCGATCGGGGTGGAGCTTCCTCTAATGGGAGGGCTCTGAAGTCAATTGTTTCTCTGCGGGGGAAGAGTTGCCCTATGACGTTCTTCGCCGTTTCTGCATCGGGGGTCACCCTAACCGCCATTTTAGTTCTTTTCACAACAATCTGGTACGGTTTGCCCCAGACATCTTCCTCTACCGAGTTGATCAGTTCTTCCCATTTCTTTTTTTTGCTTTTCGCAATTTCTCTGCTTAGCTCCTTCTTGGCTGTTTGCAAATCTTCCCTGCTCGTTGCAGTTTCCTCCTCATTTCCCCTGCGTCTAGCTCTTTGGTAGACCCTGCGCTTCCGCACTGCCACAGCTCTTAGATGCGCGATCTGCTCTGTCCACCAGTATACTGGTGTTTTGCTTTTTGGCCCAGTTTTATGTTTTCTCATGCATTTTTGGCATAGATCTGTGAGAGATTTGTCCAACTCATCCAAGGAGGTTGCCGGGGTTAACATTTCGGCGCCTGCTTTTAGGGTGTCCCTGTCCAAGGATTTTATATTCCACATATTCCGATTTTGTTGCCATGTTTCTGGCGTATCCAGACATGGGTTGTCATTTATGTTGTAAGTGATATGTCTATGCGGGCTCCAGGAGAGACTATCTGCTTCTACTTTCCAATTGCTGATTCTGTTTGTAAGATCTAATGAGCACGCGGAGATGTCAATAAATGATTCTCCGTTTGCGTTGGAGAATGTTGGAGTGTTTCCTGTGTTGCACACCAGCAAGTCCTGACTGAGTAGCAGTTCACTCAGAAGTCTGCCTCTTTTGTCATTCACAGGGGATCCCCAGTCCGAGTGCTTTGCATTGAAGTCTCCTGTTAACAGCACGCTTTTTCGTGCTGATTTTATAGCCTCACTTACGTCATATAGGAACGTTTCAAATTGTTGTACTGTACTGTTCGGGCTGAAGTAGCATGAGATCACTCTCACTCCGTTCACTTCTGCCCAAGTGATACTACGGGTCACCATAATGTTGCTTATCTGGCTCGTGTACGTATTGTTAATTTTTATTGCCGTGTCGCAGTTCCTTTTGTCCTTGTTGTAGATCCATCCACTTTGGTTGGCTATTACGTTGTAGTTTGGTTCTGACACTACGACCACATCAATGTTCTGGTCCATTATTGTCCATGTGATGGCGTTGTGGGCGTCTTTGCTTCTATTTGCGTTGACTTGAAGTACTCTACCCATCTATGACTGCACTGCTTGAGAGCCTCCGTCTCCCCTGTACTTTCTTGTCCCTTATGTTCAGGACCATGTTTCTAAATATGGGGCAGGCCATGCTACCTGTTTTATGGTTAGTTTTTTCTTTGCACGAGAAGCACTTCGGTGCTGTATCGCATTCTTTGCCTTCGTGCTTTGCCCCTCCGCATGTGTTGCAGAGTGTCCTCCTGTCTGGGCCCGTACAGCCTTTTTCCATGTGGCCCATCTCTTGGCATTTGAAGCATCTAACTACATTTACCCTTTCTCTGATGCTGCAGGTATTAAGATCTACCTGGATTTTGCCAGTTTGTAATAGTTTGGTGGCAATGTCTTTCGGGGCCTTTATGCTTGCGCTCCTGTTACCGTTGTAGGCTGGCCGTAGCGGTTGCCATTCAATGTCTCTCGTGTTTTCCTCTCCAATGCTGGCTGTTATTGCTTCCTTCACGTCTTCCTCAGTCGCCAGCATGTCGATGCCTGTAATTATGACGGTTTTCTTTGTGTTCATTGGTCTGTACCTGATGGTACCACCAATTTTCTCGTTAACCAGGCTCTTTAGTTCTCGGAGTTTGTCGTTTCCTTCCTTCATTATCACAACTAGATCTCCCTGTTTTGTTTGCCGTAGTGTCTTTATCTCGATTTGTTGCTCCGCAAATGAGCTTTTCATCGTTTTAATTGTTTTGAGCATCTCTTCATAGCTTCTGTTGTCATTTTTGGCAATTATTAGCGCATCTGTTTTGGGCTTTCTTTGTGGTTTTTTGCCAGACTTATGATCTGTATTGCTATTTCTTGGTGTTCCTTTCTCATGCGGTACGGCCGCTCCGCCTTGCGCCGTGGCCTCCGCGAAAGTGACCCGACTATTTCTTCTTTGCTTATTTGTGTTCGTATAGAATTTACCTTGCAGCTTTAGATTTTGTAGGGCACATCTCGCCATTTTTAGTGCTCTTTTTTCGTGCTGGCTATTTTGTACTATGAGCGCAACCTCCTTAATTTCCCGTTCCTCTAGCTTTTCCAATGACTTCTTAAGGATTTTGTACATTGTTTCCCAGTCATCGCGCGTGTCTGTGTCTCTAGCATTCTTTATGCTGTGGATCACTTTTCTCCGGTTTGTTGTTTCTCCTCCCTCTATTTCTAGTTCACTTTGCAGACTCAAGCTGGCTGCGTTCGTTTCTTCTGTGGTTCTGTCTACGAGTTTAGCACCGCCAGGGAAGTTTTCTTTTATGTATTTTGTAATACCTTGGCTTTGCTTTTCTTCTTTCCAGTGTAATACTATTACGTGCTCCACTTCAAGAGCCAGAGGGTTACCTTTAACCACTTCCATAGGCTGATATGCTTCCTCGAGCCATTCTTTTTCCGTTAGGTCCCACACCAGTTCGAAGTTCTCTTGTGCCTTTGTCATGTCTTCTTGGTGTTTGCTGAGCCATTGTTTTGTCTCGTCATTTTCTTTGTTTGCGCTTGCCCTGCTCTTTTCTTGGCGGAGCTCTTCCATTATTTTCTTCCTTTCTTCTTCGTATTCTCTGCGAAGCCTCATTTCTTGCTCCTGTAGTTCGAGCTCTTTTTGTTCCTGGATCTGCTTGATTTCCTCCGCCTGCTTCATTTTCATGTAAGCAATGAAGCATTGCTTGTCCGCTTCAGAGTCTTTACGTATTGTTTCCTTGTATTCTGTCACTTGGCTACTAAGTTCTTGTATGTTATTGTACCATTTTTTATTTTCCCGTTTCCTCTCGCTCTTATATTCGCCGAGTGTTTTAAATGCATTGCGGATTTTGTCCTTTATAGCCGTGGCTGTATTGGCGTATGTTTCTTCCGCCAACTCGTTGAGATCAAAAAGTATATCATTTAAGTGGACCAGAGTTTTGTTTTCCTCCTTTGTTGGGTTTTGGGCTAACGCTTGTTCGAGTCTGTGTTGTTCGTCTGTCGGCTTTGTACTTTTGTTGGGCCTTTCTTCTACACTTTTCTCAGTAGTTAGCGTGGTGGTGTCTTCGCCTGTCTTTTCGTAAGTGGTGTTTTCTTTTTCCTGCATCTTTGTTTTAAGTTCCAATATTTCGGCTTTCTGCTGCTCGATTATTTTCTGAAGCTCAATATTTTGGGGTATGAATTCCTCAAGAGCCTGCATTCTGGCGTTCATATCCTGCAATGTCTCTTGCCTCCTCTTTTTTTGATCTTGCCTGATCGAGCTGGCATTGCTACTAAGGCTCTCTCTGGGTCTCTTCGTACCCTTGTCACTATCTGTATCTTCTACTTTGTCCTTTTTAATTAATTCTTTACTCTTCTTTGGAGTAGACCCGGTTTTTCGTGTATGCTCGTCCCCGCTCTCGTATGAGTCTATACTGATGACTGCATAAATAACCTAGTTCCATCGAAACTACAGGCAGAATATGTTTTCTAAGTCTACATGCAAAATCGTCGTTTCAGACCGTGAAACGCTCAAATATGATGTAAAAACTGTTTCTCAAAACATGTCTCCAAATCACTTGAAAATGCGTTTTCTAGGCGAATTACGTGTTTTTAAGGT
The DNA here is from genome assembly GCA_963082715.1 of Harpalus rubripes. Taxonomy (NCBI): domain Eukaryota; kingdom Metazoa; phylum Arthropoda; class Insecta; order Coleoptera; family Carabidae; genus Harpalus; species Harpalus rubripes. The sequence goes on from CAUJCB010000016.1 coordinate 279,666, forward strand.
GTTTTGCAGTAATTTCTATATTTCAAATCGACACTCTAGCTGCGCTGGCGAGTGCACCACGGAGTACCTCCAAAAGCTTGTATTTACTAAAAATCAGTTTATTTTGTCTTATTGTAGCATAAATAACCTAGTTCCATCGAAACTACAGGCAGAATATGTTTCCAAAGATACATGCAAAATCGTCTTTTCGGACCGTGAAACGCTCAAATATGATATAAAAACTCTTTCTCAAAACATGTCTCCAAATCACTTGAAAATGCGTTTTCTAAACGAATTACGTGTTTTAAGGTGTTTTGCAGTAACTTCTATAGTTCAAATCGGCACTCTAGCTGCGCTGGCGAGTGCACCACGGAGTGCCTCCAAAAGCTTGTATTCACTAAAAAATCAGTGTATTTTGTCTTATTGTAGCATAAATAACCTAGTTCCATCGAAACTACAGGTAGAATATGTTTCCTAAGTCTACATGCAAAATCGTCGTTTCAGACCGTGGAACGCTCAAATATGATGTAAAAACTGTTTCTCAAAACATGTCTCCAAATCACTTGAAAATGCGTTTTCTAAGCGAATTACGTGTTTTTAATATGTTTTGCAGTAACTTCTATAGTTCAAATCGGCACTCTAGCTGCGCTGGCGAGTGCACCACGGAGTGCCTCCACAAGCTTGTATTCACTAAAAATCAGTGTATTTTGTCTCATTGTAGCATAAATAACCTAGTTCCATCGAAACTACAGGCAAAATATGTTTCCAAAGATACATGCAAAATCGTCGTTTCAGACCGTGAAACGCTCAAATATGATGTAAAAACTGTTTCGCAAAACATGTTTTCAAATCACTTGAAAATGCGATTTCGAAGCGAATTACGTGATTTTAAGGTGGTTTTCAGCAACTTCTATAGTTCAAATCGGCACACAAGCTGCGCTGGCGAGTGCACCACGGAGTGCCTCCAAATGCTTGTATCCACTAAATATCAGTGAATTTTGTCTTATTGTAGCATAAATAACCTAGTTCCATCGAAACTACAGGTAGAACATGTTTCAAAAGATACATGCAAAATCGTCTTTTCAGACCGTGAAACGCTCAAATATGATATAAAAACTCTTTCTCAAAACATGTCTCCAATTCACTTGAAAATGCGTTTTCTAAGCGAATTACGTGTTTTTAAGGTGTTTTGCAGTAACTTCTATATTTCAAATCGGCACTCTAGCTGCGCTGGCGAGTGCACCACGGAGTGCCTCCAAAAGCTTGTATTCACTAAAAATCAGTGTATTTTGTCTTATTGTAGTATAAATAACCTAGTTCCATCGAAACTACAGGCAGAATATGTTTCCAAATATACATGCAAAATCGTCGTTTCAGACCGTGAAACGCTCAAATATGATGTAAAAACTGTTTCTCAAAACATGTCTCCAAATCACTTGAAAATGCGTTTTCTAAGCGAATTACGTGTTTTTAAGGTGTTTTGCAGTAACTTCTATAGTTCAAATCGACACTCTAGCTGCGCTGGCGAGTGCACCCCTGAGTGCCTTCAAAAGCTTGTATTCACTAAAAACCAGTGTATTTTAACTTATTGTAGCATAAAGAACCTAGTTCCATCGAAACTACAGGTAGAATATGTTTCCTAAGTCTACATGCAAAATCGTCGTTTCAGACCGTGAAACGCTCAAATATGATGTAAAAACAGATTCTCAAAACATGTCACCAAATCGCTTGAAAATGCGTTTTCTAAGCGAATTACGTGTTTTTAAGGTGTTTTGCTGTAACTTCTATAGTTCAAATCGGCGCTCTAGCTGCGCTGGCGAGTGCACCACGGAGTGCCTCCAAAAGCTTGTATTCACTAAAAATCAGTGCGTTTCGTCTTATTGTAGCATAAATAACCTAGTTCCATCGAAACTACAGGTAGAATATGTTTCCAAAGATACATGCAAAATCGTCGTTTCAGACCGTGAAACGCTCAAATATGATGTAAAAACTGTTTCTCAAAACATGTCTCCAAATCACTTGAAAATGCGTTTTCTAAGCGAATTACGTGTTTTTAAGGTGTTTTGCAGTAATTTCTATAGTTCAATCGGCACTCTAGCTGCGCTGGCGAGTGCACCACGGAGTGCCTCCAAAAGCTTGTATTCACTAAATATCAGTGAATTTTGTCTTATTGTAGCATAAATAACCTAGTTCCATCGAAACTACAGGTAGAATATGTTTCCAAAGACACATGCAAAATCGTCGTTTTAGACCGTGAAACGCTCAAAGATGATGTAAAAACTGTTTCTCAAAACATGTCTCCAAATCACTTGAAAATGCGTTTTTTAAGCGAATTACGTGTTTTTAAGGTGTTTTGCAGTAACTCCTATAGTTCAAATCGGCACTCTAGCTGCGCTGGCGAGTGCACCACGGAGTGCCTCCAAAAGCTTGTATTTACTAAAAATCAGTGTATTTTGTCTTATTGTAGCATAAATAACCTAGTTCCATCGAAACTACAGGCAGAATATGTTTCCAAAGATACATGCAAAATCGTCGTTTCAGACCGTGAAACGCTCAAATATGATGTAAAAACTGTTTCTCAAAACATGTTTTCAAATCACTTGAAAATGCGATTTCGAAGCGAATTACGTGTTTTTAAGGTGGTTTTCAGCAACTTCTATAGTTCAAATCGGCACTCTAGCTGCGCTGGCGAGTGCACCACGGAGTGCCTTCAAAAGCTTGTATTCACTAAAAATCAGTGTATTTTGTCTTATTGTAGCATAAATAACCTAGTTCCATCGAAACTATAGGTAGCATATGTAACCTAAGTCTACATGCAAAATTGTAGTTTCAGACCGTGAAACGCTCGAATATGATCTAAAAACTGTTTCTCAAAACATGTCTCCAAATCACTTGAAAATGCGTTTTCTAAGCGAATTACGTGTTTTTAATTTGTTTTGCAGTAACTTCTATAGTTCAAATCGGCACTCTAGCTGCGCTGGCGAGTGCACCACGGAGTGCCTCCACAAGCTTGTATTTACTAAAAATCAGTGTATTTTGTCTTATTGTAGCATAAATAACCTAGTTCCATCGAAACTACAGGCAGAATATGTTTCCAAAGATACATGCAAAATCGTCTTTTCAGACCGTGAAACGCTCAAATATGATATAAAAACTCTTTCTCAAAACATGTCTCCAAATCACTTGAAAATGCGTTTTCTAAGCGAATTACGTGTTTTTAAGGTGTTTTGCAGTAACTTCTATATTTCAAATCGGCACTCTAGCTGCGCTGGCGAGTGCACCACGGAGTGCCTCCAAAAGCTTGTATTCACTAAAAATCAGTGTATTTTGTCTCATTGTAGCATAAATAACCTAGTTCCATCGAAACTACAGGTAGAATATGTTTCCTAAGTCTACATGCAAAATCGTCGTTTCAGACCGTGAAACGCTCAAATATCATGTAAAAACTGTTTCTCAAAACATGTCTCCAAATCACTTGAAAATGCGTTTTCTAAGCGAATTATGTGTTTTTAATTTGTTTTGCAGTAACTTCTATAGTTCAAATCGGCACTCTAGCTGCGCTGGCGAGTGCACCACGGAGTGCCTTCAAAAGCTTGTATTTACTAAAAATCAGTGTATTTTGTCTTATTGTAGCATAAATAACCTAGTTCCATCGAAACTACAGGCAGAATATGTTTCCAAAGATACATGCAAAATCGTCTTTTCAGACCGTGAAACGCTCAAATATGATATAAAAACTCTTTCTCAAAACATGTCTCCAAATCACTTGAAAATGCGTTTTCTAAGCGAATTACGTGTTTTTAAGGTGTTTTGCAGTAACTTCTATATTTCAAATCGGCACTCTAGCTGCGCTGGCGAGTGCACCACGGAGTGCCTCCAAAAGCTTGTATTCACTAAAAATCGGTGTATTTTGTCTCATTGTAGCATAAATAACCTAGTTCCATCGACACTACAGGTAGAATATGTTTCCTAAGTCTACATGCAAAATCGTCGTTTCAGACCGTGGAACGCTCAAATATGATGTAAAAACTGTTTCTCAAAACATGTCTCCAAATCACTTGAAAATGCGTTTTCTAAGCGAATTACGTGTTTTTAATATGTTTTGCAGTAACTTCTATAGTTCAAATCGGCACTCTAGCTGCGCTGGCGAGTGCACCACGGAGTGCCTCCACAAGCTTGTATTCACTAAAAATCAGTGTATTTTGTCTCAATGTAGCATAAATAACCTAGTTCCATCGAAACTACAGGCAAAATATGTTTCCAAAGATACATGCAAAATCGTCGTTTCAGACCGTGAAACGCTCAAATATGATGTAAAAACTGTTTCTCAAAACATGTTTTCAAATCACTTGAAAATGCGATTTCGAAACGAATTACGTGATTTTAAGGTGGTTTTCAGCAACTTCTATAGTTCAAATCGGCACACAAGCTGCGCTGGCGAGTGCACCACGGAGTGCCTCCAAATGCTTGTATCCACTAAATATCAGTGAATTTTGTCTTATTGTAGCATAAATAACCTAGTTCCATCGAAACTACAGGTAGAACATGTTTCAAAAGATACATGCAAAATCGTCTTTTCAGACCGTGAAACGCTCAAATATGATATAAAAACTCTTTCTCAAAACATGTCTCCAAATCACTTGAAAATGCGTTTTCTAAGCGAATTACGTGTTTTTAAGGTGTTTTGCAGTAACTTCTATATTTCAAATCGGCACTCTAGCTGCGCTGGCGAGTGCACCACGGAGTGCCTCCAAAAGCTTGTATTCACTAAAAATCAGTGTATTTTGTCTTATTGTAGTATAAATAACCTAGTTCCATCGAAACTACAGGCAGAATATGTTTCCAAATATACATGCAAAATCGTCGTTTCAGACCGTGAAACGCTCAAATATGATGTAAAAACTGTTTCTCAAAACATGTCTCCAAATCACTTGAAAATGCGTTTTCTAAGCGAATTACGTGTTTTTAAGGTGTTTTGCAGTAACTTCTATAGTTCAAATCGACACTCTAGCTGCGCTGGCGAGTGCACCCCTGAGTGCCTTCAAAAGCTTGTATTCACTAAAAACCAGTGTATTTTAACTTATTGTAGCATAAAGAACCTAGTTCCATCGAAACTACAGGTAGAATATGTTTCCTAAGTCTACATGCAAAATCGTCGTTTCAGACCGTGAAACGCTCAAATATGATGTAAAAACAGATTCTCAAAACATGTCACCAAATCGCTTGAAAATGCGTTTTCTAAGCGAATTACGTGTTTTTAAGGTGTTTTGCTGTAACTTCTATAGTTCAAATCGGCGCTCTAGCTGCGCTGGCGAGTGCACCACGGAGTGCCTCCAAAAGCTTGTATTCACTAAAAATCAGTGCGTTTCGTCTTATTGTAGCATAAATAACCTAGTTCCATCGAAACTACAGGTAGAATATGTTTCCAAAGATACATGCAAAATCGTCGTTTCAGACCGTGAAACGCTCAAATATGATGTAAAAACTGTTTCTCAAAACATGTCTCCAAATCACTTGAAAATGCGTTTTCTAAGCGAATTACGTGTTTTTAAGGTGTTTTGCAGTAATTTCTATAGTTCAATCGGCACTCTAGCTGCGCTGGCGAGTGCACCACGGAGTGCCTCCAAAAGCTTGTATTCACTAAATATCAGTGAATTTTGTCTTATTGTAGCATAAATAACCTAGTTCCATCGAAACTACAGGTAGAATATGTTTCCAAAGACACATGCAAAATCGTCGTTTTAGACCGTGAAACGCTCAAAGATGATGTAAAAACTTTTCTCAAAACATGTCTCCAAATCACTTGAAAATGCGTTTTTTAAGCGAATTACGTGTTTTTAAGGTGTTTTGCAGTAACTCCTATAGTTCAAATCGGCACTCTAGCTGCGCTGGCGAGTGCACCACGGAGTGCCTCCAAAAGCTTGTATTTACTAAAAATCAGTGTATTTTGTCTTATTGTAGCATAAATAACCTAGTTCCATCGAAACTACAGGCAGAATATGTTTCCAAAGATACATGCAAAATCGTCGTTTCAGACCGTGAAACGCTCAAATATGATGTAAAAACTGTTTCTCAAAACATGTTTTCAAATCACTTGAAAATGCGATTTCGAAGCGAATTACGTGTTTTTAAGGTGGTTTTCAGCAACTTCTATAGTTCAAATCGGCACTCTAGCTGCGCTGGCGAGTGCACCACGGAGTGCCTTCAAAAGCTTGTATTCACTAAAAATCAGTGTATTTTGTCTTATTGTAGCATAAATAACCTAGTTCCATCGAAACTATAGGTAGCATATGTAACCTAAGTCTACATGCAAAATTGTAGTTTCAGACCGTGAAACGCTCGAATATGATCTAAAAACTGTTTCTCAAAACATGTCTCCAAATCACTTGAAAATGCGTTTTCTAAGCGAATTATGTGTTTTTAATTTGTTTTGCAGTAACTTCTATAGTTCAAATCGGCACTCTAGCTGCGCTGGCGAGTGCACCACGGAGTGCCTTCAAAAGCTTGTATTTACTAAAAATCAGTGTATTTTGTCTTATTGTAGCATAAATAACCTAGTTCCATCGAAACTACAGGCAGAATATGTTTCCAAAGATACATGCAAAATCGTCGTTTCAGACCGTGAAACGCTCAAATATGATGTAAAAACTGTTTCTCAAAACATGTTTTCAAATCACTTGAAAATGCGATTTCGAAGTGAATTACGTGTTTTTAAGGTGGTTTTCAGCAACTTCTATAGTTCAAATCGGCACACTAGCTGCGCTGGCGAGTGCACCACGGAGTGCCTCCAAATGCTTGTATCCACTAAATATCAGTGAATTTTGTCTTATTGTAGCATAAATAACCTAGTTCCATCGAAACTACAGGTAGAACATGTTTCAAAAGATACATGCAAAATCGTCTTTTCAGACCGTGAAACGCTCAAATATGATATAAAAGCTCTTTCTCAAAACATGTCTCCAAATCACTTGAAAATGCGTTTTCTAAGCGAATTACGTGTTTTTAAGGTGTTTTGCAGTAACTTCTATATTTCAAATCGGCACTCTAGCTGCGCTGGCGAGTGCACCACGGAGTGCCTCCAAAAGCTTGTATTCACTAAAAATCAGTGTGTTTTGTCTTATTGTAGTATAAATAACCTAGTTCCATCGAAACTACAGATAGAATATGATTCCAAAGATACATGCAAAATCGTCGTTTCAGACCGTGAAACGCTCAAATATGATGTAAAAACTGTTTCTCAAAACATGTCTCCAAATCACTTGAAAATGCGTTTTCTAAGCGAATTACGTGTTTTTAAGGTGTTTTGCAGTAATTTCTATAGTTCAATCGGCACTCTAGCTGCGCTGGCGAGTGCACCACGGAGTGCCTCCAAAAGCTTGTATTCACTAAATATCAGTGAATTTTGTCTTATTGTAGCATAAATAACCTAGTTCCATCGAAACTACAGGTAGAATATGTTTCCAAAGATACATGCAAAATCGTCGTTTTAGACCGTGAAACGCTCAAAGATGATGTAAAAACTGTTTCTCAAAACATGTCTCCAAATCACTTGAAAATGCGTTTTTTAAGCGAATTACGTGTTTTTAAGGTGTTTTGCAGTAACTCCTATAGTTCAAATCGGCACTCTAGCTGCGCTGGCGAGTGCACCACGGAGTGCCTCCAAAAGCTTGTATTCACTAAAAATCAGTGCATTTTGTCTCATTGTAGCATAAATAACCTAGTTCCATCGAAACTACATGCAGAATATGGTTCCAAAGATACATGCAAAATCGTCGTTTCAGACCGTGAAACGCTCAAATATGATGTAAAAACTGTTTCTCAAAACATGTCTCCAAATCACTTGAAAATGCGTTTTCTAAGCGAATTACGTGTTTTTAAGGTGTTTTGCAGTAACTTCTATAGTTCAAATCGACACTCTAAATGCGCTGGCGAGTGCACCACGGAGTGCCTTCAAAAGCTTGTATTCACTAAAAACCAGTGTATTTTAACTTATTGTAGCATAAAGAACCTAGTTCCATAGAAACTACAGGTAGAATATGTTTCCTAAGTCTACATGCAAAATCGTCGTTTCAGACCGTGAAACGCTCAAATATGATGTAAAAACTGTTTCTCAAAACATGTCTCCAGATCACTTGAAAATGCGTTTTCTAAGCAAATTACGTGTTTTTAAGGTGTTTTGCTGTAACTTCTATAGTTTAAATCGGCAATCTAGCTGCGCTGGCGAGTGCACCACGGCGCGCCTCCAAAAGCTTGTATTCACTAAAATTCAGTGCGTTCCGTCTTATTGTAGCATAAATAACCTAGTTCCATCGAAACTACAGGTAGAATATGTTTCCAAAGATACATGCAAAATCGTCGTTTCAGACCGTGAAACGCTCAAATATGATGTAAAAACTGGTTTCTCAAAACATGTCTCCAAATTACTTGAAAATGCGTTTTCTAAGCGAATTACGTGTTTTTAAGGTGTTTTGCAGTAACCTCTATATTTCAAATCGGCACTCTTGCTGCGCTGGCGAGTGCACCACGGAGTGCCTCCAAAAGCTTGTATTCACTAAAAATCAGTCCATTTTGTCTCATTGTAGCAGAAATAACCTAGTTCCATCGAAACTACATGCAGAATACGGTTCCAAAGATACATGCAAAATCGTCGTTTCAGACCGTGAAACGCTCAAATATGATGTAAAAACTGTTTCTCAAAACATGTCTCCAAATCACTTGAAAATGCGTTTTCGAAGCGAATTATGTGTTATTAAGGTGTTTTTCAGCAACTTCTAAAGTTCAAATCGGCACTCTAGCTGCGCTGGCGGGTGCACCACGGAGTGCCTGCAAAAGCATGTATTCATTAAAAATCAGTGTATTTTGTCTTATTGTAGCATAAATAACCTAGTTCCATCGAAACTACAGGTAGAATATGTTTCCTAAGTCTACATGCAAAATCGTCGTTTCAGACCGTGAAACGCTCAAATATGATGTAAAAACTGTTTCTCAAATCATGTCTCCAAATCACTTGAAAATGCGTTTTCTAAGCGAATTACGTGTTTTTAAGGTGTTTTGCAGTAACTTCTATAGTTCAAATCGGCACTCTAGCTGCGCTGGCGAGTGCACCACGGAGTGCCTCCAAAAGTTTGTATTCACTAAAAATCAGTGTATTTTGTCTTATTGTAGCATAAATAACCTAGTTCCATCGAAACTACAGGTAGAATATGTTTCCTAAGTCTATATGCAAAATCGTCGTTTCAGACCGTGAAACGCTCAAATATGATGTAAAAACTGTTTCTCAAATCATGTCTCCAAATCACTTGAAAATGCGTTTTCTAAGCGAATTACGTGTTTTTATGTTGTTTTGCAGTAACTTCTATAGTTTAAATCGGCACTCTAGCTGCGCTGGCGAGTGCACCACGGAGTGCCTCCAAAAGCTTGTATTCACTAAAAATCAGTGTAATTTGTCTTATTGTAGCATAAATAATCTAGTTCCATCGAAACTACAAGTAGAATATATTTCCAAAGATACATGAAAAATCGTCGTTTCAGACCGTGAAACGCTCAAATATGATGTAAAAACTGTTCTTTAAAACATGTCTCCAAATCACTTGAAAATGCGTTTTCTAAGCGAATTACGTGTTTTTAGGGTGTTTTGCAGTAACTTCTATAGTTCAAATTGGCACTGTAGCTGCGCTGGCGAGTGCACCACGGAGTGCCTCCAAAAGCTTGTATTCACTAAAAATCAGTGTATTTTGTCTTATTGTAGCATAAATAACCTAGTTCCATCGAAACTACAGGTAGAATATGTTTCCAAAGATACATGCAAAATCGTCTTTTCAGACCGTGAAACGCTCAAATATGATGTAAAAACTGTTTCTCAAAACATGTCTCCAAATCACTTGAAAATGCGTTTTCTAAGCGAATTACGTGTTTTTAAGGTGTTTTGCAGTAACTTCTATAGTTAAAATCGGCACTCTAGCTGCGCTGGCGAGTGCACCACGGAGTGCCTCCAAAAGCTTGTATTCACTAAAAATGCGTTTTCTAAGCGAATTACGTGTTTTTAATGTGTTTTGCAGTAACTTCTATAGTTAAAATCGGCACTGTAGCTGCGCTGGCGAGTGCACCACGGAGTGCCTCCAAAAGCTTGTATTCACTAAAAATCAGCGTATTTTGTCTTATTTTAGCATAAATAACATAGTTCCATCGAAACTACAGGTAGGTAGAATATGTTTTCTAAGTCTACATGCAAAATCGTCGTTTCAGACCGTGAAACGCTCAAATGTGATGTAAAAACTGTTTCTCAAAACATATCTCCAAATCACTTGAAAATGCGTTTTCTAAGCGAATTACGTGTTTATAAGGTGTCTTGTAGTAACTTCTATAGTCCAAATCGGCACTCTAGCGGCGCTGGCGAGTTTACCACGGAGTGCCTCCAAAAGCTAGTATTCACTAAAAATCAGTGTATTTTGTCTTACTGTAGCATAAATAACCTAGTTCCATCGAAACTACATGTAGAATATGTTTCCAAAGATACATGCAAAATCGTCGTTTCAGACCGTGGAACGCTCAATTATGATGTAAAAGCTGTTTTTAAAACATGTCTCCAAATCACTTGAAAATGCGTTTTCTAAGCGAATTACGTGTTTTTAAGGTGTTTTGCAGTAACTTCTATAGTTCAAATCGGCACTGTAGCTGCGCTGGCGAGTGCACCACGGAGTGCCTCCAAAAGCTTGTATTTACTAAAAATCAGTGTATTTTTTCTTATTGTAGCATAAATAACCTAGTTCCATCGAAACTACAGGTAGAATATGTTTCCAAAGATACATGCAAAATCGTCTTTTCAGACCGTGAAACGCTCAAATATGATGTAAAAACTGTTTCTCAAAACATGTCTCCAAATCACTTGAAAATGCATTTTCTAAGCGAATTACGTGTTTTTAAGGTGTTTTGCAGTAACATCTATAGTTCAAAAAATTTTTCTCTAAACATGTCTCCAAATCACTTGAAAATGCGTTTTCTAAGCGAATTACGTGTTTTTAAGGTGTTTTGCAGTAACTTCTATAGTTCAATCGGCACTCTAGCTGCGCTGGCGAGTGCCCCACGGAGTGCCTCCAAAAGCTTGTATTCACTAAATATCAGTGAATTTTGTCTTATTGTAGCATAAATAACCTAGTTTCATCGAATCTACAGGTAGAATATGTTTCCAAAGATACATGCAAAATCGACGTTTCAGACCGTGAAACGCTCAAATATGATGTAAAAACTGTTTCTCAAAACATGTCTCCAAATCAATTGAAAATGCGTTTTCTAAGCGAATTACGTGTTTTTAAGGTGTTTTGCAGTAACTGGTATAGTTCAAATCGGCACTCTAGCTGCGCTGGACAGTGCACCACGGAGTGCCTCCAAAAGCTTGTATTCACTAAAAATCAGTGTATTTTGTCTTATTGTAGCATAAATAACCTAGTTCCATCGAAACTACAGGCAGAATATGTTTCCAAAGATACATGCAAAATCGTCGTTTCAGACCGTGAAACGCTCAAATATGATGTAAAAACTCTTTCTCAAAACATGTCTCCAAATTTCTTGAAAATGCGTTTTCTAAGCGAATTACGTGTTTTTAAGGTGTTTTGCAGTAACTTCTATAGTTCAAATCGACACTCTAAATGCGCTGGCGAGTGCACCACGGAGTGCCTTCAAAAGCTTGTATTCACTAAAAACCAGTGTATTTTAACTTATTGTAGCATAAAGAACCTAGTTCCCTCGAAACTACAGGTAGAATATGTTTCCTAAGTCTACATGCAAAATCGTCGTTTCAGACCGTGAAACGCTCAAATATGATGTAAAAACTGTTTCTCAAAACATGTCTCCAAATCACCTGAAAATGCGTTTTCTAAGCGAATTACGTGTTTGTAAGGTGTTTTGCTGTAACTTCTATAGTTTAAATCGGCAATCTAGCTGCGCTGGCGAGTGCACCACGGAGCGCCTCCAAAAGCTTGTATTCACTAAAATTCAGTGCGTTCCGTCTTATTGTAGCATAAATAACCTAGTTCCATCGAAACTACAGGTAGAATATGTTTCCAAAGATACATGCAAAATCGTCGTTTCAGACCGTGAAACGCTCAAATATGATGTAAAAACTGATTTCTCAAAACATGTCTCCAAATTACTTGAAAATGCGTTTTCTAAGCGAATTACGTGTTTTTAAGGTGTTTTGCAGTAACCTCTATATTTCAAAACGGCACTCTAGCTGCGCTGGCGAGTGCACCACGGAGTGCCTCCAAAAGCTTGTATTCACTAAAAATCAGTGCATTTTGTCTCATTGTAGCATAAATAACCTAGTTCCATCGAAACTACATGCAGAATATGGTTCCAAAGATACATGCAAAATCGTCGTTTCAGACCGTGAAACGCTCAAATATGATGTAAAAACTGTTTCTCAAAACATGTCTCCAAATCACATAAAAATGCGTTTTCGAAGCGAATTACGTGTTATTAAGGTGTTTTTCAGCAACTTCTATAGTTCAAATCGACACTAGCTGCGCTGGCGAGTGCACCACGGAGTGCCTCCAAAAGCTTGTATTCACTAAAAATCAGTGTAATTTGTCTTATTGTAGCATAAATAATCTAGTTCCATCGAAACTACAAGTAGAATATATTTCCAAAGATACATGAAAAATCGTCGTTTCAGACCGTGAAACGCTCAAATATGATGTAAAAACTGTTCCTCAAAACATGTATCCAAATCACTTGAAAATGCGTTTTCTAAGCGAATTACGTGTTTTTAAGGTGTTTTGCAGTAACTTCTATAGTTCAAATCGGCACTCTAGCTGCGCTGGCGAGTGCACCACGGAGTGCCTCCAAAAGCTTGTATTCACTAAAAATCAGTGTACTTTGTCTTATTTTAGCATAAATAACATAATTCCATCGAAACTGCAGGTTATAATATGTTTCCTAAGTCTACATGCAAAATCGTCGTTTCAGACCGTGAAACGCTCAAATGTGATGTAAAAACTGTTTCTCAAAACATGTCTCCAAATCACTTGAAAATGCGTTTTCTAAGCGAATTACGTGTTTTTAAGGTGTTTTGCAGTAACTTCTATAGTTCAAATCGGCACTCTAGCTGCGCTGGCGAGTGCACCACGGAGTGCCTCCAAAAGCCTGTATTCACTAAAAATGCGTTTTCTAAGCGAATTACGTGTTTTTAAGGTGTTTTGCAGTAACTTCTATAGTTCAAATCGGCACTGTAGCTGCGCTGGCGAGTGCACCACGGAGTGCCTCCAAAAGCTTGTATTCACTAAAAATCAGTGTATTTTGTCTTATTTTAGCATAAATAACATAGTTCCATCGAAACTACAGGTAGAATATGTTTTCTAAGTCTACATGCAAAATCGTCGTTTCAGACCGTGAAACGCTCAAATGTGATGTAAAAATTGTTTCTCAAAACATGTCTCCAAATCATTTGAAAATGCGTTTTCTAAGCGAACTACGTGTTTATAAGGTGTCTTGTAGTAACTTCTATAGTCCAAATCGGCACTCTAGCGGCGCTGGCGAGTGCACCACGGAGTGCCTCCAAAAGCTAGTATTTACTAAAATCAGTGTATTTTGTCTTACTGTAGCATAAATAACCTAGTTCCATCGAAACTACATGTAGAATATGTTTCCAAAGATACATGCAAAATCGTCGTTTTAGACCGCGGAGCGCTCAATTATGATGTAAAAGCTGTTTTTCAAAACATATCTCCAAATCACTTGAAAATGCGTTTTCTAAGCGAATTACGTGTTTTTAAGGTGTTTTGCAGTAACTTCTATAGTTCAAATCGGCACTGTAGCTGCGCTGGCGAGTGCACCACGGAGTGCCTCCAAAAGCTTGTATTCAATAAAAATCAGTGTATTTTGTCTTATTGTAGCATAAATAACCTAGTTCCATCGAAACTACAGGTAGAATATGTTTCCAAAGATACATGCAAAATCGTCTTTTCAGACCGTGAAACGCTCAAATATGATGTAAAAACTGTTTCTCAAAACATGTCTCCATATCACTTGAAAATGCATTTTCTAAGCGAATTACGTGTTTTTAAGGTGTTTTGCAGTAACATCTATAGTTCAAAAATTGTTTCTCTAAACATGTCTCCAAATCACTTGAAAATGCGTTTTCTAAGCGAATTACGTGTTTTTAAGGTGTTTTGCAGTAACTTCTATAGTTCAAATCGGCACTCTAGCTGCGCTGGCGAGTGCACCACGGAGTGCCTCCAAAAGCTTGTATTCACTAAAAATTAGTGTATTTTGTCTTATTGTAGCATAAATAACCTAGTTCCATCGAAACTACAGGTAGAATATGTTTCCAAAGATACATGCAAATCGTCGTTTCAGACCGTGAAACGCTCAAATATGATGTAAAAACTGTTTCTCAAAACATGTCTCCAACTCACTTGAAAATGCGTTTTCTAAGCGAATTACGTGTTTTTAAGGTGTTTTGCAGTAACTTCTATAGGTCAATCGGCACTCTAGCTGCGCTGGCGAGTGCACCACGGAGTGCCTCCAAAAGCTTGTATTCACTAAATATCAGTGAATTTTGCCTTATTGTAGCATAAATAACCTAGTTCTATCGAAACTACAGGTAGAATATGTTTCCAAAGATACATGCAAAATCGTCGTTTCAGACCGTGAAACGCTCAAATATGATGTAAATCTGTTTCTCAAAACATGTCTCCAAATCACTTGAAAATGCGTTTTCTATGCGAATTACGTGTTTTTAAGGTGTTTTGCAGTAACTTCTATAGTTCAAATCGGCACTCTAGCTGCGCTGGCGAGTGCAACACGGAGTGCCTCCACAAGCTTGTATTCACTAAAAATCAGGTTATTTTGTCTTATTGTATCATAAATAACCTAGTTCCATCGAAACTATAGGTAGCATATGTAACCTAAGTCTATATGCAAAATTGTCGTTTCAGACCGTGAAACGCTCAAATATGATGTAAAAACTGTTTCTAAAAACATGTTTCCAAATCACTTGAAAATGCGTTTTCTAGGCGATTTACGTATTTTTAGGGTGTTTTGCAGTAACTTCTATAGTTCAAATCGGCACTCTAGCTGCGCTGGCGAGTGCACCACGGAGTGCCTGCAAAAGCTTGTATTCACTAAAAATCAGTGTATTTTGTCTTATTGTAGCATAAATAACCTAGTTCCATCGAAACTACAGGTAGAATATGTTTCCAAAGATACATGCAAAATCGTCTTTTCAGACCGTGAAACGCTCAAATATGATGTAAAAACTGTTTCTCAAAACATGTCTCCAAATCACTTGAAAATGCGTTTTCTAAGCGAATTACGTGTTTTTAAGGTGTTTTGCAGTAACTTCTATAGTTCAAATCGGCACTCTAGCTGCGCTGGCGAGTGCACCACGGAGTGCCTCCAAAAGCTTGTATTCACTAAAAATGCGTTTTCTAAGCGAATTACGTGTTTTTAAGGTGTTTTGCAGTAACTTCTATAGTTCAAATCGGCACTGTAGCTGCGCTGGCGAGTGCACCACGGAGTGCCTCCAAAAGCTTGTATTCACTAAAAATCAGTGTATTTTGTCTTATTTGAGCATAAATAACATAGTTCCATCAAAACTACAGGTAGAATATGTTTCCTAAGTCTACATGCAAAATCGTCGTTTCAGACCGTGAAACGCTCAAATGTGATGTAAAAATTGTTTCTCAAAACATGTCTCCAAATCACTTGAAAATGCGTTTTCTAAGCGAATTACGTGTTTATAAGGTGTCTTGTAGTAACTTCTATAGTCCAAATCGGCACTCTAGCGGCGCTGGCGAGTGCACCACGGAGTGCCTCCAAAAGCTAGTATTCACTAAAAATCAGTGTATTTTGTCTTACTGTAGCATAAATAACCTAGTTCCATCGAAACTACATGTAGAATATGTTTCCAAAGATACATGCAAAATCGTCGTTTCAGACCGTGGAACGCTCAATTATGATGTAAAAGCTGATTTTCAAAACATATCTCCAAATCACTTGAAAATGCGTTTTCTAAGCGAATTACGTGTTTTTAAGGTGTTTTGCAGTAACTTCTATAGTTCAAATCGGCACTGTAGCTGCGCTGGCGAGTGCACCACGGAGTGCCTCCAAAAGCTTGTATTCACTAAAAATCAGTGTATTTTGTCTTATTGTAGCATAAATAACCTAGTTCCATCGAAACTACAGGTAGAATATGTTTCCAAAGATACATGCAAAATCGTCTTTTCAGACCGTGAAACGCTCAAATATGATGTAAAAACTGTTTCTCAAAACATGTCTCCATATCACTTGAAAATGCATTTTCTAAGCGAATTACGTGTTTTTAAGGTGTTTTGCAGTAACATCTATAGTTCAAAAATTGTTTCTCTAAACATGTCTCCAAATCACTTGAAAATGCGTTTTCTAAGCGAATTACGTGTTTTTAAGGTGTTTTGCAGTAACTTCTATAGTTCAAATCGGCACTCTAGCTGCGCTGGCGAGTGCACCACGGAGTGCCTCCAAAAGCTTGTATTCACTAAAAATTAGTGTATTTTGTCTTATTGTAGCATAAATAACCTAGTTCCATCGAAACTACAGGTAGAATATGTTTCCAAAGATACATGCAAATCGTCGTTTCAGACCGTGAAACGCTCAAATATGATGTAAAAACTGTTTCTCAAAACATGTCTCCAACTCACTTGAAAATGCGTTTTCTAAGCGAATTACGTGTTTTTAAGGTGTTTTGCAGTAACTTCTATAGTTCAATCGGCACTCTAGCTGCGCTGGCGAGTGCACCACGGAGTGCCTCCAAAAGCTTGTATTCTCTAAATATCAGTGAATTTTGCCTTATTGTAGCATAAATAACCTAGTTCTATCGAAACTACAGGTAGAATATGTTTCCAAAGATACATGCAAAATCGTCGTTTCAGACCGTGAAACGCTCAAATATGATGTAAATCTGTTTCACAAAACATGTCTCCAAATCACTTGAAAATGCGTTTTCTATGCGAATTACGTGTTTTTAAGGTGTTTTGCAGTAACTTCTATAGTTCAAATCGGCACTCTAGCTGCGCTGGCGAGTGCAACACGGAGTGCCTCCACAAGCTTGTATTCACTAAAAATCAGGTTATTTTGTCTTATTGTATCATAAATAACCTAGTTCCATCGAAACTATAGGTAGCATATGTAACCTAAGTCTACATGCAAAATTGTCGTTTCAGACCGTGAAACGCTCAAATATGATGTAAAAACTGTTTCTCAAAACATGTTTCCAAATCACTTAAAAATGCGTTTTCTAGGCGAATTACGTATTTTTAGGGTGTTTTGCAGTAACTTCTATAGTTCAAATCGGCACTCTAGCTGCGCTGGCGAGTGCACCACGGAGTGCCTGCAAAAGCTTGTATTCACTAAAAATCAGTGTATTTTGTCTTATTGTAGCATAAATAACCTAGTTCCATCGAAACTACAGGTAGAATATGTTTCCAAAGATACATGCAAATTCGTCGTTTCAGACCGTGAAACGCTCAAATATGATGTAAAAACTGTTTCTCAAAACATGTCTCCAAATCACTTGAAAATGCGTTTTCTAGGCGAACTACGTGTTTTTAAGGTGTTTTGAAATAACTTCTATCGTTCAAATCGACACTCTAGCTGCGCTGGCGAGTGTACCACGGAGTGCCTTCAAAAGCTTGTATTCACTAAAAACCAGTGTATTTTAACTTATTGTAGCATAAAGAACCTAGTTCCATCGAAACTACAGGTAAAATATGATTCCTAAGTCTACATGCAAAATCGTCGCTTCAGACCGTGAAACGCTCAAATATGATGTAAAAACTGTTTCTCATAACATGTTTCCAAATCACTTAAAAATGCGTTTTCTAAGCGAATTACGTGTTTTTAATGTGTTTTGCAGTAACTTCTATAGTTCAAATCGGCACTCTAGCTGCGCTGGCGAGTGCACCACGGAGTGCCTCCAAAAGCTTGTATTCACTAAAAATTAGTGTATTTTGTCTTATTGTAGCATAAATAACCTAGTTCCATCGAAACTACAGGTAGAATATGTTTCCAAAGATACATGCAAATCGTCGTTTCAGACCGTGAAACGCTCAAATATGATGTAAAAACTGTTTCTCAAAACATGTCTCCAACTCACTTGAAAATGCGTTTTCTAAGCGAATTACGTGTTTTTAAGGTGTTTTGCAGTAACTTCTATAGGTCAATCGGCACTCTAGCTGCGCTGGCGAGTGCACCACGGAGTGCCTCCAAAAGCTTGTATTCACTAAATATCAGTGAATTTTGCCTTATTGTAGCATAAATAACCTAGTTCTATCGAAACTACAGGTAGAATATGTTTCCAAAGATACATGCAAAATCGTCGTTTCAGACCGTGAAACGCTCAAATATGATGTAAATCTGTTTCTCAAAACATGTCTCCAAATCACTTGAAAATGCGTTTTCTATGCGAATTACGTGTTTTTAAGGTGTTTTGCAGTAACTTCTATAGTTCAAATCGGCACTCTAGCTGCGCTGGCGAGTGCAACACGGAGTGCCTCCACAAGCTTGTATTCACTAAAAATCAGGTTATTTTGTCTTATTGTATCATAAATAACCTAGTTCCATCGAAACTATAGGTAGCATATGTAACCTAAGTCTATATGCAAAATTGTCGTTTCAGACCGTGAAACGCTCAAATATGATGTAAAAACTGTTTCTAAAAACATGTTTCCAAATCACTTGAAAATGCGTTTTCTAGGCGATTTACGTATTTTTAGGGTGTTTTGCAGTAACTTCTATAGTTCAAATCGGCACTCTAGCTGCGCTGGCGAGTGCACCACGGAGTGCCTGCAAAAGCTTGTATTCACTAAAAATCAGTGTATTTTGTCTTATTGTAGCATAAATAACCTAGTTCCATCGAAACTACAGGTAGAATATGTTTCCAAAGATACATGCAAAATCGTCTTTTCAGACCGTGAAACGCTCAAATATGATGTAAAAACTGTTTCTCAAAACATGTCTCCAAATCACTTGAAAATGCGTTTTCTAAGCGAATTACGTGTTTTTAAGGTGTTTTGCAGTAACTTCTATAGTTCAAATCGGCACTCTAGCTGCGCTGGCGAGTGCACCACGGAGTGCCTCCAAAAGCTTGTATTCACTAAAAATGCGTTTTCTAAGCGAATTACGTGTTTTTAAGGTGTTTTGCAGTAACTTCTATAGTTCAAATCGGCACTGTAGCTGCGCTGGCGAGTGCACCACGGAGTGCCTCCAAAAGCTTGTATTCACTAAAAATCAGTGTATTTTGTCTTATTTGAGCATAAATAACATAGTTCCATCAAAACTACAGGTAGAATATGTTTCCTAAGTCTACATGCAAAATCGTCGTTTCAGACCGTGAAACGCTCAAATGTGATGTAAAAATTGTTTCTCAAAACATGTCTCCAAATCACTTGAAAATGCGTTTTCTAAGCGAATTACGTGTTTATAAGGTGTCTTGTAGTAACTTCTATAGTCCAAATCGGCACTCTAGCGGCGCTGGCGAGTGCACCACGGAGTGCCTCCAAAAGCTAGTATTCACTAAAAATCAGTGTATTTTGTCTTACTGTAGCATAAATAACCTAGTTCCATCGAAACTACATGTAGAATATGTTTCCAAAGATACATGCAAAATCGTCGTTTCAGACCGTGGAACGCTCAATTATGATGTAAAAGCTGATTTTCAAAACATATCTCCAAATCACTTGAAAATGCGTTTTCTAAGCGAATTACGTGTTTTTAAGGTGTTTTGCAGTAACTTCTATAGTTCAAATCGGCACTGTAGCTGCGCTGGCGAGTGCACCACGGAGTGCCTCCAAAAGCTTGTATTCACTAAAAATCAGTGTATTTTGTCTTATTGTAGCATAAATAACCTAGTTCCATCGAAACTACAGGTAGAATATGTTTCCAAAGATACATGCAAAATCGTCTTTTCAGACCGTGAAACGCTCAAATATGATGTAAAAACTGTTTCTCAAAACATGTCTCCATATCACTTGAAAATGCATTTTCTAAGCGAATTACGTGTTTTTAAGGTGTTTTGCAGTAACATCTATAGTTCAAAAATTGTTTCTCTAAACATGTCTCCAAATCACTTGAAAATGCGTTTTCTAAGCGAATTACGTGTTTTTAAGGTGTTTTGCAGTAACTTCTATAGTTCAAATCGGCACTCTAGCTGCGCTGGCGAGTGCACCACGGAGTGCCTCCAAAAGCTTGTATTCACTAAAAATTAGTGTATTTTGTCTTATTGTAGCATAAATAACCTAGTTCCATCGAAACTACAGGTAGAATATGTTTCCAAAGATACATGCAAATCGTCGTTTCAGACCGTGAAACGCTCAAATATGATGTAAAAACTGTTTCTCAAAACATGTCTCCAACTCACTTGAAAATGCGTTTTCTAAGCGAATTACGTGTTTTTAAGGTGTTTTGCAGTAACTTCTATAGTTCAATCGGCACTCTAGCTGCGCTGGCGAGTGCACCACGGAGTGCCTCCAAAAGCTTGTATTCTCTAAATATCAGTGAATTTTGCCTTATTGTAGCATAAATAACCTAGTTCTATCGAAACTACAGGTAGAATATGTTTCCAAAGATACATGCAAAATCGTCGTTTCAGACCGTGAAACGCTCAAATATGATGTAAATCTGTTTCACAAAACATGTCTCCAAATCACTTGAAAATGCGTTTTCTATGCGAATTACGTGTTTTTAAGGTGTTTTGCAGTAACTTCTATAGTTCAAATCGGCACTCTAGCTGCGCTGGCGAGTGCAACACGGAGTGCCTCCACAAGCTTGTATTCACTAAAAATCAGGTTATTTTGTCTTATTGTATCATAAATAACCTAGTTCCATCGAAACTATAGGTAGCATATGTAACCTAAGTCTACATGCAAAATTGTCGTTTCAGACCGTGAAACGCTCAAATATGATGTAAAAACTGTTTCTCAAAACATGTTTCCAAATCACTTAAAAATGCGTTTTCTAGGCGAATTACGTATTTTTAGGGTGTTTTGCAGTAACTTCTATAGTTCAAATCGGCACTCTAGCTGCGCTGGCGAGTGCACCACGGAGTGCCTGCAAAAGCTTGTATTCACTAAAAATCAGTGTATTTTGTCTTATTGTAGCATAAATAACCTAGTTCCATCGAAACTACAGGTAGAATATGTTTCCAAAGATACATGCAAATTCGTCGTTTCAGACCGTGAAACGCTCAAATATGATGTAAAAACTGTTTCTCAAAACATGTCTCCAAATCACTTGAAAATGCGTTTTCTAGGCGAACTACGTGTTTTTAAGGTGTTTTGAAATAACTTCTATCGTTCAAATCGACACTCTAGCTGCGCTGGCGAGTGTACCACGGAGTGCCTTCAAAAGCTTGTATTCACTAAAAACCAGTGTATTTTAACTTATTGTAGCATAAAGAACCTAGTTCCATCGAAACTACAGGTAAAATATGATTCCTAAGTCTACATGCAAAATCGTCGCTTCAGACCGTGAAACGCTCAAATATGATGTAAAAACTGTTTCTCATAACATGTTTCCAAATCACTTAAAAATGCGTTTTCTAAGCGAATTACGTGTTTTTAATGTGTTTTGCAGTAACTTCTATAGTTCAAATCGGCACTCTAGCTGCGCTGGCGAGTGCACCACGGAGTGCCTCCAAAAGCTTGTATTTACTAAAAATCAGTGTATTTTGTCCTATTGTAGCATAAATAACCTAGTTCCAACGAAACTACAGGCAGAATATGTTTCCAAAGATACATGCAAAATCGTCTTTTCAGACCGTGAAACGCTCAAATATGATATAAAAACTCTTTCTCAAAACATGTCTCCAAATCACTTGGAAATGCGTTTTCTAAACGAATTACGTGTTTTAAGGTGTTTTGCAGTAACTTCTATAGTTCAAATCGGCACTCTAGCTGCGCTGGCGAGTGCACCACGGAGTGCCTTCAAAAGCTTGTATTCACTAAAAATCAGTGTATTTTGTCTTATTGTAGCATAAATAACCTAGTTCCATCGTAACTATAGGTAGCATATGTAACCTAAGTCTACATGCAAATTTGTAGTTTCAGACCGTGAAACGCTCAAATATGATGTAAAAACTGTTTCTCAAAACATGTCTCCAAATCACTTGAAAATGCGTTTTCTAAGCGAATTACGTGTTTTTAATTTGTTTTGCAGTGACTTCTATAGTTCAAATCGGCACTCTAGCTGCGCTGGCGAGTGCACCACGGAGTGCCTTCAAAGCTTGTATTCACTAAAAATGCGTTTTCTAAGCGAATTACGTGTTTTTAAGGTGTTTTGCAGTAACCTCTATAGTTCAAATCGGCACTGTAGCTGCGCTGGCGAGTGCACCACGGAGTGCCTCCAAAAGTTTGTATTCACTAAAAATCAGTGTATTTTGTCTTATTGTAGCATAAATAACCTAGTTATATCGAAACTACAGGTAGAATATGTTTCCTAAGTCTACATGCAAAATCGTCGTTTCAGACCGTGAAACGCTCAAATATGATGTAAAAACTGTTTCTCAAAACATGTCTCCAAATAACTTGAAAATGCATTTTCTAAGCGAATTACGTGTTTTAAGGTGTTTTGCAGTAACATCTATAGTTCAAAAATTGTTTCTCTAAACATGTCTCCAAATCACTTGAAAATGCGTTTTCTAAGCGAATTACGTGTTTTTAAGGTGTTTTGCAGTAACTTCTATAGTTCAAATCGGCACTCTAGCTGCGCTGGCGAGTGCACCACGGAGTGCCTCCAAAAGCTTGTATTCACTAAAAATTAGTGTATTTTGTCTTATTGTAGCATAAATAACTTAGTTCCATCGAAACTACAGGTAGAATATGTTTCCAAAGATACATGCAAATCGTCGTTTCAGACCGTGAAACGCTCAAATATGATGTAAAAACTGTTTCTCAAAACATGTCTCCAACTCACTTGAAAATGCGTTTTCTAAGCGAATTACGTGTTTTTAAGGTGTTTTGCAGTAACTTCTATAGTTCAATCGGCACTCTAGCTGCGCTGGCGAGTGCACCACGGAGTGCCTCCAAAAGCTTGTATTCACTAAATATCAGTGAATTTTGCCTTATTGTAGCATAAATAACCTAGTTCTATCGAAACTACAGGTAGAATATGTTTCCAAAGATACATGCAAATTCGTCGTTTCAGACCGTGAAACGCTCAAATATGATGTAAATCTGTTTCTCAAAACATGTCTCCAAATTACTTGAAAATGCGTTTTCTATGCGAATTACGTGTTTTTAAGGTGTTTTGCAGTAACTTCTATAGTTCAAATCGGCACTCTAGCAGCGCTGGCGAGTGCAACACGGAGTGCCTCCACAAGCTTGTATTCACTAAAAATCAGGTTATTTTGTCTTATTGTATCATAAATAACCTAGTTCCATCGAAACTATAGGTAGCATATGTAACCTAAGTCTACATGCAAAATTGTCGTTTCAGACCGTGAAACGCTCAAATATGATGTAAAAACTGTTTCTCAAAACATGTTTCCAAATCACTTGAAAATGCGTTTTCTAGGCGAATTACGTATTTTTAGGGTGTTTTGCAGTAACTTCTATAGTTCAAATCGGCACTCTAGCTGCGCTGGCGAGTGCACCACGGAGTGCCTGCAAAAGCTTGTATTCACTAAAAATCAGTGTATTTTGTCTTATTGTAGCATAAATAACCTAGTTCCATCGAAACTACAGGTAGAATATGTTTCCAAAGATACATGCAAATTCGTCGTTTCAGACCGTGAAACGCTCAAATATGATGTAAAAACTGTTTCTCAAAACATGTCTCCAAATCACTTGAAAATGCGTTTTCTAGGCGAACTACGTGTTTTTAAGGTGTTTTGAAATAACTTCTATCGTTCAAATCGACACTCTAGCTGCGCTGGCGAGTGTACCACGGAGTGCCTTCAAAAGCTTGTATTCACTAAAAACCAGTGTATTTTAACTTATTGTAGCATAAAGAACCTAGTTCCATCGAAACTACAGGTAGAATATGATTCCTAAGTCTACATGCAAAATCGTCGCTTCAGACCGTGAAACGCTCAAATATGATGTAAAAACTGTTTCTCATAACATGTTTCCAAATCACTTAAAAATGCGTTTTCTAAGCGAATTACGTGTTTTTAATGTGTTTTGCAGTAACTTCTATAGTTCAAATCGGCACTCTAGCTGCGCTGGCGAGTGCACCACGGAGTGCCTCCAAAAGCTTGTGTTTACTAAAAATCAGTGTATTTTGTCTTATTGTAGCATAAATAACCTAGTTCCAACGAAACTACAGGCAGAATATGTTTCCAAAGATACATGCAAAATCGTCTTTTCAGACCGTGAAACGCTCAAATATGATATAAAAACTCTTTCTCAAAACATGTCTCCAAATCATTTGGAAATGCGTTTTCTAAACGAATTACGTGTTTTAAGGTGTTTTGCAGTAACTTCTATAGTTCAAATCGGCACTCTAGCTGCGCTGGCGAGTGCACCACGGAGTGCCTTCAAAAGCTTGTATTCACTAAAAATGCGTTTTCTAAGCGAATTACGTGTTTTTAAGGTGTTTTGCAGTAACCTCTATAGTTCAAATCGGCACTGTAGCTGCGCTGGCGAGTGCACCACGGAGTGCCTCCAAAAGTTTGTATTCACTAAAAATCAGTGTATTTTGTCTTATTGTAGCATAAATAACCTAGTTATATCGAAACTACAGGTAGAATATGTTTCCTAAGTGATGTAAAAACTGTTTCTCAAAACATGTTTCCAAATCACTTGAAAATGCGTTTACTAGGCGAATTACGTATTTTTAGGGTGTTTTGCAGTAACTTCTATAGTTCAAATCGGCACTCTAGCTGCGCTGGCGAGTGCACCACGGAGTGCCTGCAAAAGCTTGTATTCACTAAAAATCAGTGTATTTTGTCTTATTGTAGCATAAATAACCTAGTTCCATCGAAACTACAGGTAGAATATGTTTTCAAAGATACATGCAAATTCGTCGTTTCAGACCGTGAAACGCTCAAATATGATGTAACAACTGTTTCTCAAAACATGTCTCCAAATCACTTGAAAATGCGTTTTCTAGGCGAACTACGTGTTTTTAAGGTGTTTTGCAGTAACTTCTATCCTTCAAATCGACACTCTAGCTGCGCTGGCAAGTCTACATGCAAAATCGTCGTTTCAGACCGTGAAACGCTCAAATATGATGTAAAAACTGATTCTCAAAACATGTCACCAAATCGCTTGAAAATGCGTTTTCTAAGCGAATTACGTGTTTTTAAGGTGTTTTGCTGTAACTTCCATAGTTCAAATCGGCACTCTAGCTGCGCTGGCGAGTGCACCACGGAGTGCCTCCAAAAGCTTGTATTCACAAAAAATCAGTGCGTTTCGTCTTATTGTAGCATAAATAACTTAGTTCCATCGAAACTACAGGGAGAATATGTTTCCAAAGATACATGCAAAATCGTCTTTTCAGACCGTGAAACGCTCAAATATGATGTAAAAACTGTTTTTCAAAACATGTTTCCAAATCACTTGAAAATGCGTTTTCTTAGCGAATTACGTGTTTTTAAGGTGTTTTGCAGTAACTTCTATAGTTCAATCGGCACTCTAGCTGCGCTGGCGAGTGCACCACGGAGTGCCTCCAAAAGCTTGTATTCACTAAATATCAGTGAATTTTGTCTTATTGTAGCATAAATAACCTAGTTCCATCGAAACTACAGGTAGAATATGTTTCCAAAGATACATGCAAAATCGTCGTTTTAGACCGTGAAACGCTCAAATATGATGTAAAAACTATTTCTCAAAACATGTCTCCAAATCGCTTAAAAATGCGTTTTTTAAGCGAATTACGTGTTTTTAAGGTGTTTTGCAGTAACTCCTATAGTTCAAATCGGCACTCTAGCTGCGCTGGCGAGTGCACCACGGAGTGCCTCCAAAAGCTTGTATTTACTACAAATCAGTGTATTTTGTCTTATTGTAGCATAAATAACCTAGTTCCATTGAAACTACAGGCAGAATATGGTTCCAAAGATTCATGCAAAATCGTCGATTCAGACCGTGAAACGCTCAAATATGATGTAAAAACTGTTTCTCAAAACATGTCTCCAAATCACTTGAAAATGCGTTTTCTAAGCGAATTACGTGTTTTTAAGGTGTTTTGCTGTAACTTCTATAGTTTAAATCGGCAATCTAGCTGCGCTGGCGAGTGCACCACGGAGCGCCTCCAAAAGCTTGTATTCACTAAAATTCAGTGCGTTCCGTCTTATTGTAGCATAAATAACCTAGTTCCATCGAAACTACAGGTAGAATATGTTTCCAAAGATACATGCAAAATCGTCGTTTCAGACCGTGAAACGCTCAAATATGATGTAAAAACTGTTTCTCAAAACATGTCTCCAAATTACTTGAAAATGCGTTTTCTAAGCGAATTACGTGTTTTTAAGGTGTTTTGCAGTAACCTCTATATTTCAAATCGGCACTCAAGCTGCGCTGGCGAGTGCACCACGGAGTGCCTCCAAAAGCTTGTATTCACTAAAAATCAGTGCATTTTGTCTCATTGTAGCATAAATAACCTAGTTTATCGAAACTACAGGCAGAATATGGTTCCAAAGATACATGCAAAATCGTCGTTTCAGACCGTGAAACGCTCAAATATGATGTAAAAACTGTTTCTCAAAACATGTCTCCAAATCACATAAAAATGCGTTTTCGAAGCGAATTACGTGTTATTAAGGTGTTTTTCAGCAACTTCTATAGTTCAAATCGACACTCTAGCTGCGTTGGCGAGTGCACCACGGAGTGCCTCCAAATGCTTGTATCCACTAAATATCAGTGAATTTTGTCTTATTGTAGCATAAATAAACTAGTTCCATCGAAACTACAGGTAGAATATGTTTCCAAAGATACATGCAAAATCGTCGTTTCAGACCGTGAAACGCTCAAATATGATGTAATAACTGTTTCTCAAAACATGTCTCCAAATCACTTGAAAATGCGTTTTCTAAACAAATTACGTGTTTTAAGGTGTTTTGCAGTAACTTCTATAGTTCAAATTGGCACTCTAGCTGCGCTGGCGAGTGCACCACGGAGTGCCTCTACAAGCTTGTATTCACTAAAAATCAGTGTATTTTGTCTTATTGTAGCATAAATAACCTAGTTCCATCGAAACTATAAGTAGCATATGTAACGTAAGTCTACATGCAAAATTGTCGTTTCAGACCGTGAAACGCTCAAATATGATGTAAAAACTGTTTCTCAAAACATGTCTCCAAATCACTTGAAAATGCGTTTTCAAAGCGAATTACGTGTTATTAAGGTGTTTTTCAGCAACTTCTATAGTTCAAATCGGCACTCTAGCTGCGCTGGCGGGTGCACCACGGAGTGCCTGCAAAAGCATGTATTCATTAATAATCAGTGTATTTTGTCTTATTGTAGCATAAATAACCTAGTTCCATCGAAACTACAGGAAGAATATGTTTCCTAAGTCTACATGCAAAATCGTCGTTTCAGACCGTGAAACGCTCAAATATGATGTAAAAACTGTTTCTCAAATCATGTCTCCAAATCACTTGAAAATGCGTTTTCTAAGCGAATTACGTGTTTTTAAGTTGTTTTGCAGTAACTTCTATAGTTTAAATCGGCACTCTAGCTGCGCTGGCGAGTGCACCACGGAGTGCCTCCAAAAGCTTGTATTCACTAAAAATCAGTGTAATTTGTCTTATTGTAGCATAAATAATCTAGTTCCATCGAAACTACAAGTAGAATATATTTCCAAAGATACATGAAAAATCGTCGTTTCAGACCGTGAAACGCTCAAATATGATTTAAAACTGTTCTTTAAAACATGTCTCCAAATCACTTGAAAATGCGTTTTCTAAGCGAATTACGTGTTTTTAAGGTGTTTTGCAGTAACTTCTATAGTTCAAATCGGCACTGTAGCTGCGCTGGCGAGTGCACCACGGAGTGCCTCCAAAAGCTTGTATTCACTAAAAATCAGTGTATTTTGTCTTATTGTAGCATAAATAACCTAGTTCCATCGAAACTACAGGTAGAATATGTTTCCAAAGATACATGCAAAATAGTCTTTTCAGACCGTGAAACGCTCAAATATGATGTAAATCTGTTTCTCAAAACATGTCTCCAAATCACTTGAAAATGCGTTTTCTAAGCGAATTACGTGTTTTTAAGGTGTTTTGCAGTAACTTCTATAGTTAAAATCGGCACTTTAGCTGCGCTGGCGAGTGCACCACGGAGTGCCTCCAAAAGCTTGTATTCACTAAAAATCAGTGTATTTTGTCTTATTTTAGCATAAATAATATAGTTCCATCGAAACTACAGGTAGAATATGTTTCCTAAGTCTACATGCAAAATCGTCGTTTCAGACCGTGAAACGCTCAAATGTGATGTAAAAACTGTTTCTCAAAACATGTCTCCAAATCACTTGAAAATGCGTTTTCTAAGCGAATTACGTGTTTATAAGGTGTCTTGTAGTAACTTCTATAGTCCAAATCGGCACTCTAGCAGCGCTGGCGAGTGCACCACGGAGTGCCTCCAAAAGCTAGTATTCACTAAAAATCAGTGTATTTTGTGTTACTGTAGCATAAATAACCTAGTTCCATCGAAACTACATGTAGAATATGTTTCCAAAGATACATGCAAAATCGTCGTTTCAGACCGTGGAACGCTCAATTATGATGTAAAAGCTGTTTTTCAAAACATGTCTCCAAATCACTTGAAAATGCGTTTTCTAAGCGAATTACGTGTTTTTAAGGTGTTTTGCAGTAACTTCTATAGTTCAAATCGGCACTGTAGCTGCGCTGGCGAGTGCACCACGGAGTGCCTCCAAAAGCTTGTATTCACTAAAAATCAGTGTATTTTGTCTTATTGTAGCATAAATAACCTAGTTCCATCGAAACTACAGGTAGAATATGTTTCCAAAGATACATGCAAAATCGTCTTTTCAGACCGTGAAACGCTCAAATATGATGTAAAAACTGTTTCTCAAAACATGTCTCCAAATCACTTGAAAATGCATTTTCTAAGCGAATTACGTGTTTTTAAGGTGTTTTGCAGTAACATCTATAGTTCAAAAATTGTTTCTCTAAACATGTCTCCAAATCACTTGAAAATGCGTTTTCTAAGCGAATTACGTGTTTTTAAGGTGTTTTACAGTAACTTCTATAGTTGAATCGGCACTCTAGCTGCGCTGGCGAGTGCCCCACGGAGTGCCTCCAAAAGCTTGTATTCACTAAATATCAGTGAATTTTGTCTTATTGTAGCATAAATAACCTAGTTCCATCGAATCTACAGGTAGAATATGTTTCCAAAGATACATGCAAAATCGACGTTTCAGACCGTGAAACGCTCAAATATGATGTAAAAACTGTTTCTCAAAACATGTCTCCAAATCAATTGAAAATGCGTTTTCTAAGCGAAATACGTGTTTTTAAGGTGTTTTGCAGTAACTGGTATAGTTCAAATCGGCACTCTAGCTGCGCTGGAGAGTGCACCACGGAGTGCCTCCAAAAGCTTGTATTCACTAAAAATCAGTGTATTTTGTCTTATTGTAGCATAAATAACCTAGTTACATCGAAAATACAGGCAGAATATGTTTCCAAAGATACATGCAAAATCGTCGTTTCAGACCGTGAAACGCTCAAATATGATGTAAAAACTCTTTCTCAAAACATGTCTCCAAATCACTTGAAAATGCGTTTTCTAAGCGAATTACGTGTTTTTAAGGTGTTTTGCAGTAACTTCTATAGTTCAAATCGACACTCTAAATGCGCTGGCGAGTGCACCACGGAGTGCCTTCAAAAGCTTGTATTCACTAAAAACCAGTGTATTTTAACTTATTGTAGCATAAAGAACCTAGTTCCATCGAAACTACAGGTAGAATATGTTTCCTAAGTCTACATGCAAAATCGTCGTTTCAGACCGTGAAACGCTCAAATATGATGTAAAAACTGTTTCTCAAAACATGTCTCCAAATCACTTGAAAATGCGTTTTCTAAGCGAATTACGTGTTTTTAAGGTGTTTTGCTGTAACTTCTATAGTTTAAATCGGCAATCTAGCTGCGCTGGCGAGTGCACCACGGAGCGCCTCCAAAAGCTTGTATTCACTAAAATTCAGTGCGATCCGTCTTATTGTAGCATAAATAACCTAGTTCCATCGAAACTACAGGTAGAATATGTTTCCAAAGATACATGCAAAATCGTCGTTTCAGACCGTGAAACGCTCAAATATGATGTAAAAACTGGTTTCTCAAAACATGTTTCCAAATTACTTGAAAATGCGTTTTCTAAGCGAATTACGTGTTTTTAAGGTGTTTTGCAGTTACCTCTATATTTCAAAACGGCACTCTAGCTGCGCTGGCGAGTGCACCACGGAGTGCCTCCAAAAGCTTGTATTCACTAAAAATCAGTGCATTTT
Organism: Harpalus rubripes; assembly: GCA_963082715.1. Taxonomy (NCBI): domain Eukaryota; kingdom Metazoa; phylum Arthropoda; class Insecta; order Coleoptera; family Carabidae; genus Harpalus; species Harpalus rubripes. Next base: position 310,074 of record CAUJCB010000016.1, read on the forward strand.
GTCTCATTGTAGCATAAATAACCTAGTTCCATCGAAACTACATGCAGAATATGGTTCCAAAGATACATGCAAAATCGTCGTTTCAGACCGTGAAACGCTCAAATATGATGTAAAAACTGTTTCTCAAAACATGTCTCCAAATCACATAAAAATGCGTTTTCGAAGCGAATTACGTGTTATTAAGGTGTTTTTCAGCAACTTCTATAGTTCAAATCGACACTCTAGCTGCGTTGGCGAGTGCACCACGGAGTGCCTCCAAATGCTTGTATCCACTAAATATCAGTGAATTTTGTCTTATTGTAGCATAAATAAACTAGTTCCATCGAAACTACAGGTAGAATATGTTTCCAAAGATACATGCAAAATCGTCGTTTCAGACCGTGAAACGCTCAAATATGATGTAATAACTGTTTCTCAAAACATGTCTCCAAATCACTTGAAAATGCGTTTTCTAAACAAATTACGTGTTTTAAGGTGTTTTGCAGTAACTTCTATAGTTCAAATTGGCACTCTAGCTGCGCTGGCGAGTGCATCACGGAGTGCCTCCACAAGCTTGTATTCACTAAAAATCAGTGTATTTTGTCTTATTGTAGCATAAATAACCTAGTTCCATCGAAACTACAGGTAGAATATGTTTCCTAAGTCTACATGCAAAATCGTCGTTTCAGACCGTGAAACGCTCAAATATGACGTAAAAACTGTTTCTCAAATCATGTCTCCAAATCACTTGAAAATGCGTTTGCTAAGCGAATTACGTGTTTTTAAGGTGTTTTGCAGTAACTTCTATAGTTCAAATCGGCACTCTAGCTGTGCTGACGAGTGCACCACGGAGTGCCTCCAAAAGTTTGTATTCACTAAAAATCAGTGTATTTTGTCTTATTGTAGCATAAATAACCTAGTTCCATCGAAACTACAGGAAGAATATGTTTCCTAAGTCTACATGCAAAATCGTCGTTTCAGACCGTGAAACGCTCAAATATGATGTAAAAACTGTTCTTTAAATCATGTCTCCAAATCACTTGAAAATGCGTTTTCTAAGCGAATTACGTGTTTTTAAGTTGTTTTGCAGTAACTTCTATAGTTTAAATCGGCACTCTAGCTGCGCTGGCGAGTGCACCACGGAGTGCCTCCAAAAGCTTGTATTCACTAAAAATAAGTGTAATTTGTCTTATTGTAGCATAAATAATCTAGTTCCATCGAAACTACAAGCAGAATATATTTCCAAAAATACATGAAAAATCGTCGTTTCAGACCATGACACGCTCAAATATGATGTAAAAACTGTTCCTCAAAACATGTCTCCAAATCAATTGAAAATGCGTTTTCTAAGCGAATTACGTGTTTTTAAAGTGTTTTGCAGTAACTTCTATAGTTCAAATCGGCACTCTAGCTGCGCTGGCGAGTGCACCACGGAGTGCCTCCAAAAGCTTGTATTCACTAAAAATCAGTGTACTTTGTCTTATTTTAGCATAAATAACATAATTCCATCGAAACTACAGGTAGAATATGTTTCCTAAGTCTACATGCAAAATCGTCGTTTCAGACCGTGAAACGCTCAAATGTGATGTAAAAACTGTTTCTCAAAACATGTCTCCAAATCACTTGAAAATGCGTTTTCTAAGCGAATTACGTGTTTTTAAGGTGTTTTGCAGTAACTTCTATAGTTCAAATCGGCACTCTAGCTGCGCTGGCGAGTGCACCACGGAGTGCCTCCAAAAGCTTGTATTCACTAAAAATTAGTGTATTTTGTCTTATTGTAGCATAAATAACCTAGTTTCATCGAAACTACAGGTAGAATACGTTTTCAAAGATACCTGCAAAATCGTCGTTTCAGACCGTGAAACGCTCAAATATGATGTAAAAACTGTTTCTCAAAACATGTCTCCAAATCACTTGAAAATGCGTTTTCTAAGCGAATTACGTGTTTTTAAGGTGTTTTGCAGTAACTTCTATAGTTAAAATCGGCACTCTAGCTGCGCTGGCGAGTGCACCACGGAGTGCCTCCAAAAGCTTGTATTCACTAAAAATGCGTTTTCTAAGCGAATTACGTGTTTTTAAGGTGTTTTGCAGTAACTTCTATAGTTCAAATCGGCACTGTAGCTGCGCTGGCGAGTGCACCACGGAGTGCCTCCAAAAGCTTGTATTCACTAAAAATCAGTGTATTTTGTCTTATTTTAGCATAAATAACATAGTTCCATCGAAACTACAGGTAGAATATGTTTCCTAAGTCTACATGCAAAATCGTCGTTTCAGACCGTGAAACGCTCAAATGTGATTTAAAAACTGTTTCTCAAAACATGTCTCCAAATCACTTGAAAATGCGTTTTCTAAGCGAATTACGTGTTTATAAGGTGTCTTGTAGTAACTTCTATAGTCCAAATCGGAACACTAGCGGCGCTGGCGAGTGCACCACGGAGTGCCTCCAAAAGCTAGTATTCACTAAAAATCAGTGTATTTTGTCTTACTGTAGCATAAATAACCTAGTTCCATCGAAACTACATGTAGAATATGTTTCCAAAGATACATGCAAAATCGTCGTTTCAGACCGTGGAACGCTCAATTATGATGTAAAAGCTGTTTTTCAAAACATGTCTCCAAATCACTTGAAAATGCGTTTTCTAAGCGAATTACGTGTTTTTAAGGTGTTTTGCAGTAACTTCTATAGTTCAAATCGGCACTGTAGCTGCGCTGGCGAGTGCACCACGGAGTGCCTCCAAAAGCTTGTATTCACTAAAAATCAGTGTATTTTGTCTTATTGTAGCATAAATAATCTAGTTCCATCGAAACTACAGGTAGAATATGTTTCCAAAGATACATGCAAAATCGTCTTTTCAGACCGTGAAACGCTCAAATATGATGTAAAAACTGTTTCTCAAAACATGTCTCCAAATCACTTGAAAATGCATTTTCTAAGCGAATTACGTGTTTTTAAGGTGTTTTGCAGTAACATCTATAGTTCAAAACTTGTTTCTCTAAAAATGTCTCCAAATCACTTGAAAATGCGTTTTCTAAGCGAATTACGTGTTTTTAAGGTGTTTTGCAGTAACTTCTATAGTTCAAATCGGCACTCTAGCTGCGCTGGCGAGTGTACCACGGAGTGCCTCCAAAAGCTTGTATTCACTAAATATCAGTGAATTTTGCCTTATTGTAGCATAAATAACCTAGTTCTATCGAAACTACAGGTAGAATATGTTTCCAAAGATACATGCAAAATCGTCGTTTCAGACCGTGAAACGCTCAAATATGATGTAAATCTGTTTCTGAAAACATGTCTCCAAATCACTTGAAAATGCGTTTTCTATGCGAATTACGTGTTTTTAAGGTGTTTTGCAGTAACTTCTATAGTTCAAATCGGCACTCTAGCTGCGCTGGCGAGTGCAACACGGAGTGCCTCCACAAGCTTGTATTCACTAAAAATCAGTGTATTTTGTCTTATTGTATCATAAATAACCTAGTTCCATCGAAACTATAGGTAGCATATGTAACCTAAGTCTACATGCAAAATTGTCGTTTCAGACCGTGAAACGCTCAAATATGATGTAAAAACTGTTTCTCAAAACATGTTTCCAAATCACTTGAAAATGCGTTTTCTAGGCGAATTACGTATTTTTAGGGTGTTTTGCAGTAACTTCTATAGTTGAAATCGGCACTCTAGCTGCGCTGGCGAGTGCGCCACGGAGTGCCTGCAAAAGCTTGTATTCACTAAAAATCAGTGTATTTTGTCTTATTGTAGCATAAATAACCTAGTTCCATCGAAACTACAGCTAGAATATGTTTCCAAAGATACATGCAAATTCGTCGTTTCAGACCATGAAACGCTCAAATATGATGTAAAAACTGTTTCTCAAAACATGTCTCCAAATCACTTGAAAATGCGTTTTCAAAGCGAATTACGTGTTTTTAAGGTGTTTTGCAGTAACTTCTATCGTTCAAATCGACACTCTAGCTGCGCTGGCGAGTGTACCACGGAGTGCCTTCAAAAGCTTGTATTCACTAAAAACCAGTGTATTTTAACTTATTGTAGCATAAAGAACCTAGTTCCATCAAAACTACAGGTAGAATATGATTCCTAAGTCTACATGCAAAATCGTCGCTTCAGACCGTGAAACGCTCAAATATGATGTAAAAACTGTTTCTCATAACATGTTTCCAAATCACTTAAATATGCGTTTTCTAAGCGAATTACGTGTTTTTAATGTATTTTGCAGTAACTTCTATAGTTCAAATCGGCACTCTAGCTGCGCTGGCGAGTGCACCACGGAGTGCCTCCAAAAGCTTGTATTTACTAAAAATCAGTGTATTTTGTCTTATTGTAGCATAAATAACCTAGTTCCATCGAAACTACAGGCAGAATATGTTTCCAAAGATACATGCAAAATCGTCTTTTCAGACCATGAAACGCACAAATATGATATAAAAACTCTTTCTCAAAACATGTCTCCAAATCACTTGGAAATGCGTTTTCTAAACGAATTACGTGTTTTAAGGTGTTTTGCAGTAACTTCTATAGTTCAAATCGGCACTCTAGCTGCGCTGGCGAGTGCACCACGGAGTGCCTTCAAAAGCTTGTATTCACTAAAAATCAGTGTATTTTGTCTTATTGTAGCATAAATAACCTAGTTCCATCGTAACTATAGGTAGCATATGTAACCTAAGTCTACATGCAAATTTGTAGTTTCAGACCGTGAAACGCTCAAATATGATGTAAAAACTGTTTCTCAAAACATGTCTCCAAATCACTTGAAAATGCATTTTCTAAGCGAATTACGTGTTTTTAATTTGTTTTGCAGTAACTTCTATAGTTCAAATCGGCACTCTAGCTGCGCTGGCGAGTGCACCACGAAGTGCCTTCAAAAGCTTGTATTTACTAAAAATCAGTGTATTTTAACTTATTGTAGCATAAAGAACCTAGTTCCATCAAAACTACAGGTAGAATATGATTCCTAAGTCTACATGCAAAATCGTCGCTTCAGACCGTGAAACGCTCAAATATGATGTAAAAACTGTTTCTCATAACATGTTTCCAAATCACTTAAAAATGCGTTTTCTAAGCGAATTACGTGTTTTTAATGTGTTTTGCAGTAACTTCTATAGTTCAAATCGGCACTCTAGCTGCGCTGGCGAGTGCACCACGGAGTGCCTCCAAAAGCTTGTATTTACTAAAAATCAGTGTATTTTGTCTTATTGTAGCATAAATAACCTAGTTCCATCGAAACTACAGGCAGAATATGTTTCCAAAGATACATGCAAAATCGTCTTTTCAGACCGTGAAACGCACAAATATGATATAAAAACTCTTTCTCAAAACATGTCTCCAAATCACTTGGAAATGCGTTTTCTAAACGAATTACGTGTTTTAAGGTGTTTTGCAGTAACTTCTATAGTTCAAATCGGCACTCTAGCTGCGCTGGCGAGTGCACCACGGAGTGCCTTCAAAAGCTTGTATTCACTAAAAATCAGTGTATTTTGTCTTATTGTAGCATAAATAACCTAGTTCCATCGTAACTATAGGTAGCATATGTAACCTAAGTCTACATGCAAATTTGTAGTTTCAGACCGTGAAACGCTCAAATATGATGTAAAAACTGTTTCTCAAAACATGTCTCCAAATCACTTGAAAATGCGTTTTCTAAGCGAATTACGTGTTTTTAATTTGTTTTGCAGTAACTTCTATAGTTCAAATCGGCACTCTAGCTGCGCTGGCGAGTGCACCACGAAGTGCCTTCAAAAGCTTGTATTTACTAAAAATCAGTGTATTTTGTCTTATTGTAGCATAAATAACCTAGTTCCATCCAAACTACAGGCAGAATTGTTTCCAAAGATACATGCAAAATCGTCTTTTCAGACCGTGAAACGCTCAAATATGATATAAAAACTCTTTCTCAAAACATGTTTCCAAATCACTTGAAAATGCGTTTTCTAAGCGAATTACGTGTTTTTAAGGTGTTTTGCAGTAACTTCTATATTTCAAATCGGCACTCTAGCTGCGCTGGCGAGTACACCACGGAGTGCCTCCAAAAGCTTGTATTCACTAAAAATCAGTGTATTTTGTCTCATTGTAGCATAAATAACCTAGTTCCATCGAAACTACAGGCAGAATATGTTTCCAAAGATACATGCAAAATCGTCGTTTCAGACCGTGAAACGCTCAAATATGATGTAAAAACTGTTTCTCAAAACATGTTTTCAAATCACTTGAAAATGCGATTTCGAAGCGAATTACGTGTTTTTAAGGTGGTTTTCAGCAACTTCTATAGTTCAAATCGGCACTCTAGCTGCGCTGGCGAGTGCACCACGGAGTGCCTCCAAATGCTTGTATCCACTAAATATCAGTGAATTTTGTCTTATTGTAGCATAAATAATCTAGTTCCATCGAAACTACAGGTAGAACATGTTTCAAAAGATACATGCAAAATCGTCGTTTCAGACCGTGAAACGCTCAAATATGATGTAAAACTGTTTCTCAAAACATGTCTCCAAATCACTTGAAAATGCGTTTTCTAAACGAATTACGTGTTTTTAAGGTGTTTTGCAGTAACTTCTATAGTTCAAATCGGCACTATAGCTGCGCTGGAGAGTGCACCACGGAGTGCCTCCAAAAGCTTGTATTCACTAAAAATCAGTGTATTTTGTCTTATTGTAGTATAAATAACCTAGTTCCATCGAAACTACAGGCAGAATATGTTTCCAAATATACATGCAAAATCGTCGTTTCAGACCGTGAAACGCTCAAATATGATGTAAAAACTGTTTCTCAAAACATGTCTCCAATTCACTTGAAAATGCGTTTTCTAAGCGAATTACGTGTTTTTAAGGTGTTTTGCAGTAACTTCTATAGTTCAAATCGACACTCTAGCTGCGCTGGCGAGTGCACCCCTGAGTGCCTTCAAAAGCTTGTATTCACTAAAAACCAGTGTATTTTAACTTATTGTAGCATAAAGAACCTAGTTCCATCGAAACTACAGGTAAAATATGTTTCCTAAGTCTACATGCAAAATCGTCGTTTCAGACCGTGAAACGCTCAAATATGATGTAAAAACTGATTCTCAAAACTTGTCACCAAATCGCTTGAAAATGCGTTTTCTAAGCGAATTACGTGTTTTTAAGGTGTTTTGCTGTAACTTCTATAGTTCAATTCGGCACTCTAGCTGCGCTGGCGAGTGCACCACGGAGTGCCTCCAAAAGCTTGTATTCACTAAAAATCAGTGCGTTTCGTCTTATTGTAGCATAAATAACCTAGTTCCATCGAAACTACAGGTAGAATATGTTTCCAAAGATACATGCAAAATCGTCTTTTCAGACCGTGAAACGCTCAAATATGATGTAAAAACTGTTTTTCAAAACATGTCTCCAAATCACTTGAAAATGCGTTTTCTAAGCGAATTACGTGTTTCTAAGGTGTTTTGCAGTAACTTCTATAGTTCAATCGGCACTCTAGCTGCGCTGGCGAGTGCACCACGGAGTGCCTCCAAAAGCTTGTATTTACTACAAATCAGTGTATTTTGTCTTATTGTAGCAAAAAAACCTAGTTCCATCGAAACTACAGGCAGAATATGTTTCCAAAGATTCATGCAAAATCGTCTTTTCAGACCGTGAAACGCTCAAATATGATATAAAAACTCTTTCTCAAAACATGTTTCCAAATCACTTGAAAATGCGTTTTCTAAGCGAATTACGTGTTTTTAAGGTGTTTTGCAGTAACTTCTATATTTTAAATCGGCACTCTAGCTGCGCTGGCGAGTGCACCACGGAGTGCCCCCAAAAGCTTGTATTCACTAAAAATCAGTGTATTTTGTCTCATTGTAGCATAAATAACCTAGTTCCATTGAAACTACAGGCAGAATATGTTTCCAAAGATTCATGCAAAATCGTCGTTTCAGACCGTGAAACGCTCAAATATGATGTAAAAACTGTTTCTCAAAACATGTCTCCAAATCACTTGAAAATGCGTTTTCTAAGCGAATTACGTATTTTTAAGGTGTTTTGTTGTAACTTCTATAGTTTAAAACGGCAATCTAGCTGCGCTGGCGAATGCACCACGGAGCGCCTCCAAAAGCTTGTATTCACTAAAATTCAGTGCGTTCCGTCTTATTGTAGCATAAATAACCTAGTTCCATCGAAACTACATGTAGAATATGTTTCCAAAGATACATGCAAAATCGTCGTTTCAGACCGTGAAACGCTCAAATATGATGTAAAAACTATTTCTCAAAACATGTCTCCAAATTACTTGAAAATGCGTTTTCTAAGCGAATTGCGTGTTTTTAAGGTGTTTTGCAGTAACCTCTATATTTCAAATCGGCACTCTAGCTGCGCTGGCGAGTGCACCACGGAGTGCCTCCAAAAGCTTGTATTCACTAAAAATTAGTGCATTTTGTCTCATTGTAGCATAAATAACCTAGTTCCATCGAAACTACAGGCAGAATATGGTTCCAAAGATACATGCAAAATCGTCGTTTCAGACCGTGAAACGCTCAAATATGATGTAAAAACTGTTTCTCAAAACATGTCTCCAAATCACATAAAAATGCGTTTTCGAAGCGAATTACGTGTTATTAAGGTGTTTTTCAGCAACTTCTATAGTTCAAATCGACACTCTAGCTGCGTTGGCGAGTGCACCACGGAGTGCCTCCAAATGCTTGTATCCACTAAATATCAGTGAATTTTGTCTTATTGTAGCATAAATAAACTAGTTCCATCGAAACTACAGGTAGAATATGTTTCCAAAGATACATGCAAAATCGTCGTTTCAGACCGTGAAACGCTCAAATATGATGTAATAACTGTTTCTCAAAACATGTCTCCAAATCACTTGAAAATGCGTTTTCTAAACAAATTACGTGTTTTAAGGTGTTTTGCAGTAACTTCTATAGTTCAAATTGGCACTCTAGCTGCGCTGGCGAGTGCACCACGGAGTGCCTCTACAAGCTTGTATTCACTAAAAATCAGTGTACTTTGTCTTATTTTAGCATAAATAACATAATTCCATCGAAACTACAGGTAGAATATGTTTCCTAAGTCTACATGCAAAATCGTCGTTTCAGACCGTGAAACGCTCAAATGTGATGTAAAAACTGTTTCTCAAAACATGTCTCCAAATCACTTGACAATGCGTTTTCTAAGCGAATTACGTGTTTTTAAGGTGTTTTGCAGTAACTTCTATAGATTAAATCGGCACTCTAGCTGCGCTGGCGAGTGCACCACGGAGTGCCTCCAAAAGCTTGTATTCACTAAAAATGCGTTTTCTAAGCGAATTACGTGTTTTTAAGGTGTTTTGCAGTAACCTCTATAGTTCAAATCGGCACTGTAGCTGCGCTGGCGAGTGCACCACGGAGTGCCTCCAAAAGTTTGTATTCACTGAAAATCAGTGTATTTTGTCTTATTGTAGCATAAATAACCTAGTTCCATCGAAACTACAGGTAGAATTTGTTTCCTAAGTCTACATGCAAAATCGTCGTTTCAGACCGTGAAACGCTCAAATATGATGTAAAAACTGTTTCTCAAATCATGTCTCCAAATCACTTGAAAATGCGTTTTCTAAGCGAATTACGTGTTTTTAAGTTGTTTTGCAGTAACTTCTATAATTTAAATCGGCACTCTAGCTGCGCTGGCGAGTGCACCACGGAGTGCCTCCAAAAGCTTGTATTCACTAAAAATCAGTGTAATTTGTCTTAATGTAGCATAAATAATCTAGTTCCATCGAAACTACAAGTAGAATATATTTCCAAAGATACATGAAAAATCGTCGTTTCAGACCGTGAAACGCTCAAAAATGATGTAAAAACTGTTCTTTAAAACATGTCTCCAAATCACTTGAAAATGCGTTTTCTATGCGAATTACGTGTTTTTAAGGTTTTTTTTGCAGTAACTTCTATAGTTCAAATCGGCACTGTAGCTGCGCTGGCGAGTGCACCACGGAGTGCCTCCAAAAGCTTGTATTCACTAAAAATCAGTGTATTTTGTCTTATTGTAGCATAAATAACCTAGTTCCATCGAAACTACAGGTAGAATATGTTTCCAAAGATACATGCAAAATCGTCTTTTCAGACCGTGAAACGCTCAAATATGATGTAAAAACTGTTTCTCAAAACATGTCTCCAAATCACTTGAAAATGCGTTTTCTAAGCGAATTACGTGTTTTTAAGGTGTTTTGCAGTAACTTCTATAGTTCAAATCGGCACTCTAGCTGCGCTGGCGAGTGCAACACGGAGTGCCTCCACAAGCTTGTATTCACTAAAAATCAGTGTATTTTGTCTTATTGTATCATAAATAACCTAGTTCCATCGAAACTATAGGTAGCATATGTAACCTAAGTCTACATGCAAAATTGTCGTTTCAGACCGTGAAACGCTCAAATATGATGTAAAAACTGTTTCTCAAAACATGTTTCCAAATCACTTGAAAATGCGTTTTCTAGGCGAATTACGTATTTTTAGGGTGTTTTGCAGTAACTTCTATAGTTCAAATCGGCACTCTAGCTGCGCTGGCGAGTGCACCACGGAGTGCCTGCAAAAGCTTGTATTCACTAAAAATCAGTGTATTTTGTCTTATTGTAGCATAAATAACCTAGTTCCATCGAAACTACAGGTAGAATATGTTTCCAAAGATACATGTAAATTCGTCGTTTCAGACCGTGAAACGCTCAAATATGATGTAAAAACTGTTTCTCAAAACATGTCTCCAAATCACTTGAAAATGCGTTTTCTAGGCGAACTACGTGTTTTTAAGGTGTTTTGCAGTAACTTCTATCGTTCAAATCGACACTCTAGCTGCGCTGGCGAGTGTACCACGGAGTGCCTTCAAAAGCTTGTATTCACTAAAAACCAGTGTATTTTAACTTATTGTAGCATAAAGAACCTAGTTCCATCGAAACTACAGGTAGAATATGATTCCTAAGTCTACATGCAAAATCGTCGCTTCAGACCGTGAAACGCTCAAATATGATGTAAAAACTGTTTCTCATAACATGTTTCCAAATCACTTAAAAATGCGTTTTCTAAGCGAATTATGTTTTTTTAATGTGTTTTGCAGTAACTTCTATAGTTCAAATCGGCACTCTAGCTGCGCTGGCGAGTGCACCACGGAGTGCCTCCAAAAGCTTGTATTTACTAAAAATCAGTGTATTTTGTCTTATTGTAGCATAAATAACCTAGTTCCATCGAAACTACAGGCAGAATATGTTTCCAAAGATACATGCAAAATCGTCTTTTCAGACCGTGAAACGCTCAAATATGATATAAAAACTCTTTCTCAAAACATGTCTCCAAATCACTTGGAAATGCGTTTTCTAAACGAATTACGTGTTTTAAGGTGTTTTGCAGTAACTTCTATAGTTCAAATCGGCACTCTAGCTGCGCTGGCGAGTGCACCACGGAGTGCCTTCAAAAGCTTGTATTCACTAAAAATCAGTGTATTTTGTCTTATTGTAGCATAAATAACCTAGTTCCATCGTAACTATAGGTAGCATATGTAACCTAAGTCTACATGCAAATTTGTAGTTTCAGACCGTGAAACGCTCAAATATGATGTAAAAACTGTTTCTCAAAACATGTCTCCAAATCACTTGAAAATGCGTTTTCTAAGCGAATTACGTGTTTTTAATTTGTTTTGCAGTAACTTCTATAGTTCAAATCGACACTCTAGCTGCGCTGGCGAGTGTACCACGGAGTGCCTTCAAAAGCTTGTATTCACTAAAAACCAGTGTATTTTAACTTATTGTAGCATAAAGAACCTAGTTCCATCGAAACAACAGGTAGAATATGATTCCTAAGTCTACATGCAAAATCGTCGCTTCAGACCGTGAAACGCTCAAATATGATGTAAAAACTGTTTCTCATAACATGTTTCCAAATCACTTAAAAATGCGTTTTCTAAGCGAATTACGTGTTTTTAATGTGTTTTGCAGTAACTTCTATAGTTCAAATCGGCACTCTAGCTGCGCTGGCGAGTGCACCACGGAGTGCCTCCAAAAGCTTGTATTTACTAAAAATCAGTGTATTTTGTCTTATTGTAGCATAAATAACCTAGTTCCATCGAAACTACAGGCAGAATATGTTTCCAAAGATACATGCAAAATCGTCTTTTCAGACCGTGAAACGCTCAAATATGATATAAAAACTCTTTCTCAAAACATGTCTCCAAATCACTTGGAAATGCGTTTTCTAAACGAATTACGTGTTTTAAGGTGTTTTGCAGTAACTTCTATAGTTCAAATCCGCACTCTAGCTGCGCTGGCGAGTGCACCACGGAGTGCCTTCAAAAGCTTGTGTTCACTAAAAATCAGTGTATTTTGTCTTATTGTAGCATAAATAACCTAGTTCCATCGTAACTATAGGTAGCATATGTAACCTAAGTCTACATGCAAATTTGTAGTTTCAGACCGTGAAACGCTCAAATATGATGTAAAAACTGTTTCTCAAAACATGTCTCCAAATTACTTGAAAATGCGTTTTCTAAGCGAATTACGTGTTTTTAATGTGTTTTGCAGTAACTTCTATAGTTCAAATCGGCACTCTAGCTGCGCTGGCGAGTGCACCACGGAGTGCCTCCAAAAGCTTGTATTTACTAAAAATCAGTGTATTTTGTCTTATTGTAGCATAAATAAACTAGTTCCATCGAAACTACAGGCAGAATATGTTTCCAAAGATACATGCAAATTCGTCTTTTCAGACCGTAAAACGCTCAAATATGATATAAAAACTCTTTCTCAAAACATGTCTCCAAATCACTTGAAAATGCGTTTTCTAAGCGAATTACGTGTTTTTAAGGTGTTTTGCAGTAACTTCTATATTTCAAATCGGCACTCTAGCTGCGCTGGCGAGTGCACCACGGAGTGCCTCCAAAAGCTTGTATTCACTAAAAATCAGTGTATTTTGTCTCATTGTAGCATAAATAACCTAGTTCCATCGAAACTACAGGCAGAATATGTTTCCAAAGATACTTGCAAAATCGTCGTTTCAGACCGTGAAACGCTCAATATGATGTAAAAACTGTTTCTCAAAACATGTTTTCAAATCACTTGAAAATGCGATTTCGAAGCGAATTACGTGTTTTTAAGGTGGTTTTCAGCAACTTCTATAGTTCAAATCGGCACTCTAGCTGCGCTGGCGAGTGCACCACGGAGTGCCTCCAAATGCTTGTATCCACTAAATATCAGTGCATTTTGTCTTATTGTAGCATAAATAACCTAGTTCCATCGAAACTACAGGTAGAACATGTTTCAAAAGATACATGCAAAATCGTCGTTTCAGACCGTGAAACGGTCAAATATGATGTAAAACTGTTTCTCAAAACATGTCTCCAAATCACTTGAAAATGCGTTTTCTAAACGAATTACGTGTTTTTAAGGTGTTTTGCAGTAACTTCTATAGTTCAAATCGGCACTCTAACTGCGCTGGAGAGTGCACCTCGGAGTGCCTCCAAAGGCTTGTATTCACTAAAAATCAGTGCGTTTCGTCTTATTGTAGCATAAATAACCTAGTTCCATCGAAACTACAGGTAGAATATGTTTCCAAAGATACTTGCAAAATCGTCGTTTCAGACCATGAAACGCTCAAATATGATGTAAAAACTGTTTCTCAAAACATGTCTCCAAATCACTTGAAAATGCGTTTTCTAAGCGAAATACGTGTTTTTAAGGTGTTTTGCAGTAACTTCTATAGTTCAATCGGCACTCTAGCTGCGCTGGCGAATGCACCACGGAGTGCCTCCAAAAGCTTGTATTTACTAAAAATCAGTGTATTTTGTCTTATTGTAGCAAAAATAACCTAGTTGCATCGAAACTACAGGCAGAATATGTTTCCAAAGATACATGCAAAATCGTCTTTTCAGACCGTGAAACGCTCAAATATGATATAAAAACTCTTTTTCAAAACATGTCTCCAAATCACTTGAAAATGCGTTTTCTAAGCGAATTACGTGTTTTTAAGGTGTTTTGCTGTAACTTCTAAAGTTTAAATCGGCAATCTAGCTGCGCTGGCGAGTGCACCACGGAGCGCCTCCAAAAGCTTGTATTCACTAAAATTCAGTGCGTTTCGTCTTATTGTAGCATAAATAACCTAGTTCCATCGAAACTACAGGTAGAATATGTTTCCAAAGATACATGCAAAATCGTCATTTCAGACCGTGAAACGCTCAAATATGATGTAAAAACTGTTTCTCAAAACATGTCTCCAAATTACTTGAAAATGCGTTTTCTAAGCGAATTACGTGTTTTTAAGGTGTTTTGCAGTAACCTCTATATTTCAAATCGGCACTCTAGCTGCGCTGGCGAGTGCACCACGGAGCGCCTCCAAATGCTTGTATCCACTAAATATCAGTGAATTTTGTCTTATTGTAGCATAAATAATCTAGTTCCATCAAAACTACAGGTAGAATATGTTTCCAAAGATACATGCAAAATCGTCGTTTCAGACCGTGAAACGCTCAAATATGATGTAATAACTGTTTCTCAAAACATGTCTCCAAATCACTTGAAAATACGTTTTCTAAACAAATTACGTGTTTTAAGGTGTTTTGCAGTAACTTCTATAGTTCAAATTGGCACTCTAACTGCGCTGGCGAGTGCACCGCGGAGTGCCTCCACAAGCTTGTATTCACTAAAAATCAGTGTATTTTGTCTTATTGTAGCATAAATAACCTAGTTCCATCGAAACTACAGGTAGAATATGTTTCCAAAGATACATGCAAAATCGTCGTTACAGACCGTGAAACGCTCAAATATGATGTAAAAACTGTTTCTCTAAACCTGTCTCCAAATCACTTAAAATGCGTTTTCTAAGCGAATTACGTGTTTTTAAGGTGTTTTGCAGTAACTTCTATAGTTCAAATCGGCACTGTAGCTGCGCTGGCGAGTGCACCACGGAGTGCCTCCAAAAGCTTGTATTCACTAAAAATCAGTGTATTTTGTCTTATTGTAGCATAAAAAACCTAGTTCCATCGAAACTACAGGTAGAATATGTTTCCAAAGATACATGCAAAATCGTCGTTTCAGACCGTGAAACGCTCAAATATGATGTAAAAACTGTTTCTGAAAACATGTCTCCAAATCACTTGAAAATGCGTTTTCTAAGCGAATTACGTGTTTTTAAGGTGTTTTGCAGTAACATCTATAGTTCAAATCGGCACTCTAGCTGCGCTGGCGAGTGCACCACGGAGTGCCTCCAAAAGCATGTATTCACTAAAAATCAGTATATTTTTTCTTATTGTAGCATAAATAACCTAATTCCATCGAAACTACAAGTAGAATATGTATCCTAAGTCTACATGCAAAATCGTCGTTTCAGACTGTGAAACGCTCAAATATGATGTAAAAATTGTTTCTCTAAACATGTCTCCAAATCACTTGAAAATGCGTTTTCTAAGCGAATTACGTGTTTTTAAGGTGTTTTGCAGTAACTTCTATAGTTCAAATCGGCACTCTAGCTGCGCTGGCGAGTGCACCACGGATTGCCTCCAAAAGCTTGTGTTCACTAAAAATTAGTGTATTTTGTCTTATTGTAGCATAAATAACCTAGTTTCATCGAAACTACAAGTGGAATATGTTTTCAAAGATACCTGCAAAATCGTCGTTTCAGACCGTGAAACGCTCAAATATGATGTAAAAACTGTTTCTCAAAACATGTCTCCAAATCACTTGAAAATGCGTTTTCTAAGCGAATTAAGTGTTTTTAAGGTGTTTTGCAGTAACTTCTATAGTTAAAATCGGCACTCTAGCTGCGCTGGCGAGTGCACCACGGAGTGCCTCCAAAAGCTTGTATTCACTAAAAATGCGTTTTCTAAGCGAATTACGTGTTTTTAAGGTGTTTTGCAGTAACTTCTATAGTTCAAATCGGCACTGTAGCTGCGCTGGCGAGTGCACCACGGAGTGCCTCCAAAAGCTTGTATTCACTAAAAATCAGTGTATTTTGTCTTATTGTAGCATAAATAACCTAGTTCCATCGAAACTACAGGTATAATATGTTTCCTAAGTCTACATGCAAAATCGTCGTTTCAGACCGTGAAACGCTCAAATGTGATGTAAAAACTGTTTCTCAAAACATGTCTCCAAATCACTTGAAAACGCGTTTTCTAAGCAAATTACGTGTTTATAAGGTGTCTTGTAGTAACTTCTATAGTTCAAATCGGCACTCTAGCTGCGTTGGCGAGTGCACCACGGAGTGCCTTCAAAAGCTAGTATTCACTAAAAATCAGTGTATTTTGTCTTACTGTAGCATAAATAACCTAGTTCCATCGAAACTACATGTAGAATATGTTTCCAAAGATACATGCAAAATCGTCGTTTCAGACCGTGGAACGCTCAATTATGATGTAAAAGCTGTTTTTTAAAACATGTCTTCAAATCACTTGAAAATGCGTTTTCTAAGCGAATTACGTGTTTTTGAGGTGTTTTGCAGTAACTTCTATAGTTCAAATCGGCACTGTAGCTGCGCTGGCGAGTGCACCACGGAGTGCCTCCAAAAGCTTGTATTCACTAAAAATCAGTGTATTTTGTCCTATTGTAGCATAAATAACCTAGTTCCATCGAAACTACAGGTAGAATATGTTTCCAAAGATACATGCAAAATCGTCGTTTCAGACCGTGAAACGCTCAAATATGATGTAAAAACTGTTTCTCAAAACATGTCTCCAAATCACTTGAAAATGCATTTTCTAAGCGAATTACGTGTTTTTAAGGTGTTTTGCAGTAACATCTATAGTTCAAAAATTGTTTCTCTAAACATGTCTCCAAATCACTTGAAAATGCGTTTTCTAAGCGAATTACGTGTTTTTAAGGTGTTTTGCAGTAACTTCTATAGTTCAAATCGGCACTCTAGCTGCGTTGGCGAGTGCACCACGGAGTGCCTTCAAAAGCTAGTATTCACTAAAAATCAGTGTATTTTGTCTTACTGTAGCATAAATAACCTAGTTCCATCGAAACTACATGTAGAATATGTTTCCAAAGATACATGCAAAATCGTCGTTTCAGACCGTGGAACGCTCAATTATGATGTAAAAGCTGTTTTCCAAAACATGTCTTCAAATCACTTGAAAATGCGTTTTCTAAGCGAATTACGTGTTTTTAAGGTGTTTTGCAGTAACTTCTATAGTTCAAATCGGCACCCTAGCTGCGCTGGCGAGTGCACCACGGAGTGCCTCCAAAAGCTTGTATTTACTAAAGTTCAGTGTATTTTGTCTTATTATAGCATAAATAACCTAGTTACATCGAAACTACAGGCAGAATATGTCTCCAAATATACATGCAAAACCGTCGTTTCAGACTGTGAAACGCTCAAATATGATGTAAAAACTGTTTTTCAAAACATGTCTCCAAATCACTTGAAAATGCGTTATCTAAGCGAATTACGTGTTTTTAAGGTGTTTTGCAGTAACTTCTATAGTTCAAATCGGCACTCTAGCTGCGCTGGCGAGTGCACAACGGAGTACCTCCAAAAGCTTGTATTCACTAAAAATCAGTGTATTTTGTCTTATTGTTGCATAAATAACCTAGTTCCATCAAAACTACAAGTAGAATATGTTACCAAAGATACATGCAAAATCGTTGTTTCAGACCGTGAAACGCTTAATTATGATGTAAAAACTGTTTCTCAAAACATATCTCCAAATCACTTGAAAATGCGTTTTCTAAACGAATTACGTGTTTTTAAGGTGTTTTGCAGTAACTTCTATAGTTCAAAACGGCACTCTAGCTGCGCTGGTGAGTGCACCACGAAGTGTCTCTAAAAGCTTGTATTAACTAAAAATCAGTGTATTTCGTCTTATTGTAGCACCTAACCTAACCTAACCTAACCTAGTTCCATCGAAACTACAGGTAGAATATGTTTCCTAAGTGTACATGCAAAATCGTCGTTTCAGACCGTGAAACGCTCAAATGTGATGTAAAAACTGTTTCTCAAAACATGTCTCCAAATCACTTTAAGATGCGTTTTCTAAGCGAATTACGTGTTTTTAAGGTATTTTGCAGTAACTTCTATAGTTCAAATCGGCACTCTAGCTGCGCTGGCGAGTGCACCATGGAGTGCCTCCAAAAGCTAGTATTCACTAAAAATCAGTGTATTTTGTCCTACTGTAGCATAAATAACCTAGTTCCATCGAAACTACATGTAGAATATGTTTCCAAAGATACATGCAAAATCGTCGTTTCAGACCGTGGAACGCTCAATTATGATGTAAAAGCTGTTTTTCAAAACATGTCTCCAAATCACTTGAAAATGCGTTTTCTAAGCGAATTACGTGTTTTTAAGGTGTTTTACAGTAACTTCTATAGTTCAAATCGGCACTCTAGCTGCACTGGCGAGTGCACCACGGAGTGCCTCCAAAAGCTTGTATTCACTAAAATTCAGTGTATTTTGTCTTATTGTAGCATAAATAACCTAGTTCCATCGAAACTACAGGTAGAATATGTTTCCAAAGATACATGCAAAATCGTCGTTACAGACCTTGAAACGCTCAAATATGATGTAAAAACTGTTTCTCTAAACCTGTCTCCAAATCACTTGAAAATGCGTTTTCTAAGCGAATTGCTTGTTTTTAAGGTGTTTTGCAGTAACTTCTATAGTTCAAATCGGCACTGTAGCTGCGCTGGCGAGTGCACCACGGAGTGCTTCCAAAAGCATGTATTCACTAAAAATCAGTATATTTTGTCTTATTGTAGCATAAATAACCTAATTCCATCGAAACTACAAGTAGAATATGTATCCTAAGTCTACATGCAAAATCGTCGTTTCAGACCGTGAAACGCTCAAATATGATGTAAAAATTGTTTCTCTAAACATGTCTCCAAATCACGTGAAAATGCGTTTTCTAAGCGAATTACGTGTTTTTAAGGTGTTTTGCAGTAACTTCTATAGTTCAAATCGGCACTCTAGCTGCGCTGACAAGTGCACCACGGAGTGCCTCCAAAAGCTTGTATTCACTAAAAATTAGTGTATTTTGTCTTATTGTAGCATAAATAGCCTAGTTCCATCGAAACTACAGGTAGAATATGTTTTCAAATATACCTGCAATATCGTAGTTTCAGACCGTGAAACGCTCAAATATGATGTAAAACTGTTTCTCAAAACATATCTCCAAATCACTTGAAAATGCGTTTTCTAAACGAATTACGTGTTTTTAAGGTGTTTTGCAGTAACTTCTATAGTTCAAAACGGCACTCTAGCTGCGCTGGCGAGTACACCACGGAGTGCCTCAAAAAGCTTGTATTCACTAAAAATCAGTGTATTTTTTCTTATTGTAGCATAAAAAACCTAGTTCCATCAAAACTACAAGTAGAATATGTTTCCAAAGATACATGCAAAATCGTCGTTTCAGACCGTGAAACGCTTAAATATGATGTAAAAACTGTTTCTCAAAACATATCTCCAAATCACTTGAAAATGCGTTTTCTAAACGAATTACGTGTTTTTAAGGTGTTTTGCAGTAACTTCTATAGTTCAAAACGGCACTCTAGCTGCGCTGGCGAGTACACCACGGAGTGCCTCCAAAAGCTTGTACTCACTAAAAATCAGTGTATTTTTTCTTATTGTAGCATAAATAACCTAGTTCCATCGAAACTACAAGTAGAATATGTTTCCAAAGATACATGCAAAATCGTCGTTTCAGACCGTGAAACGCTCAAATATGATGTAAAAACTTATTCTCAAAAGATGTCTCCAAATCACTTGAAAATGCGTTTTCTAAGCGAATTACGTGTTTTTAAGGTGTTTTGCAGTAACTTCTATAGTTCAAATCGGCACTCTAGCTGCGCTGGCGAGTGCACCACGAAGTGTCTCCAAAAGCTTGTATTAACTAAACATCAGTGTATTTTGTCTTATTGTAGCATAAATAACCTAGTTTCATCGAAACTGCAGGTAGAATATGTTTCCTAAGTCTACATGCAAAATCGTCGTTTCAGGCCATGAAACGCTCAAATATGATGTAAAAACTGTTTCTCAAACATGTCTCCAAATCACTTGAAAATGCGTTTTCTAAGCGAATTACGTGTTTTTAAGGTGTTTTGCAGTAACTTCTATAGTTCAAATCGGTACTCTAGCTGCGCTGGCGAGTGCACCACGGAGTGCCTCCAAAAACTTCTATTCACTAAAAATCAGTGTATTTTGTCTTACTGTAGCATAAATAACCTAGTTCCATCGAAACTACATGTAGAATATGTTTCCAAAGATACATGCAAAATCGACGTTTCAGACCGTGAAACGCTCAATTATGATGTAAAAGCTGTTTCTCAAAACATATCTCCAAATCACTTGAAAATGCGTTTTCTAAGCGAATTACGTGTTTTTAAGGTGTTTTGCATTAACTTCTGTAGTTCAAATCTGCACTCTAGCTGCGCTGGTGGGTGCACCACGGAGTGCCTCTAGAAGCTTGTATTCACTAAAAATCAGTGTATTTTGTCTTATTGTAGCATAAATAACCTAGTTCCATCGAAACTACAGGTGACATATTAAAAAACATAAAACATATTTATTTAAATATAATTAAATATTTATAGTTGGCTTATAATATTATTTTGTTAAACAGATTTTAGAGAACTAGTTTTTTGATTGACGTGTGTGACATTTTTCTGTAATACCTAAAAGGATATTAAAAGCATTTAAACATAGAGTTTAATCTAATCTTCTTGTATACTATAAGGAATCTAGCAGGTTATGGGTCTAGTGCGACAATAACAAAGAATAGTATAGCAAGAAGTTAAGAGGAAGTCATTGCACATTTTTCATTAAGATTATAACTTTTCCTTTTTACCTTCCGTCACCTTTAGGTAAGGAAGGTATTGTCTTTGTTCAAAAAATTCGGTGGTGAGTTTTTAATGAATAAGCACGTTTTAAGGTCCGTAGAATACGATTTTACTATTTTTACGATGATGTCTGTATGTATGTATGTGCGTGTGTGTGTGTGTGTGTGTGTGTGCGTGTGTATGTATGTGTGTCCGTGTGTGTGTGTGTGTGTAACAAAATTTTCGTCTGCGATAGCTCTAATACTACAATTCCAAAAATTATAATTCTTTCGTATTCCTCTTCGTTGCATCCATATGAAGAGCTGATTAGATTTTCGCTATAATTGGTTAACCGGAAGTACCTTCATTTGAAGATTTTAACAGTTTTTCTTGGAAAAACGATGTTAAATACCATTTTTTCACATTTAATGTTAGTATAAATATTAAAGAATATTTTATTCTCTATACGATTTGACTGCATTTTATACTTCATATTAAATAGATTTAGAGTTATAAAATTATAAAGAAATTAAATTTCATAAATTAGCTAGCTATGCTAGAAACAGCTACTATATTAATAAAATTCTGATTGAAAGATGTCAGTGTCAATTTACATATTCGTAGTATATTTATGTTATAATTTTACTCCAAACCTCGAAATATAGGATATTTTTGCTCGAAACTGTGTGGAATTTGTATAAAATATATACAACTGTCGGAAGGTAATATACATACAAGAAATTGAGAATCTTTTGCAAGGAACTATCTGTATGGATTTTATAGAAAATACAAAGGCATTTACGAAAATTCTACCGGTAGATACCGCATCTACTGACTGTGTTCGAAAACACGAGTGGTAAGAAGTTACCGTGTTCGAAAATTGTACAATATCTACCAGATCCATCTACCGGAGTCATGAAGAATCTAATCTCAAAAAAAAGGTAGTGATGCAAAGCGAAGCGCGCCCGTTAAAAGTTTGTTATAGGTTACGGATCTACCTTGTTTATCACTTGCGTTCTTAAAATATCGATTCCGGTAGCTAGCACCTGATAAACAGCTGTTTACCAGTAACAGTTCACCGGTAGAATTTTCGTATAACTGACGGAAGGTAATGTGCTGGCCACATCAGATTTTTTATAATGGATCTATCAAAGCACATTAAACCTCTAAGTGGAGAATCAGACTGGGCAGTATGGAAAAGGAAAATGAGAGATCTAATAGATTATCATGAAGGGGCACTAGACGTAATTGATAAGAAATTAGTAAAACCAGAAGCCTTAAGAAAAGAGGCTGCGGAAGCAGAAATTAAAGCACACAAAGAGAAATTCGATCTTTATCGTAAAGCAAATAGTTATGCCAAGTCCATGATAACGAGTTCAATAACTGATACAGTTTATCAGAAAATAATGGATAAGGAGACAGCTAGTGACGCATGGGATGCGTTAAAGCAACATTTTGAGGCAGTATCTGGAGATCAATTATTTAGGATCTGTACAGAATTTTTTGCTTTTAGCTGGATACCTGGTGAAGATGTGTCAACGCATATAGCAAAACTAAGAAGTCTGTGGAATGAGTTAAATAACGGACTTAAGGCTAAAAAAGTCAATACCTTGCCAGATCTTATATTAGTTTGCAAAACTTTACATATTTTGCCAAGTGAATTTGAAAATTTTAAGTCTAGTTGGATGTTACTGACAAAAGATGAAAACAGAACATTTGATGAATTAACAAATCAACTATGCACATTTGAAAGAAATTTCACAAAGGTAAATAGTGACAAAATGGTACAAGAAGCATTGATGGTAAATGTAAATAAGCAAAAACAAGATGGCAAAGGTAAGTTCGTTAAATACAGATCGAAGAACGATATCTGCAATTATTGCAAACAAAAGGGGCACTGGATTAGGTTTTGCAAGAAATGGATTTCTGATGGAAGACCTAAGAAAAATCAGGCAACTAGAGACACTCAGGGCAATTCTGCTGCAGCTAGCGCCGTACTCATGTTCAATTCTGAAGAGACTTTTGCTATTGAAACGAATTCGAAGACGTGGTGGATTGACAATGGAGCAACAAAGCATGTAACAAATTGTTCAGATTATTTTGAAGATTTTGGAAAGTTTGACAGGCCTTGTATCATTAAGGCAGCTGGGAACGAATCTTTGTTGGCATTGGGAAAGAGCACGATTCAAATGTCATCGACAGTTAGCAGTCAAAAAATAATGTTGACGGATGTCTGGTATGTTCCACAATTAACTAGAAATTTATTCTCAGTATTAGATGCTTAGGATAAGTATCTAAACAGCGAGTTTAAGTCTTCGGCAACAGAATGCTGGTTAAAAATTAATGGTAAAGTATATCTGTATGGAACACGAGAATTATATGGAACTTTATACAAGGCAGCTATAGAACCAATTATACCTCAACATGCGGTAGAAATAAATACTACAGATGATACTTCATTATTACAGTTGTACCATGAAAGATGGGGACATCAGGATAAACGCCATATCAAGGAGATGCTAGAAAAAAAAATAGTTTATTATTGTTCCATTAGAAAAGGGTCTTTGTGAGCCATGTGTCTATGGTAAATCACATCGATTGCCATTTGGACATAGAGAAAAATCATCCAAACCTGGTGAATTAATGTCAGCTGATGTTTGTGGTCCGTTTGACGAATCTTTCCAAAAGAAAAGATATCTCGTGGTATTTAAGGACAGTTACACAAAATTCCGTTATTGCTACATCATTAAAGAAAAGTCAGAAGTCAGGGACGCACTAGTCCATGTTCTTCAACATTCCAAGACGCTTGGAAATACGATTAAGGAAATACTCAGCGACAATGGTGTGGAATTTAATAATAAGGACGTTCAGGAGATTCTACGTGTAGCAGGTATCACGCAGAGATTGACAGCACCTTACACGCCACAACAAAATGGTGGCAGCGAACGAGAGATGCGCACCATAGTTGAGATGGCTCGAACATTTAAGCACTCAAACAAGGAGGCTAATTTTCCATCAGCTATGTGGGCAGAGATGGTCGGTTCGGCAGTATATATTTTAAACCGGACTGGAAAATCTTCTGTGGAAGGCTGTAGTCCCTTTGAGTTGTGGACTGGTAAGAAACCCAGAATAAAACATTTACGAATTATAGGATCTACATGTTATGCCCACATTCCCGTTCAGAGGAGAAAGAAAATGGACAAAAAAGCTGTCAAGGGATTTCTTGTAGGATACGATGGTGACGAACGTTACAGAATCTGGATCAAAGAAGAAAATAAAGTCATCCTCTGCAGAGATGTAACCTTTCAAGAAAAGTCTAGCAAGTGTGAAGAGCACGTCGAATTACCATTACGAGATATCGAATATAAAGATCAGGGAAAGCAATCGGTGCAAGAAGATGAAAATGACGAGTCGGAGTTTAGAGAAGAAAGTGAAACTGAAGATGCTCATCGTCAACTCAGAGAACGCTCTAATTTAAGGAAACCTTTACGTTACGATGACTACATTATGATCACTGCAGAAATCATTAATGGGACAAAAACTCCAGAATCATATGAAGAGGCGCTTAACAGCAAGGACAAAGATAATTGGATACAGGCCATGAACAGTGAAATAAAATCACTAGAAGAGAACCAAACATGGGAGTTAGCGAATCTCCCGGATGGAGCTAAGGCCATTCCATCTAAGTGGGTTTTTCGAATAAAAACTAATCAAGATGGCACAATTGACAAGTATAAAGCCAGACTTGTCATTAAGGGATTTAAGCAACGTTTTGGAATAGACTACAATCAAACATTTAGTTCTGTTGCTAAGTTAAGCACAATTCGTTCGGTGCTTAGTACTGCTGCAAGTGAGAAGATGCACTTAACACAGTTCGACGTATCTACTGCATTTCTGTACGCAGAATTAGAAGAGACAATATACATGCAGCAACCGAAAGGATACGAAGATAACACTAATCGAGTTTGCAGGCTCAAACGAAGCCTTTATGGTCTTAAACAAGCTCCAAGGTGTTGGAGCAAACGCTTCGCTAATTTTCTTTTATCAAGAGGGTTTAAGGCAAGTGAAGCAGATCCATGCTTGCACATTAGGCAAAAGGGTGACAAGAAACTATTTGTTGCTTTTTACGTGGACGATGGGTTAGTCGTGGCAACTGACCAGCGAGACGCTGATATCTTTATTGAGGAGTTGAAGACAGAGTTTAAAGTTACCGTGAAACCAGCATCGTACTACCTTGGTCTCGAAATTAAACGTTTCAGTGATGGCACAATAAAATTAAGTCAGCAAGCATATGTAAAGAAACTATTGAAACGTTTTAATTTTGAAGAGTGCAAACCTGTTTCCACACCCATGTTAAAGGAAGTTGAAACATCGAAAACAGAACAAGAAAGCATCAAGAAAACTGATTTTCCGTATCGAGAGGCAGTTGGCGGCTAATGTATTTAATGATTGGAACAAGGCCAGATGTAGCATACAGCGTTAGCGTCTTATCAAGAACACTCGATTGTGCATCCATAAAGGATGTTATGAGGCTAAAACGGGTACTTCGATACATCGCAGGTACATCTGATTTAGGCATTCTGTATCGCCCTAACATAAACATTGGCGTATTAGAATGCTACAGCGATGCAGACTTTGGTGGATGTAACAAAACTGGTAGATCAACGTCAGGTGTGGTTGTAGCGTATGCAGGTGGAGCTATTTCGTGGCTTAGCCAAAGGCAAGCTATGGTTGCTACATCTACAACTGAAGCGGAGATTGTAGCTGCGAATGAAGCAGTTAAAGAAATTATCTGGTTAAGCAGACTGTTTAAAGATATCGCAAAGCTGAAGCAGGTGCCAGTTCTTCAGATTGATAATCAAGCAGCAGTGAAATTAACACATAATACTGAATTTCACTATCGAACCAAGCACATTAAAATAAAGTATTTCTTCATTCGAGAAAAGGTAATGGAAGGAGAGTTGGAAGTTCAACAGATTCCAACGGAGTATCAAGTAGCAGACATCATGACGAAGCCATTAGCAAGACCTCGTTTACAACTATTGTGTGGTAAAATGGGACTTTTAAATTAAAACAAATGTATACCATTAACAGATGATATACAATTTTTTTAAATATGTGTTATGATAAAATTTGTTCTTTTGAGATATTTGATTTAACTTTATTTAAATAAGGGAAAGTGTTGTGGAAACATATTTATTTAAATATAGATAAATATTTATAGTTGGCTTACAATATTATTTTGTTAAACAGATTTTAGAGAACTAGTTTTTTGATTGACGTGTGTGACATTTTTCTGTAATATCTAAAAGGATATTAAAAGCATTTAAACATAGAGTTTATTCTATAAGAAATCTAACAGAATATGTTTCCAAAGATACATGCAAAATCGTCGTTTCAGACCGTGAAACGCTCAAATATGATGTAAAAACTGTTTCTCAAAACATGTCTCCAAATCACTTGAAATTGCGTTTTCTAAGCGAATTACGTGTTTTTAAGGTGTTTTGCAGTAACTTCTATAGTTCAAATCGGCACTCTAGCTGCGCTGGCGAGTGCACCACGGAGTGCCTCCAAAAGCTTGTATTCACTAAAAATCAGTGTATTTTGTCTTATTGTAGCATAAATAAACTAGTTCCATCGAAACTATAGGTAGAATATGTTTCCTAAGTCTACATGAAAAATCGTCGTTTCAGACTGTGAAACGCTCAAATATAATGTAAAAACTGTTTCCCAAAACGTGTCTC
This sequence comes from Harpalus rubripes, assembly GCA_963082715.1. NCBI lineage: Eukaryota > Metazoa > Arthropoda > Insecta > Coleoptera > Carabidae > Harpalus > Harpalus rubripes. The sequence goes on from CAUJCB010000016.1 coordinate 336,528, forward strand.
CAAATAACTTGAAAATGCGTTTTCTAAGCGAATTACGTGTTTTTAAGGTGTTTTGCAGTAACTTCTATAGTTCAAATCGGCACTCTAGCTGCGCTGGCGAGTGCACCACGGAGTGCCTCCAAAAGCTTGTATTCACTAAAAATCAGTGTATTTTGTGTTATTGTAGCATAAATAGCCTAGTTCCATCGAAACTACAGGTACAATATATTTCCTAAATCTGCATGCAAAATCGTCGTCTAAGACCGTGAAACACTCAAATATGATGTAAAAACTGTTTCTCAAAACATATCTCCAAATCACTTGAAAATGCGTTTTCTAAGCGAATTACGTGTTTTAAGGTGTTTTGCAGTAACTTCTATAGTTCAAATCGGCACCCTAGCTGCGCTGGCGAGTGCACCACGGAGTGCCTTCAAAAGTTTGTATTCACTAAAAATCAGTGTAATTTGTCTTATTGTAGCATAATTAATCTAGTTCCATCGAAACTACAGGTAGAATATGTTTCCTAAGTCTACATGCAAAATCGTCGTTTCAGACCGTGAAACGCTCAAATATGATATAAAAACTGTTTCTCAAAACATGTCTCCAAATCACTTGAAAATGCGTTTTCTAAGCGAATTACGTGTTTTTAAGGTGTTTTACAGTAACTTCTACAGTTCTAATCAGCACTCTAGCTGCGCTGGCGAGTGCAACACGGGGTGCCTCCAAAAGCTTGTATTCACTAAAAATCAGTGTATTTTGTCTTATTGTAGCATAAATAACCTAGTTCCATCGAAACTACAAGTAGAATATATTTCCAAAGATACAAGCAAAATCGTCGTTTCAGACCGTGAAACGCTCAAATATGATGTAAAAACTGTTTCTCAAAACATGTCTCCAAATCACTTGAAAATGCGTTTTCTAAGCGAATTACGTGTTTTTAAGGTGTTTTGCAGTAACTTCTATAGTTCAAATCGACACTCTAGCTGCGCTGGCGAGTGCACCACGAAGTGTCTCCAAAAGCTTGTATTCACTAAAATTCAGTGTAATTTGTCTTATTGTTGCATAAATAACCTAGTTCCATCAAAACTACAAGTAGAATATGTTTCCAAAGATACATGCAAAATCGTCGTTTCAGACCGTGAAACGCTTAAATATGATGTAAAAACTGTTTCTCAAAACATATCTCCAAATCACTTGAAAATGCGTTTTCTAAACGAATTACGTGTTTTTAAGGTGTTTTGCAGTATCTTCTATAGTTCAAAACGGCACTCTAGCTGCGCTGGCGAGTGCACCACGAAGTGTCTCCAAAAGCTTGTATTATCTAAAAATCAGTGTATTTTGTCTTATTGTAGCATAAATAACCTAGTTCCATCGTAACTACAAGTAGAATATGTTTCCAAAGATACATGCAAAATCGTCGTTTCAGACCGTGAAACGCTTAAATATGATGTAAAAACTGTTTCTCAAAACATATCTCCAAATCACTTGAAAATGCGTTTTCTAAACGAATTACGTGTTTTTAAGGTGTTTTGCAGTAACTTCTATAGTTCAAATCGGCACTCTAGCTGCGCTGGCGAGTGCACCACGGAGTGCCTCCAAAAGCTAGTATTCACTAAAAATCAGTGTATTTTGTCTTACTGTGGCATAAATAACCTAGTTCCATCGAAACTACATGTAGAATATGTTTCCAAAGATACATGCAAAATTCGTCGTTTCAGACCGTGGAACGCTCAATTATGATGTAAAAGCTGTTTTTCAAAACATGTCTCCAAATCAGTTGAAAATGCGTTTTCTAAGCGAATTACGTGTTTTTAAGGTGTTTTGCAGTAACTTCTATAGTAAAAATCGGCACTGTAGCTGCGCTGGCGAGTGCACCACGGAGTGCCTCTAAAAGCATGTATTCACTAAAAATCAGTATATTTTGTCTTATTGTAGCATAAATAACCTAATTCCATCGAAACTACAAGTAGAATATGTATCCTAAGTCTACATGCAAAATCGTCGTTTCAGACCGTGAAACGCTCAAATATGATGTAAAAATTGTTTCTCTAAACATGTCTCCAAATCACTTGAAAATGCGTTTTCTAAGCGAATTACGTGCTTTTAAGGTGTTTTGCAGTAACTTCTATAGTTCAAATCGGCACTCTAGCTGCGCTGGCGGGTGCACCACGGAGTGCCTCCAAAAGCATATATTCACTAAAAATTAGTATATTTTGTCTTATTGTAGCATAAATAACCTAGTTCAATCGAAACTACAGGTAGAATATGTTTTCAAAGATACCTGCAATATCGTCGTTTCAGACCGTGAAACGCTCAAATATGATGTAAAAACTGTTTCTCAAAACATGTCTCCAAATCACTTGAAAATGCGTTTTCTGAGCGAATTACGTGTGTTCAGACTTTCTCCGGCATCTAACGGTGATTTTGAGTGTTACAGCTGCGCGCTGCCGTCTCGCACAGCTACGTCACTTCCCCTCTTTTGCTTTCAATGTTTTTTCCCAAAAAATACGTTTTTTCATTCGTTGCACGACCAGTGTACTGTACGCGCGCTTATACTTTGGTGCTATCTGATTGCTTTTGCACAATCATTTTTCAGTGATTGCTGTCTTTTTGTCGCTTATCTCAATTTATTTTTACGCTAAAGTGTTATTCAGTGCACTTTATTTATATTTACGCTTCGCTAGTGTGTTAGATTTTCTTTCAGTGGTTCTCGCATATGGTGATAAAACTACACTATAACTTTTATAATTTTACATTTATTTCAGCTTGTTTCTAGCTATTATAGCAAGCCTTTTTATTTTTACACATCAGAGTTCACCATGCCTTGTAGTTGTATTGATCTACTGGAGTATTTGACGGTACTTTGTAATGAATTTTACTGCTACACATTTACACCATCACACCTCAAGTATCAGGTATTCTGTACATATTTGCACACTACACATAAACTATAAGTACTACTATTTATATACTACACTGCGTTTCAATATTAATCTGACCATTTAGTCGTGCGTTAAGTGCATAAAGTGCCCTATATTTCTGTTATACTTTTATATCTTATTTGTAATTGCAGTTTCTTATATTCTGTATTTTCTGCACATAGTTTTTCATAAGCGCCACAGTTTTTAAGTTAGTTTTTGACAGTTTTGAGTCTCCTTCTACTGTAAGTGTATTTAACACTTTTGTACTCCTTTTTTACTATATAATTTTTTAGTACTACGTTTGGTGTCCTCTGCTTGATTTGTTCCTAGTTTAGCACTACTTTTAATATAGTTATTTGCTCATATTTCAACGCTGAACATTAGTTATTTAATTTTCAATTGGGTTTAACATTTATTCGTTTATTTGGGTTAAGATTAAGATAGTTAAGTACAGTTATTAGTTTATATATTTCAATTATTTCTGGGTCATTATTATTTATATATTAGGGTATAATTCCCATATCGGTCAGCGCACATCTCATTTGTTTACTCTCGCATACTTAAAGTTCTGTTTACACTCGCCAATAAAGTTTGGTTTACACGCGTACTTAAAGCTTTGTTTTCGCATACCATAAAGGTAGGTTTATATGTTCCGAGCACACTATTTCATATTTTATGTGCTTAATCTTTATTTAGCAACACAGTCGCATGTTTTCCAATATTTATACTGCTAATATATAACTTTTAGTTTTGATACACAACTGTTGGTCGATTCATCTGGTTTGTACTTAATCTCCTGTGCTGTTAGGAATAAGAGTTTACATTTTAGCTTCGCTATCCTCCTCGACTATTTGGGCCGTTGTGTATTTATCCTATCTGTCCATAAAGAGCTACTGTCTTGTGTAAGCCTTGTTGATTGCTCCAGCAGGTGAAAATTGTTTTACCTTATTCCCTTCCTCCTCGTATTTATTTTCTCTTTGCTTTTACCACTTCATTAGCTCTAAACAGTCATCATCACACACTATACGTTCGCAATCGCTTTTTCATGTAGAAATCGCCGCCGCACCGCATCGCTACTGTCCAACACAACTGACACGTCATTGAAACAGCGCAATTCTACAATTCACCATCTCCAGCAGGCGCATCAGAAGTTTTCATCACCAGGTTTTGGGGATCAGGACTCTCACGCATCATTGGTCCTTGGAGTTATTATTTGAGAGTCGAACTCATTAGGCCCCAGCTTCCTATTTGCACTGCGTCTGAACAACGTGCTTTTAAGGTGTTTTGCAGTAACTCCTATAGTTCAAATCGGCACTCTAGCTGCGCTGGCGAGTGCACCACGGAGTGCCTCCAAAAGCTTGTATTCACTAAAAATCAGTGTATTTTGGCTTATTGTAACATAAATAACCTAGTTCCATCGAAACTACAGGCAGAATATGTCTCCAAAGATACTTGCAAAATCGTCGTTTCAGACCGTGAAACGCTCAAATATGATGTAAAAACTGTTTCTCAAAACATATCTCCAAATCACTTGAAAATGCGTTTTCTAAGCAAATTACGTGTTTTTAAGGTGTTTTACAGTAACTTCTATAGTTGAAATCGGCACTCTAGCTGCACTGGCGAGTGCACCACGGAGTGCCTCCAAAAGCTTGTATTCACTAAAAATCAGTGTATTTTGTCTTATTGTAGCATAAAGAACCTAGTTCCATCGAAACTACAGGTAGAATAAGTTTCCTGAATCTACATGCAAAATCGTCGTTTCAGACAGTGAAACGCTCAAATATGATGTAAAAACTGTTTATCAATACATGTCTCCAAATCACTTGAAAATGCGTTTTCTAAGCGAATTACGTGTTTTTAAGGTGTTTTGCAGTAACTTCTATAGTTCAAATCGGCACTCTAGCTGCGCTGGCGAGTGCACCGCGGAGTGCTTCCAAAAGCTTGTATTCACTAAAAATCAGTGTATTTTGTTTTATTGTAGCATAAATAACCTAGTTCCATCGAAACTACAGGTAGAATATGTTTCCAAAGATACATGCAAAATCGTCGTTACAGACTGTGAAACGCTCAAATATGATGTAAAAACTGTTTCTCTAAACCTGTCTCCAAATCACTTGAAAATGCGTTTTCTAAGCGAATTACGTGTTTTTAAGGTGTTTTGCAGTAACTTCCATAGTTCAAATCGGCACTGTAGCTGCGCTGGCGAGTGCACCACGGAGTGCCTCCAAAAGCTTGTATTCACTAAAAATCAGTGTATTTTGTCTTATTTTAGCATAAATAACCTAGTTCCATTGAAACTACAGGCAGAATATGTCTCCAAAGATACTTGCAAAATCGTCGTTTCAGACCGTGAAACGCTCAAATATGATGTAAAAACTGTTTCTCAAAACATGTCTCCAAATCACTTGAAATTGCGTTTTCTAAGCGAATTACGTGTTTTTAAGGTGTTTTGCAGTAACTTCTATAGTTCAAATCAGCACTCTAGCTGCGCTGGCGAGTGCACCACGGAGTGCCTCCAAAAGCTTGTATTCACTAAAAATCAGTGTATTTTGTCTTACTGTGGCATAAATAACCTAGTTCCATCGAAACTACAGGCAGAATATGTTTCCTAAGTCTACATACAAAATCGTCGTTTCAGACCGTAAAACGCTCAAATATGATGTAAAAACGGTTTCTCAAAACCTGTCTCCAAATCACTTGAAAATGCGTTTTCTAAGCGAATTACGTGTTTTTAAGGTGTTTTGCAGTAACTTCTATAGTTCAAATCGGCACTCTAGCTGCGCTGGCGAGTGCACCACGGAGTGCCTCCAAAAGCTTGTATTCGCTGAAAATCAGTGTGTTTTGTCTCATTGTAGCATAAATAACCTAGTTACATCGAAACTACAGGCAGAATATGTTTCCTAAGTCTACATACAAAATCGTCGTTTCAGACCGTAAAACGCTCAAATATGATGTAAAAACGGTTTCTCAAAACCTGTCTCCAAATCACTTGAAAATGCGTTTTCTAAGCGAATTACGTGTTTTTAAGGTGTTTTGCAGTAACTTCTATAGTTCAAATCGGCACTCTAGCTGCGCTGGCGAGTGCACCACGAAGTGTCTCCAAAAGCTTGTATTATCTAAAAATCAGTGTATTTTGTCTTATTGTAGCATAAATAACCTAGTTCCATCGAAACTACAGGTAGAATATGTTTCCTAAGTGTACATGCAAAATCGTCGTTTCAGACAGTGAAACGCTCAAATATGATGTAAAAACTGTTTTTCAAAACATGTCTCCAAATCACTTGAAAATGCGTTGTCTAAGCGAATTACGTGTTTTTAAGGTGTTTTGAGTAACTTCTATAGTTCAAATCGGCACTCTAGCTGCGCTGGCGAGTGCACCACGGAGTGCCTCCAAAAGCTTGTATTCACTAAAATTCAGTGTATTTTGTCTTATTGTTGCATAAATAACCTAGTTCCATCAAAACTACAAGTAGAATATGTTTCCAAAGATACATGCAAAATCGTCGTTTCAGACCGTGAAACGCTCAAATATGATGTAAAAACTTTTTCTCATAAATAACCTAGTTCCATCGAAACTACAGGTACAATATATTTCCTAAATCTGCATGCAAAGTCGTCGTCTAAGACCGTGAAACACTCAAATATGATGTAAAAACTGTTTCTCAAACATGTCTCCATATCACTTTAAAATGCGTTTTCAAAGCGAATTACGTGTTTTTAAGATGTTTTGCAGTAACTTCTATAGTTCAAATCGGCACTGTAGCTGCGCTGGCAAGTGTACCATGGAGTGCCTCCAAAAGCTTGTATTCACTAAAAATCAGTGTATTTTTTCTTATTGTAGCATAAATAACATAGTTCCATCGAAACTACAGGTAGAATATGTTTCCTAAGTGTACATGCAAAATCGTCGTTTCAGTCCGTGAAACGCTCAAATATGATGTAAAAACTGTTTTTCAAACATGTCTCCAAATCACTTTAAAATGCGTTTTCAAAGCGAATTACGTGTTTTTAAGGTGTTTTGCAGTAACTTCTATAGTTCAAATCGGCACTCTAGCTGCGCTGGCGAGTGCACCATGGAGTGCCTCCAAAAGCTTGTATTCACTAAAAATCAGTGTATTTTGTCTTATTGTAGCATAAATAACATAGTTCCATCGAAACTACAGGTAGAATATGTTTCCTAAGTGTACATGCAAAATCGTCGTTTCAGACAGTGAAACGCTCAAATATGATGTAAAAACTGTTTATCAATACATGTCTCCAAATCACTTGAAAATGCGTTTTCTAAGCGAATTACGTGTTTTTAAGGTGTTTTGCAGTAACTTCTATAGTTCAAATCGGCACTCTAGCTGCGCTGGCGAGTGCACCGCGGAGTGCTTCCAAAAGCTTGTATTCACTAAAAATCAGTGTATTTTGTTTTATTGTAGCATAAATAACCTAGTTCCATCGAAACTACAGGTAGAATATGTTTCCAAAGATACATGCAAAATCGTCGTTACAGACTGTGAAACGCTCAAATATGATGTAAAAACTGTTTCTCTAAACCTGTCTCCAAATCACTTGAAAATGCGTTTTCTAAGCGAATTACGTGTTTTTAAGGTGTTTTGCAGTAACTTCCATAGTTCAAATCGGCACTGTAGCTGCGCTGGCGAGTGCACCACGGAGTGCCTCCAAAAGCTTGTATTCACTAAAAATCAGTGTATTTTGTCTTATTTTAGCATAAATAACCTAGTTCCATTGAAACTACAGGCAGAATATGTCTCCAAAGATACTTGCAAAATCGTCGTTTCAGACCGTGAAACGCTCAAATATGATGTAAAAACTGTTTCTCAAAACATGTCTCCAAATCACTTGAAATTGCGTTTTCTAAGCGAATTACGTGTTTTTAAGGTGTTTTGCAGTAACTTCTATAGTTCAAATCAGCACTCTAGCTGCGCTGGCGAGTGCACCACGGAGTGCCTCCAAAAGCTTGTATTCACTAAAAATCAGTGTATTTTGTCTTACTGTGGCATAAATAACCTAGTTCCATCGAAACTACAGGCAGAATATGTTTCCTAAGTCTACATACAAAATCGTCGTTTCAGACCGTAAAACGCTCAAATATGATGTAAAAACGGTTTCTCAAAACCTGTCTCCAAATCACTTGAAAATGCGTTTTCTAAGCGAATTACGTGTTTTTAAGGTGTTTTGCAGTAACTTCTATAGTTCAAATCGGCACTCTAGCTGCGCTGGCGAGTGCACCACGGAGTGCCTCCAAAAGCTTGTATTCGCTGAAAATCAGTGTGTTTTGTCTCATTGTAGCATAAATAACCTAGTTACATCGAAACTACAGGCAGAATATGTTTCCTAAGTCTACATACAAAATCGTCGTTTCAGACCGTAAAACGCTCAAATATGATGTAAAAACGGTTTCTCAAAACCTGTCTCCAAATCACTTGAAAATGCGTTTTCTAAGCGAATTACGTGTTTTTAAGGTGTTTTGCAGTAACTTCTATAGTTCAAATCGGCACTCTAGCTGCGCTGGCGAGTGCACCACGAAGTGTCTCCAAAAGCTTGTATTATCTAAAAATCAGTGTATTTTGTCTTATTGTAGCATAAATAACCTAGTTCCATCGAAACTACAGGTAGAATATGTTTCCTAAGTGTACATGCAAAATCGTCGTTTCAGACAGTGAAACGCTCAAATATGATGTAAAAACTGTTTTTCAAAACATGTCTCCAAATCACTTGAAAATGCGTTGTCTAAGCGAATTACGTGTTTTTAAGGTGTTTTGAGTAACTTCTATAGTTCAAATCGGCACTCTAGCTGCGCTGGCGAGTGCACCACGGAGTGCCTCCAAAAGCTTGTATTCACTAAAATTCAGTGTATTTTGTCTTATTGTTGCATAAATAACCTAGTTCCATCAAAACTACAAGTAGAATATGTTTCCAAAGATACATGCAAAATCGTCGTTTCAGACCGTGAAACGCTCAAATATGATGTAAAAACTTTTTCTCATAAATAACCTAGTTCCATCGAAACTACAGGTACAATATATTTCCTAAATCTGCATGCAAAGTCGTCGTCTAAGACCGTGAAACACTCAAATATGATGTAAAAACTGTTTCTCAAACATGTCTCCATATCACTTTAAAATGCGTTTTCAAAGCGAATTACGTGTTTTTAAGATGTTTTGCAGTAACTTCTATAGTTCAAATCGGCACTGTAGCTGCGCTGGCAAGTGTACCATGGAGTGCCTCCAAAAGCTTGTATTCACTAAAAATCAGTGTATTTTTTCTTATTGTAGCATAAATAACATAGTTCCATCGAAACTACAGGTAGAATATGTTTCCTAAGTGTACATGCAAAATCGTCGTTTCAGTCCGTGAAACGCTCAAATATGATGTAAAAACTGTTTTTCAAACATGTCTCCAAATCACTTTAAAATGCGTTTTCAAAGCGAATTACGTGTTTTTAAGGTGTTTTGCAGTAACTTCTATAGTTCAAATCGGCACTCTAGCTGCGCTGGCGAGTGCACCATGGAGTGCCTCCAAAAGCTTGTATTCACTAAAAATCAGTGTATTTTGTCTTATTGTAGCATAAATAACATAGTTCCATCGAAACTACAGGTAGAATATGTTTCCTAAGTGTACATGCAAAATCGTCGTTTCAGACCGTGAAACGCTCAAATATGATGTAATAGTAATTTACGTTATAAGTCCGGTAAATGAGTTTTTACGGTACGAATAAGATGTTTCCGGACGAGGCGACGAAGGAGCCGAGTCTGGAATTTTGAAATGAGTACCGTGAAAATCATTTAACGGACGTATGACGTACAACATTTTATTTCATATCTGTGTCGCATTTTTGGATGAAAGTTTGCTTTATTTCAACCTTTCTTTTTCTCTTTAAAAACAATCATGTCGTCTGGGTCTTAATAAAAATAAAATAGTCATGATACCATAGCAACCAATTTTGTTTTGTTGATATTTCTAACAACGTTTTGCAACGTTTTCAAAAATGAATATGGAAAATGATATTCCGGATCAAATTTTATTAAAATCTGCGGAAGCAAAGGGAAATTTGATCCCCAAAAAATCCGCAGATAGATATAATAACGAATATCGGCTTTTCATGGAATGGAAAAAAGAAAATCAAGTAAGAAACATAACAGAGGATGTAATTTTAGCATACATGTTAGATCTGGTGAGTATTAGTGATTATTATATTGCAGTTGTGCCTTTATAGAGTGTATATCATTTTATAGTCGAAGAAAATTACTAGTTCATCTTTATGGTCGAAATACTCCATGGTAAAATCTATGCTGCTGGTGAACGAAAATATAGACATATCACGTTTTTCGAAAGTAATCGCATTTTTAAAAAAACTCTCAGTGGGTTACCAACCGAATCAATCTAAAACACTAACAAGAGATGAAATTCACCAATTCATGAAAGAAGCACCTGATAACGAGTATCTTCTGGCAAAGGTCGTTACTATGATGGGAATAGCCGGCGGTTGTCGTCGTGAAGAGTTGCATAATATGTCAGTTGATAATGTGGAAGATACTGGCACCCAACTTGTCGTTACGTTACCTTACACTAAAACCAACCAAAAAAGAGTTTTTACAGTAATTAATGAAGTGGAAGGCATAAACTTCTTAGAATTGTACAGAAGCTACCTTAAATTGCGACCAAAAGAACTGAAGTTTAATAATTTATTCGTGGGTTACCGAAATGGAAAGTGTATATCTCAGAGACTTGGGATACACATGATTGGAGGAATGCCCAAGAAAATAGCCACATATTTGAAATTAGAAAATCCAGAAAAATACACTGGGCATTGCTTTCGTCGCACGTCTGCGACACTTCTCGCAAATGCCGGCGCTGATTTGACAATTTTAAAAAGGCACGGTGGCTCGAAGAGTTCTTCTGTCGCCGAAAAATATATAGAAGACTCCATCGAAGGGAAGCAAAAAATTGCACGGATGATACAAGGTGGTGAGAACTTTGTTGAAGTACTTCAACAACAATCCACATCGACATCGATTTCTAGAACTACTTCATTAGTTCAAGATGGCATTCCGACAATTAATATTAGAGAAAACAAAGATTGTACGATAAATGTAAACATTAATTTTTAAGTAATGTATATCTGTAAACTTACTATATTAAGAATACTTTAAAGTGAATAAAAGGTTTATTTAAAATCAAAATAACAAAATTCGTCACAAGTTAACTACAACCTACAACTTCTTTCCTTCCTTCCTTCCTTCCTTTCTAGCTATAGCTCCACCCACCCTACTGCTACTGCTTACAGGGCTGACTGCTGTACATCTGTCTGTGTACAGCTGATGCTTCTCTTAACTCAAAAGTCCCTATTCGTATATAACTAAAATTGCGCGAGCTTTTCAAAATGTTAAATTAAATATAACTATTTCTTTACATATTGCTGATTTATTTCGTTTTTTATTTGTATAGGTTTGAAAAATCACAAAATATAAAATTGTTTATAGAAACGAATGTTTTGACAAAATGTTCTATTCCATCACGTAGTTCATTATAAATTATCATAATAAGAAATTGGTTGCTTAGCAACGATACAGTACGGTAAAGAATAATAATACCGTAAAGTCTCATTTACCGGACTGAAATCACAATTGTAAACATGGAAATGCGACACAGTATGAAATAAAAACTGTTTCTCAAACATGTCTCCAAATCACTTTAAAATGCGTTTTCAAAGCGAATTACGTGTTTTTAAGGTGTTTTGCAGTAACTTCTATAGTTCAAATCGGCACTCTAGCTGCGCTGGCGAGTGCACCACGGAGTGCCTCCAAAAGCTAGTATTCACTAAAAATCAGTGTATTTTGTCTTACTGTGGCATAAATAACCTAGTTCCATCGAAACTACATGTAGAATATGTTTCCAAAGATACATGCAAAATTCGTCGTTTCAGACCGTGGAACGCTCAATTATGATGTAAAAGCTGTTTTTCAAAACATGTCTCCAAATCAGTTGAAAATGCGTTTTCTAAGCGAATTACGTGTTTTTAAGGTGTTTTGCAGTAACTTCTATAGTAAAAATCGGCACTGTAGCTGCGCTGGCGAGTGCACCACGGAGTGCCTCTAAAAGCATGTATTCACTAAAAATCAGTATATTTTGTCTTATTGTAGCATAAATAACCTAATTCCATCGAAACTACAAGTAGAATATGTATCCTAAGTCTACATGCAAAATCGTCGTTTCAGACCGTGAAACGCTCAAATATGATGTAAAAATTGTTTCTCTAAACATGTCTCCAAATCACTTGAAAATGCGTTTTCTAAGCGAATTACGTGCTTTTAAGGTGTTTTGCAGTAACTTCTATAGTTCAAATCGGCACTCTAGCTGCGCTGGCGGGTGCACCACGGAGTGCCTCCAAAAGCATATATTCACTAAAAATTAGTGTATTTTGTCTTATTGTAGCATAAATAACCTAGTTCAATCGAAACTACAGGTAGAATATGTTTTCAAAGATACCTGCAATATCGTCGTTTCAGACCGTGAAACGCTCAAATATGATGTAAAAACTGTTTCTCAAAACATGTCTCCAAATCACTTGAAAATGCGTTTTCTGAGCGAATTACGTGTGTTCAGACTTTCTCCGGCATCTAACGGTGATTTTGAGTGTTACAGCTGCGCGCTGCCGTCTCGCACAGCTACGTCACTTCCCCTCTTTTGCGTTCAATGTTTTTTCCCAAAAAATACGTTTTTTCATTCGTTGCACGACCAGTGTACTGTACGCGCGCTTATACTTTGGTGCTATCTGATTGCTTTTGCACAATCATTTTTCAGTGATTGCTGTCTTTTTGTCGCTTATCTCAATTTATTTTTACGCTAAAGTGTTATTCAGTGCACTTTATTTATATTTACGCTTCGCTAGTGTGTTAGATTTTCTTTCAGTGGTTCTCGCATATGGTGATAAAACTACACTATAACTTTTATAATTTTACATTTATTTCAGCTTGTTTCTAGCTATTATAGCAAGCCTTTTTATTTTTACACATCAGAGTTCACCATGCCTTGTAGTTGTATTGATCTACTGGAGTATTTGACGGTACTTTGTAATGAATTTTACTGCTACACATTTACACCATCACACCTCAAGTATCAGGTATTCTGTACATATTTGCACACTACACATAAACTATAAGTACTACTATTTATATACTACACTGCGTTTCAATATTAATCTGACCATTTAGTCGTGCGTTAAGTGCATAAAGTGCCCTATATTTCTGTTATACTTTTATATCTTATTTGTAATTGCAGTTTCTTATATTCTGTATTTTCTGCACATAGTTTTTCATAAGCGCCACAGTTTTTAAGTTAGTTTTTGACAGTTTTGAGTCTCCTTCTACTGTAAGTGTATTTAACACTTTTGTACTCCTTTTTTACTATATAATTTTTTAGTACTACGTTTGGTGTCCTCTGCTTGATTTGTTCCTAGTTTAGCACTACTTTTAATATAGTTATTTGCTCATATTTCAACGCTGAACATTAGTTATTTAATTTTCAATTGGGTTTAACATTTATTCGTTTATTTGGGTTAAGATTAAGATAGTTAAGTACAGTTATTAGTTTATATATTTCAATTATTTCTGGGTCATTATTATTTATATATTAGGGTATAATTCCCATATTGGTCAGCGCACATCTCATTTGTTTACTCTCGCATACTTAAAGTTCTGTTTACACTCGCCAATAAAGCTTGGTTTACACGCGTACTTAAAGCTTTGTTTTCGCATACCATAAAGGTAGGTTTATATGTTCCGAGCACACTATTTCACATTTTATGTGCTTAATCTTTATTTAGCAACACAGTCGCATGTTTTACAATATTTATACTGCTAATATATAACTTTTAGTTTTGATACACAACTGTTGGTCGATTCATCTGGTTTGTACTTAATCTCCTGTGCTGTTAGGAATAAGAGTTTACATTTTAGCTTCGCTATCCTCCTCGACTATTTGGGCCGTTGTGTATTTATCCTATCTGTCCATAAAGAGCTACTGTCTTGTGTAAGCCTTGTTGATCGCTCCAGCAGGTGAAGATTGTTTTACCTTATTCCCTTCCTCCTCGTATTTATTTTCTCTTTGCTTTTACCACTTCATTAGCTCTAAACAGTCATCATCACACACTATACGTTCGCAATCGCTTTTTCATGTAGAAATCGCCGCCGCACCGCATCGTTACTGTCCAACACAACTGACACGTCATTGAAACAGCGCAATTCTACAATTCACCATCTCCAGCAGGCGCATCAGAAGTTTTCATCACCAGGTTTTGGGGATCAGGACTCTCACGCATCATTGGTCCTTCGAGTTATTATTTGAGAGTCGAACTCATTAGGCCCCAGCTTCCTATTTGCACTGCGTCTGAACAACGTGCTTTTAAGGTGTTTTGCAGTAACTCCTATAGTTCAAATCGGCACTCTAGCTGCGCTGGCGAGTGCACCACGGAGTGCCTCCAAAAGCTTGTATTCACTAAAAATCAGTGTATTTTGGTTTATTGTAACATAAATAACCTAGTTCCATCGAAACTACAGGCAGAATATGTCTCCAAAGATACTTGCAAAATCGTCGTTTCAGACCGTGAAACGCTCAAATATGATGTAAAAACTGTTTCTCAAAACATATCTACAAATCACTTGAAAATGCGTTTTCTAAGCGAATTACGTGTTTTTAAGGTGTTTTGCAGTAACTTCTATAGTTCAAATCGGCACTCTAGCTGCGCTGGCGAGTGCACCGCGGAGTGCCTCCAAAAGCTTGTATTCACTAAAAATCAGTGTATTTTGTTTTATTGTAGCATAAATAACCTAGTTCCATCGAAACTACAGGTAGAATATGTTTCCAAAGATACATGCAAAATCGTCGTTACAGACTATGAAACGCTCAAATATGATGTAAAAACTGTTTCTCTAAACCTGTCTCCAAATCACTTGAAAATGCGTTTTCTAAGCGAATTACGTGTTTTTAAGGTGTTTTGCAGTAACTTCCATAGTTCAAATCGGCACTGTAGCTGCGCTGGCGAGTGCACCACGGAGTGCCTCCAAAAGCTTGTATTCACTAAAAATCAGTGTATTTTGTCTTATTTTAGCATAAATAACCTAGTTCCATTGAAACTACAGATTGAATATGTTTCCAAAGATACATGCAAAATCGTCGTTTCAGACCGTGAAACGCTCAAATATGATGTAAAAACTGTTTCTCAAAACATATCTCCAAATCACTTGAAAATGCGTTTTCTAAGCGAATTACGTGCTTTTAAGGTGTTTTGCAGTAACTCCTATAGTTCAAATCGGCACTCTAGCTGCGCTGGCGAGTGCACAACGGAGTGCCTCCAAAAGCGTGTATTCACTAAAAATCAGTGTATTTTGGCTTATTGTAACATAAATAACCTAGTTCCATCGAAACTACAGGCAGAATATGTCTCTAAAGATACATGCAAAATCGTCGTTTCAGACCGTGAAACGCTCAAATATGATGTAAAAACTGTTTCTCAAAACATGTCTCCAAATCACTTGAAATTGCGTTTTCTAAGCGAATTACGTGTTTATAAGGTGTTTTGCAGTAACTTCTATAGTTCAAATCAGCACTCTAGCTGCGCTGGCGAGTGCACCACGGAGTGCCTCCAAAAGCTTGTATTCACTAAAAATCAGTGTATTTTGTCTTATTGTAGCATAAATAAACTAGTTCCATCGAAACTATAGGTAGAATATGTTTCCTAAGTCTACATGAAAAATCGTCGTTTCAGACCGTGAAACGCTCAAATATAATGTAAAAACTGCTTCCCAAAACATGTCTCCAAATCACTTGAAAATGCGTTTTCTAAGCGAATTACGTGTTTTTAAGGTGTTTTGCAGTAACTTCTATAGTTCAAATCGGCACTCTAGCTGCGCTGGCGAGTGCACCACGGAGTGCCTCCAAAAGCTTGTATTCACTAAAAATCAGTGTATTTTGTCTTATTGTAGCATAAGTAGCCTAGTTCTATCGAAACTACAGGTACAATATATTTCCTAAATCTGCATGCAAAATCGTCGTCTAAGACCGTGAAACACTCAAATATGATGTAAAAACTGTTTCTCAAAACATGTCTCCAAATCACTTGAAAATGCGTTTTCTAAGCGAATTACGTGTTTTTAAGGTGTTTTGCAGTAACTTCTATAGTTCAAATCGGCACCCTAGCTGCGCTGGCGAGTGCACCACGGAGTGCCTCCAAAAGCTTGTATTCACTAAAAATCAGTGTAATTTGTCTTATTGTAGCATAATTAATCTAGTTCCATCGAAACTACAGGTAGAATATGTATCCTAAGTCTACATGCAAAATCGCCGTTTCAGACCGTGAAACGCTCAAATATGATATAAAAACTGTTTCTCAAAACATGTCTCCAATTCACTTGAAAATGCGTTTTCTAAGCGAATTACGTGTTTTTAAGGTGTTTTACAGTAACTTCTATAGTTCTAATCAGCACTCTAGCTGCGCTGGCGAGTGCACCACGGGGTGCCTCCAAAAGCTTGTATTCACTAAAAATCAGTGTATTTTGTCTTATTGTAGTATAAATAACCTAGTTCCACCGAAACTACAAGTAGAATATATTTCCAAAGATACAAGCAAAATCGTCGTTTGAGACCGTGAAACGCTCAAATATGATGTAAAAACTGTTTCTCAAAACATGTCTCCAAATCACTTGAAAATGCGTTTTCTAAGCGAATTACGTGTTTTTAAGGTGTTTTGCAGTAACTTCTATAGTTCAAATCGGCACTCTAGCTGCGCTGGCGAGTGCACCACGGAGTGCCTCCAAAAGCTTGTATTCACTAAAAATCAGTGTATTTTGTCTTATTTTAGCATAAATAACCTAGTTCCATTGAAACTACAGGTTGAATATGTTTCCAAAGATACATGAAAAATCGTCGTTTCAGACCGTGAAACGCTCAAATATGATGTAAAAACTGTTTCTCAAAACATGTCTCCAAATCACTTG
Organism: Harpalus rubripes; assembly: GCA_963082715.1. NCBI lineage: Eukaryota > Metazoa > Arthropoda > Insecta > Coleoptera > Carabidae > Harpalus > Harpalus rubripes. The sequence continues at coordinate 353,431 of CAUJCB010000016.1, forward strand.
AAAATGCGTTTTCTAAGCGAATTACGTGCTTTTAAGGTGTTTTGCAGTAACTTCTATAGTTCAAATCGGCACTCTAGCTGCGCTAGCGAGTGCACCACGGAGTGCCTCCAAAAGCATGTATTCACTAAAAATTAGTGTATTTTGTCTTATTGTAGCATAAATAACCTAGTTCCATCGAAACTACAGGTAGAATATGTTTTCAAAGATACCTGCAAATCGTCGTTTCAGACAGTGAAACGCTCAAATATGATGTAAAAACTGTTTCTCAAAACATATCTCCAAATCACTTGAAAATGCGTTTTCTAAGCGAATTACGTGCTTTTAAGGTGTTTTGCAGTAACTCCTATAGTTCAAATCGGCACTCTAGCTGCGCTGGCGAGTGCACAACGGAGTGCCTCCAAAAGCTTGTATTCACTAAAAATCAGTGTATTTTGGCTTATTGTAACATAAATAACCTAGTTCCATCGAAACTACAGGCAGAATATGTCTCCAAAGATACTTGCAAAATCGTCGTTTCAGACCGTGAAACGCTCAAATATGATTTAAAAACTGTTTCTCAAAACATGTCTCCAAATCACTTGAAATTGCGTTTTCTAAGCGAATTACGTGTTTTTAAGGTGTTTTGCAGTAACTTCTATAGTTCAAATCAGCACTCTAGCTGCGCTGGCGAGTGCACCACGGAGTGCCTCCAAAAGCTTGTATTCACTAAAAATCAGTGTATTTTGTCTTATTGTAGCATAAATAAACTAGTTCCATCGAAACTATAGGTAGAATATGTTTCCTAAGTCTACATGAAAAATCGTCGTTTCAGACCGTGAAACGCTCAAATATAATGTAAAAACTGCTTCCCAAAACATGTCTCCAAATCACTTGAAAATGCGTTTTCTAAGCGAATTACGTGTTTTTAAGGTGTTTTGCAGTAACTTCTATAGTTCAAATCGGCACTCTAGCTGCGCTGGCGAGTGCACCACGGAGTGCCTCCAAAAGCTTGTATTCACGAAAAATCAGTGTATTTTGTCTTATTGTAGCATAAATAGCCTAGTTCTATCGAAACTACAGGTACAATATATTTCCTAAATCTGCATGCAAAGTCGTCGTCTAAGACCGTGAAACACTCAAATATGATGTAAAAACTGTTTCTCAAAACATGTCTCCAAATCACTTGAAAATGCGTTTTCTAAGCGAATTACGTGTTTTTAAGGTGTTTTGCAGTAACGTCTATAGTTCAAATCGGCACCCTAGCTGCGCTGGCGAGTGCACCACGGAGTGCCTCCAAAAGCTTGTATTCACTAAAAATCAGTGTAATTTGTCTTATTGTAGCATAATTAATCTAGTTCCATCGAAACTACAGGTAGAATATGTATCCTAAGTCTACATGCAAAATCGCCGTTTCAGACCGTGAAACGCTCAAATATGATATAAAAACTGTTTCTCAAAACATGTCTCCAAATCACTTGAAAATGCGTTTTCTAAGCGAATTACGTGTTTTTAAGGTGTTTTACAGTAACTTCTATAGTTCTAATCAGCACTCTAGCTGCGCTGGCGAGTGCACCACGGGGTGCCTCCAAAAGCTTGTATTCACTAAAAATCAGTGTATTTTGTCTTATTGTAGCATAAATAACCTAGTTCCATCGAAACTACAAGTAGAATATATTTCCAAAGATACAAGCAAAATCGTCGTTTCAGACCGTGAAACGCTCAAATATGATGTAAAAACTGTTTCTCAAAACATGTCTCCAAATCACTTGAAAATGCGTTTTCTAAGCGAATTACGTGCTTTTAAGGTGTTTTGCAGTAACTTCTATAGTTCAAATCGGCACTCTAGCTGCGCTGGCGAGTGCACCACGGAGTGCCTCCAAAAGCTTGTATTCACTAAAAATCAGTGTATTTTGTCTTACTGTAGCATAAATAACCTAGTTCATTCGAAACTACAGGCAGAATATGTTTCCTAAGTCTACATACAAAATCGTCGTATCTCCGTGAAACGCTCAAATATGATGTAAAAACTGTTTTTCAAAACATGTCTCCAAATCACTTGAAAATTCGTTATCTAAGCGAATTACGTGTTTTTAAGGTGTTTTGAGTAACTTCTATAGTTCAAATCGGCACTCTAGCTGCGCTGGCGAGTGCACCACGGAGTGCCTCCAAAAGCTTGTATTCACTAAAAATCAGTGTATTTTGTCTTATTGTTGCATAAATAACCTAGTTCAATCAAAACTACAAGTAGAATATGTTTCCAAAGATACATGCAAAATCGTCGTTTCAGACCGTGAAACGCTTAAATATGATGTAAAAACTGTTTCTCAAAACATATCTCCAAATCACTTGAAAATGCGTTTTCTAAACGAATTACGTGTTTTTAAGGTGTTTTGCAGTAACTTCTATAGTTCAAAACGGCACTCTAGCTGCGCTGGCGAGTGCACCACGAAGTGTCTCCAAAAGCTTGTATTATCTAAAAATCAGTGTATTTTGTCTTATTGTAGTATAAATAACCTAGTTTCATCGAAACTACAGGTAGAATATGTTTCCTTAGTGTACATGCAAAATCGTCGTTTCAGACCGTGAAACGCTCAAATATGATGTAAAAACTGTTTTTCAAAACATGTCTCCAAATCACTTGAAAATGCGTTATCTAAGCGAATTACGTGTTTTTAAGGTGTTTTGAGTAACTTCTATAGTTCAAATCGGCACTCTAGCTGCGCTGGCGAGTGCACCACGGAGTGCCGCCAAAAGCTTGTATTCACTAAAAATCAGTGTATTTTGTCTTATTGTTGCATAAGTAACCTAGTTCCATCAAAACTACAAGTAGAATATGTTTACAAAGATACATGCAAAATCGTCGTTTCAGACAGTGAAACGCTTAAATATGATGTAAAAACTGTTTCTCAAAACTTATCTCCAAATCACTTGAAAATGCGTTTTCTAAACGAATTACGTGTTTTTAAGGTGTTTTGCAGTAACTTCTATAGTTCAAAACGGCACTCTAGCTGCGCTGGCGAGTGCACCACAAAGTGTCTCCAAAAGCTTGTATTATCTAAAAATCAGTGTATTTTGTCTTATTGTAGCATAAATAACCTAGTTCCATCGAAACTACAGGTAGAATATGTTTCCTTAGTGTACATGCAAAATCGTCGTATCAGACCGTGAAACGCTCAAATATGATGTAAAAACTGTTTCTCAAACATGACTCCAAATCACTTTAAAATGCGTTTTCAAAGCGAATTACGTGTTTTTAAGGTGTTTTGCAGTAACTTCTATAGTTCAAATCGGCACTCTAGCTGCGCTGGCGAGTGCACCATGGAGTGCCTCCAAAAGCTTGTATTCACTAAAAATCAAAGTATTTTGTCTTATTGTAGCATAAATAACATAGTTCCATCGAAACTACAGGTAGAATATGTTTCCTAAGTCTACATGCAAAATCGTCGTTTCAGACCGTGAAACGCTCAAATGTGATGTAAAAACTGTTTCTCAAAACATGTCTCCAAATCACTTGAAAATGCGTTTTCTAAGCGAATTACGTGTTTATAAGGTGTTTTGCTGTAACTTCTATAGTTCAAATCGGCACTCTAGCTGCGCTGGCGAGTGCACCACGGAGTGCCTCCAAAAGCTTGTATTCACTAAAAATCAGTGTATTTTGTCTTACTGTAGCATAAATAACCTAGTTGCATCGAAACTACAGGCAGAATATGTTTCCTAAGTCTACATACAAAATCGTCGTTTCAGACCGTAAAACGCTCAAATATGATGTAAAAACGGTTTCTCAAAACATGTCTCCAAATCACTTGAAAATGCGTTTTCTAAGCGAATTACGTGTTTTTAAGGTGTTTTGCAGTAACTTCTATAGTAAAAATCGGCACTGTACCTGCGCTGGCGAGTGCACCACGAAGTGTCTCCAAAAGCTTGTATTATCTAAAAATCAGTGTATTTTTTCTTATTGTAGCATAAATAACCTAGTTCCATGGAAACTACAAGTAGAATATGTTTCCAAAGATACATGCAAAATCGTCGTTTCAGACCGTGAAACGCTCAAATATGATGTAAAAACTTATTCTCAAAAGATGTCTCCAAATCACTTGAAAATGCGTTTTCTAAGCGAATTACGTGTTTTTAAGGTGTTTTGCAGTAACTTTTATAGTTCAAATCGGCACTCTAGCTGCGCTGGCGAGTGCACCACGAAGTGTCTCCAAAAGCTTGTATTAACTAAACATCAGTGTATTTTGTCTTATTGTAGCACAAATAACCTAGTTCCATCGAAACTGCAGGTAGAATATGTTTCCTAAGTCTACATGCAAAATCGTCGTTTCAGGCCATGAAACGCTCAAATATGATGTAAAAACTGTTTCTCAAACATGTCTCCAAATCACTTGAAAATGCGTTTTCTAAGCGAATTACGTGTTTTTAAGGTGTTTTGCAGTAACTTCTATAGTTCAAATCGGCACTCTAGCTGCGCTGGCGAGTGCACCACGGAGTGCCTCCAAAAACTTCTATTCACTAAAAATCAGTGTATTTTGTCTTATTGTAGCATAAATAACCTAGTTCCATCGAAATTACAGGTAGAATATGTTTCCAAAGATACATGCAAAATCGTCGTTTCAGACCGTGAAACGCTCAATTATGATGTAAAAACTGTTTCTCAAAACATGTTTCCAAATCACTTGAAAATGCGTTTTCTAAGCGAATTACGTGTTTTTAAGGTGTTTTGCAGTAACTTCTATAGTTCAAATCGGCACTCTAGCTGCGCTGGCGAGTGCACCACGGAGTGCCTTCAAAAGCTTGTATTCACTAAAAATCAATGTATTTTGACTTATTGTAGCATAAATAACCTAGTTCCATCGAAACTACAGGTAGAATATGTTTCCAAAGATACATGCAAAATCGTCGTTTCAGACCGTGAAACGCTCAAATATGATGTAAAAACTGTTTCTCAAAACATGTCTCTAAATCACTTGAAAATGCGTTTTCTAAGCGAACTACGCGTTTTTAAGGTGTTTTGCATTAACTTCTGTAGTTCAAATCGGCACTCTAGCTGCGCTGGCGAGTGCACCACGGAGTGCCTCCAAAAGCTTGTATTCACTAAAAATCAGTGTATTTGTCTTATTGTAGCATAAATAACCTAGTTCCATCGAAACTACAGGTAGAATATGTTTCCAAAGATACATGCAAAATCGTCGTTTCAGACCGTGAAACGCTCAAATATGATGTAAAAACTTTTTCTCAAAACATGTCTCCAAATCACTTGAAAATGCGTTTTCTAAGCGAATTACGTGTTTTTAAGGTGTTTTGCAGTAACTTCTATAGTTCAAATCGGCACTCTAGCTGCGCTGGCGAGTGCACCATGGAGTGCCTCCAAAAGCTTGTATTCACTAAAAATCAGTGTATTTTGTCTTATTGTAGCGAAAATAACCTAGTTCCATCGAAACTACAGGTAGAAAATGTTTACTAAGTCTACATGCAAAATCGTCGTTTCAGACCGTGAAACGCTCAAATGTGATGTACTCGTAAAATCTGTTTCTCAAAACATGTCTCCAAATCACTTGAAAATGCGTTTTCTAAGCGAATTACGTGTTTATAAGGTGTTTTGCTGTAACTTCTATAGTTCAAATCGGCACTCTAGCTGCGCTGGCGAGTGCACCACGGAGTGCCTCCAAAAGCTTGTATTCACTAAAAATCAGTGTATTTTGTCTTACTGTAGCATAAATAACCTAGTTCCATCGAAACTACATGTAGAATATGTTTCCAAAGATACATGCAAAATCGTCGTTTCAATTATGATGTAAAAGCTGTTTCTCAAAACATATCTCCAAATCACTTGAAAATCGTTTTCTAAGCGAACTACGTGTTTTTAAGGTGTTTTGCAATAACTTCTGTAGTTCAAATCGGCACTCTAGCTGCGCTGGAGGGTGCACCACGGAGTGCCTCTAGAAGCTTGTATTCACTAAAAATCAGTGTATTTTGTCTTATTGTAGCATAAATAACCTAGTTCCATCGAAACTACAGGTGACATATTAAAAAACATAAAACATATTTATTTAAATATAGTTAAATATTTATAGTTGGCTTATAATATTATTTTGTTAAACAGATTTTAGAGAACTAGTTTTTTGATTGACGTGTGTGACATTTTTCTGTAATACCTAAAAGGATATTAAAAGCATTTAAACATAGAGTTTATTCTATTCTTCTTGTATACTATAAGGAATCTAACAGGTTATGGGTCTAGTGCGACAATAACAAAGATTAGTATAGTAAGAAGTTAAGAGGAAGTCATTGCACATTTTTCATTAAGATTATAACTTTTCCTTTTTACCTTCCGTCACCTTTAGGTAAGGAAGGTATTGTCTTTGGTCACAAAATTCGGTGGTGAGTTTTTAATGAATAAGCACGTTTTAAGGTCCGTAGAATACGATTTTACTATTTTTACGATGATGTCTGTATGTATGTATGTGTGTGTGTGTGTGTGTGTGTGTGTGTGTGTGTGTGTGTATGTATGTGTGTCCGTGTGTGTGTGTATGTAACAAAATTTTCGTCTGCGATAGCTCTAATACTACAATTCCAAAAATTGTAATTCTTTCGTATTCCTCTTCGTTGCATCCATATGAAGAGCTGATTAGATTTTCGCTATAAAAGGTTAACCGGAAGTACCTTCATTTGAAGATTTTAACAGTTTTTCTTGGAAAAACGATGTTAAATACCATTTTTTCACATTTAATGTTAGTATAAATATTAAAGAATATTTTATTCTCTATACGATTTGACTGCATTTTATACTTCATATTAAATAGATATAGAGTTATAAAATTATAAAGAAATTAAATTTCATAAATTAGCTAGCTATGCTAGAAACAGCTACTATATTAATAAAATTCTGATTGAAAGATGTCAGTGTCAATTTACATATTCGTAGTATATTTATGTTATAATTTTACTCCAAACCTCGAAATATAGGATATTTTTGCTCGAAACTGTATGGAATTTGTATAAAATATATACAACTGTCGAAAGGTAATATACATACAAGAAATTGAGAATCTTTTGCAAGGAACTATCTGTATGGATTTTATAGAAAATACAAAGGCATTTACGAAAATTCTACCGGTAGATACCGCATTTACTGACTGTGTTCGAAAACACGAGTGGTAAGAAGTTACCGTGTTCGAAAATTGTACAATATCTACCAGATCCATCTACCGGAGTCATGAAGAATCTAATCTCAAAAAAAAGGTAGTGATGCAAAGCGAAGCGCGCCCGTTAAAAGTTTGTTATATGTTACGGATCTACCTTGTTTATCACTTGCGTTCTTAAAATATCGATTCCGGTAGCTAGCACCTGATAAACAGCTGTTTACCAGTAACAGTTCACCGGTAGAATTTTCGTATAACTGACGGAAGGTAATGTGCTGGCCACATCAGATTTTTTATAATGGATCTATCAAAGCACATTAAACCTCTAAGTGGAGAATCAGACTGGGCAGTATGGAAAAGGAAAATGAGAGATCTAATAGATTATCATGAAGGGGCACTAGACGTAATTGATAAGAAATTAGTAAAACCAGAAGCCTTAAGAAAAGAGGCTGCGGAAGCAGAAATTAAAGCACACAAAGAGAAATTCGATCTTTATCGTAAAGCAAATAGTTATGCCAAGTCCATGATAACGAGTTCTATAACTGATACAGTTTATCAGAAAATAATGGATAAGGAGACAGCTAGTGACGCATGGGATGCGTTAAAGCAACATTTTGAGGCAGTATCTAGAGATCAATTATTTAGGATCTGTACAGAATTTTTTGCTTTTAGCTGGATACCTGGTGAAGATGTGTCAACGCATATAGCAAAACTAAGAAGTCTGTGGAATGAGTTAAATAACGGACTTAAGGCTAAAAAAGTCAATACCTTGCCAGATCTTATATTAGTTTGCAAAACTTTACATATTTTGCCAAGTGAATTTGAAAATTTTAAGTCTAGTTGGATGTTACTGACAAAAGATGAAAACAGAACATTTGATGAATTAACAAATCAACTATGCACATTTGAAAGAAATTTCACAAAGGTAAATAGTGACAAAATGGTACAAGAAGCATTGATGGCAAATGTAAATAAGCAAAAACAAGATGGCAAAGGTAAGTTCGTTAAATACAGATCGAAGAACGATATCTGCAATTATTGCAAACAAAAGGGGCACTGGATTAGGTTTTGCAAGAAATGGATTTCTGATGGAAGACCTAAGAAAAATCAGGCAACTAGAGACACTCAGGGCAATTCTGCTGCAGCTAGCGCCGTACTCATGTTCAATTCTGAAGAGACTTTTGCTATTGAAACGAATTCGAAGACGTGGTGGATTGACAATGGAGCAACAAAGCATGTAACAAATTGTTCAGATTATTTTGAAGATTTTGAAAAGTTTGACAGGCCTTGTATCATTAAGGCAGCTGGGAACGAATCTTTGTTGGCATTGGGAAAGAGCACGATTCAAATGTCATCGACAGTTAGCAGTCAAAAAATAATGTTGACGGATGTCTGGTATGTTCCACAATTAACTAGAAATTTATTCTCAGTATTAGATGCTTAGGATAAGTATCTAAACAGCGAGTTTAAGTCTTCGGCAACAGAATGCTGGTTAAAAATTAATGGTAAAGTATATCTGTATGGAACACGAGAATTATATGGAACTTTATACAAGGCAGCTTGTATAAAGCTGAACCAATTATACCTCAACATGCGGTAGAAATAAATACTACAGATGATACTTCATTATTACAGTACCATGAAAGATGGGGACATCAGGATAAACGCCATATCAAGGAGATGCTAGAAAAAAAATTAGGTATTATTGTTCCATTAGAAAAGGGTCTTTGTGAGCCATGTGTCTATGGTAAATGACATCGATTGCCATTTGGACATAGAGAAAAAGCATCCAAACCTGGTGAATTAATGTCAGCTGATGTTTGTGGTCCGTTTGACGAATCTTTCCAAAAGAAAAGATATCTCGTGGTATTTAAGGACAGTTACACAAAATTCCGTTATTGCTACATCATTAAAGAAAAGTCAGAAGTCAAGGACGCACTAGTCCATGTTCTTCAACATTCCAAGACGCTTGGAAATACGATTAGCACTCAAACAAGGAGGCTAATTTTCCATCAGCTATGTGGGCAGAGATGGTCGGTTCGGCAGTATATATTTTAAACCGGACTGGAAAATCTTCTGTGGAAGGCTGTAGTCCCTTTGAGTTGTGGACTGGTAAGAAACCCAGAATAAACATTTACGAATTATAGGATCTACATGTTATGCCCACATTCCCGTTCAGAGGAGAAAGAAAATGGACAAAAAAGCTGTCAAGGGATTTCTTGTAGGATACGATGGTGACGAACGTTACAGAATCTGGATCAAAGAAGAAAATAAAGTCATCCTCTGCAGAGATGTAACCTTTCAAGAAAAGTCTAGCAAGTGTGAAGAGCACGTCGAATTACCATTACGAGATATCGAATATAAAGATCAGGGAAAGCAATCGGTGCAAGAAGATGAAAATGACGAGTCGGAGTTTAGAGAAGAAAGTGAAACTGAAGATGCACATCGTCAACTCAGAGAACGCTCTAATTTAAGGAAACCTTTACGTTACGATGACTACATTATGATCACTGAAGAAATCATTAATGGGACAAAAACTCCAAAATCATATGAAGAGGCGCTTAACAGCAAGGACAAAGATAATTGGATACAGGCCATGAACAGTGAAGTAAAATCACTAGAAGAGAACCAAACATGGGAGTTAGCGAATCTCCCGGATGGAGCTAAGGCCATTCCATCTAAGTGGGTTTTTCGAATAAAAACTAATCAAGATGGCACAATTGACAAGTATAAAGCCAGACTTGTCATTAAGGGATTTAAGCAACGTTTTGGAATAGACTACAATCAAACATTTAGTCCTGTTGCTAAGTTAAGCACAATTCGTTCGGTGCTTAGTACTGCTGCAAGTGAGAAGATGCACTTAACACGGTTCGACGTATCTACTGCATTTCTGTACGCAGAATTAGAAGAGACAATATACATGCAGCAACCGAAAGGATACGAAGATAACACTAATCGAGTTTGCAGGCTCAAACGAAGCCTTTATGGTCTTAAACAAGCTCCAAGGTTTTGGAGCAAACGCTTCGCTAATTTTCTTTTATCAAGAGGGTTTAAGGCAAGTGAAGCAGATCCATGCTTGCACATTAGGCAAAAGGGTGACAAGAAACTATTTGTTGCTCTTTACGTGGACGATGGGTTAGTCGTGGCAACTGACCAGCGAGACGCTGATATCTTTATTGAGGAGTTGAAGACAGAGTTACCGTGAAACCAGCATCGTACTACCTTGGTCTCGAAATTAAACGTTTCAGTGATGGCACAATAAAATTAAGTCAGCAAGCATATGTAAAGAAACTATTGAAACGTTTTAATTTTGAAGAGTGCAAACCTGTTTCCACACCCATGTTAAAGGAAGTTGAAACATCGAAAACAGAACAAGAAAGCATCAAGAAAACTGATTTTCCGTATCGAGAGGCAGTTGGCGGCTAATGTATTTAATGATTGGAACAAGGCCAGATGTAGCATACAGCGTTAGCGTCTTATCAAGAACACTCGATTGTGCATCCATAAAGGATGTTATGAGGCTAAAACGGGTACTTCGATACATCGCAGGTACATCTGATTTAGGCATTCTGTATCGCCCTAACATAAACATTGGCGTATTAGAATGCTACAGCGATGCAGACTTTGGTGGATGTAACAAAACTGGCAGATCAACGTCAGGTGTGGTTGTAGCGTATGCAGGTGGAGCTATTTCGTGGCTTAGCCAAAGGCAAGCTATGGTTGCTACATCTACAACTGAAGCGGAGATTGTAGCTGCGAATGAAGCAGTTAAAGAAATTATCTGGTTAAGCAGACAGTTTAAAGATATCGCAAAGCTGAAGCAGGTGCCAGTTCTTCAGATTGATAATCAAGCAGCAGTGAAATTAACACATAATACTGAATTTCACTATCGAACCAAGCACATTAAAATAAAGTATTTCTTCATTCGAGAAAAGGTAATGGAAGGAGAGTTGGAAGTTCAACAGATTCCAACGGAGTATCAAGAAGCAGACATCATGACGAAGCCATTAGCAAGACCGCGTTTACAACTATTGTGTGGCAATATGGGACTTTTAAATTAAAACAAATGTATACCATTAACAGATGATATACATTTTTTTTAAATATGTGTTATGATAAAATTTGTTCTTTTGAGATATTTGATTTAACTTTATTTAAATAAGGGAAAGTGTTGTGGAAACATATTTATTTAAATATAGATAAATATTTATAGTTGGCTTACAATATTATTTTGTTAAACAGATTTTAGAGAACTAGTTTTTTGATTGACGTGTGTGACATTTTTCTGTAATATCTAAAAGGATATTAAAAGCATTTAAACATAGAGTTTATTCTATTCTTCTTGTATACTATAAGAAATCTAACAGAATATGTTTCCAAAGATACATGCAAAATCGTCGTTTCAGACCGTGAAACGCTCAAATATGATGTAAAAACTGTTCTCAAAACATGTCTCCAAATCACTTGAAATTGTGTTTTCTAAGCGAATTACGTGTTTTTAAGGTGTTTTGCAGTAACTTCTATAGTTCAAATCGGCACTCTAGCTGCGCTGGCGAGTGCACCACGGAGTGCCTCCAAAAGCTTGTATTCACTAAAAATCAGTGTATTTTGTCTTATTGTAGCATAAATAAACTAGTTCCATCGAAATTATAGGTAGAATATGTTTCCTAAGTCTACATGAAAAATCGTCGTTTCAGACCGTGAAACGCTCAAATATAATGTAAAAACTGTTTCTCAAAGCATGTCTCCAAATCACTTGAAAATGCGTTTTCTAAGCGAATTGCGTGTTTTTAAGGTGTTTTGCAGTAACTTCTATAGTTCAAATCGGCACTCTAGCTGCGCTGGCGAGTGCACCACGGAGTGCCTCCAAAAGCTTGTATTCACTAAAAATCAGTGTATTTTTTCTTATTGTAGCATAAATAACCTAGTTCCATTGAAACTACAAGCAGAATATGTTTTCAAAGATACATGCAAAACGTCGTTTCAGACCGTGATACGCTCAAATATGATGTAAAAACTGTTTCTCAAAACATATCTCCAAATCACTTGAAAATGCGTTTTCTAAGCGAATTACGTGTTTTTAAGGTGTTTTGCAGTAACTTCTATAGTTCAAATCGGCACTCTAGCTGCGCTGGCTAGTGCACCACGAAGTGTCTCCAAAAGCTTGTATTAACTAAATATCAGTGTATTTTGTTTTACTGTAGCATAAATAACCTAGTTCCATCGAAACTACAGGTAGAATATGTTTCCTAAGTCTACATGCAAAATCGTCGTTTCAGACCGTGAAACGCTCAAATATGATGTAAAAGCTGTTTCTCACAACATGTTTCCAAATCACTTGAAAATGCGTTTTCTAAGCGAATTACGTGTTTTTAAGGTGTTTTGCAGTAACTTCTATAGTTCATATCGGCACCATAGCTGCGCTGGCGAGTGCACCACGGAGTGCCTCCAAAAGCTTGTATTCACTAAAAATCAGTGTATTTTGTCTTATTGTAGCATAAATAACCTAGTTCCATCGAAACTACAAGTAGAATATGTTTCCAAAGATACATGCAAAATCAACGTTTCAGACCGTGAAACGCTCAAATATGATGTAAAAACTATTTCTCAAAACGTATCTCCAAATCGCTTGAAAATGCGTTTTCTAAGCGAATTACGTGTTTTTAAGGTGTTTTGCAGTAACTTCTATTGTTCAATTCGGCACTCTAGCTGCGCTGGCGAGTGCACCACGAAGTGTCTCCAAAAGCTTGTATTAACAAAAAATCAGTGCATTTTGTCTTATTGTAGCATAAATAACCTAGTTCCATCGAAACTACAGGTAGAATATGTTTCCTAAGTCTACATGCAAAATCGTCGTTTCAGACCGTGAAACGCTCAAATATGATGTAAAAACTGTTTCTCAATCATGTCTCCAAATCACTTGAAAATGCGTTTTCTAAGCGATTTACGTGTTTTTAAGATGTTTTGTAATAACTTTTATAGTTCAAATCGGCACTCTAGCTGCGCTGGCGAGTGCACCACGGAGTGCCTCCAAAAGCTTATATTCACTAAAAATATGTGTATTTTGTCTTATTGTAGCATAAATAACCTAGTACTATCGAAACTACAGGTAGAATATGTTTCCAAAGATACATGCAAAATCGTCGTTTCAGACCGTGAAAAGCTCAAATATGATGTAAAAACTGTTTCTCAAAACATGTCTCCAAATCACTTGAAAATGCGTTTTCTAAGCGAATTAAGTATTTTTAGTGTGTTTTGCAGTAACTTCTATAGTTCAAATCAGCACTCTAGCTGCGCTGGCGAGTGCACCACGGAGTGCCTTTAAAAGCTTGTATTCACTAAAAATCAGTGTATTTTGTCTTATTGTAGCATAAATAATCTAGTTCCATCGAAACTACAGGTAGAATATGTTTCCAAAGATACATGCAAAATCGTCGTTTCAGACCGTGAAACGCTCAAATATGATGTAAAAACTGTTTCTCAAAACAAGTCTCCAAATCACATGAAAATGCGTTTTCTAAGCGAATTACGTGTTTTTAAGGTGTTTAGCAGTAACTTCTATAGTTCAAATCGGCACTCTAGCTGCGCTGGCGAGTGCACCACGGAGTGCCTTCAAAAGCTTGTATTCACTAAAAACCAGTGTATTTTGACTTATTGTAGCATAAAGAACCTAGTTCTATCGGAACTACAGGCAGAATATGTTTCCAAAGATACTTGCAAAATCGTCGTTTCAGACCGTGAAACGCTCAAATATGATGTAAAAACTGTTTCTCAAAACATGTCTCCAAATCACTTGAAAATGCGTTTTCTAAGCAAATTACGTGTTTTTAAGGTGTTTTGCAGTAACTTCTATAGTTCAAATCGACACTCTAGCTGCGCTGGCGAGTGCACCACGGGGTGCCTCCAAAAGCTTGTATTCACTAAAAATCAGTGTATTTTGTCTTATTGTAGCATAAATAAGCTAGTTCCATCGAAACTACAGGTAGAATATGTTTCCTAAGTCTACGTGCAAAATCGTTGTTTCAGACCGTAAAACGCTCAAATATGATGTAAAAACTGTTTCTCAAAACATGTCTCCAAATCACTTGAAAATGCGTTTTGTAAGCGAATTACATGTTTTGAAGGTGTTTTGCAGTAACTTCTATAGTTCATATCGGCAGCCTACCTGCGCTGGCGAGTGCACCACTGAGTGCCTCCAAAAGCTTGTATTCACTAAAAATCAGTGCATTTTGTCTTATTGTAGCATAACTAACCTAGTTCCATCGAAACCACAGGCAGAATATGTTTCCAAAGATACGTGCAAAATCGTCGTTTCAGACCGTGAAACGCTCAAATATGATGTAAAAACTGTTTTTCAAAACATGTCTCCAAATCACTTGAAAATGCGTTTTCTAAGCGAATTAAGTATTTTTAGTGTGTTTTGCAGTAACTTCTATAGTTCAAATCAGCACTCTAGTTGCGCTGGCGAGTGCACCACGGAGTGCCTTTAAAAGCTTGTATTCACTAAAAATCAGTGTATTTTGTCTTATTGTAGCATAAATAATCTAGTTCCATCGAAACTACAGGTAGAATATGTTTCCAAAGATACATGCAAAATCGTCGTTTTAGACCGTGAAACGCTCAAATATGATGTAAAAACTGTTTCTCAAAACAAGTCTCCAAATCACATGAAAATGCGTTTTCTAAGCGAATTACGTGTTTTTAAGGTGTTTAGCAGTAACTTCTATAGTTCAAATCGGCACTCTAGCTGCGCTGGCGAGTGCACCACGGAGTGCCTTCAAAAGCTTGTATTCACTAAAAACCAGTGTATTTTGACATTGTAGCATAAAGAACCTAGTTCCATCGAAACCACAGGCAGAATATGTTTCCAAAGATACTTGCAAAATCGTCGTTTCAGACCGTGAAACGCTCAAATATGATGTAAAAACTGTTTCTCAAAACATGTCTCTAAATCACTTGAAAATGCGGTTTCTAAGCAAATTACGTGTTTTTAAGGTGTTTTGCAGTAACTTCTATAGTTCAAATCGACACTCTAGCTGCGCTGGCGAGTGCACCACGGGGTGCCTCCAAAAGCTTGTATTTACTAAAAATCAGTGTATTTTGTCTTATTGTAGCATAAATAAGCTAGTTCCATCGAAACTACAGGTAGAATATGTTTCCTAAGTCTACGTGCAAAATCGTTGTTTCAGACCGTAAAACGCTCAAATATGATGTAAAAACTGTTTCTCAAAACATGTCTCCAAATCACTTGAAAATGCGTTTTGTAAGCGAATTACATGTTTTGAAGGTGTTTTGCAGTAACTTCTATAGTTCATATCGGCAGCCTACCTGCGCTGGCGAGTGCACCACTGAGTGCCTCCAAAAGCTTGTATTCACTAAAAATCAGTGTATTTTGTCTTATTGTAGCATAACTAACCTAGTTCCATCGAAACCACAGGCAGAATATGTTTCCAAAGATACGTGCAAAATCGTCGTTTCAGACCGTGAAACGCTCAAATATGATGTAAAAACTGTTTTTCAAAACATGTCTCCAAATCATTTGAAAATGCGTTATCTAAGCGAATTACGTGTTTTTAAGGTGTTTTGCAGTAACTTCTATAGTTCACATCGGCACTTTAGCTGCGCTAGCGAGTGCACCACGGAGTGCCTCCAAAAGCTTCTATTCACTAAAAATCAGTGTATTTTGTCTTAATGTAGCATAAATAACCTAGTTCCATCGAAACTATAGGTAAAATATGTTTCCTAAGTCTACATGCAAAATCGTCGTTTCAGACCGTGAAACGCTCAAATATGATGTAAAAACAGTTTCTCAATCATGTCTCCAAATCACTTGAAAATACGTTTTATAAGCGAATTACGTGTTTTTAAGGTGTTTTGCAGTAACTTCTATAGTTCAATTTGGCACTCTAGCTGCGCTAGCGAGTGCACCACGGAGTGCCTCCAAAAGCTTGTATTCACTAAAAATCAGTGTATTTTGTCTTATTGTAGCATAAATAACCTAGTTCCATCGAAACTACAGGCAGATTATGTTTTCAAAGATACATGCAAAATCGTCGTTTCAGACCGTGAATCGCTCAAATATGATGTAAAAACTGTTTCTCAAAACATGTCTCCAAATGACTTGAAAGTGCGTTTTCTAAGCGAATTACGTGTTTCTAAGGTTTGCAGTAACTTCTATAGTTCAAATCGGCGCTCTAGCTGCGCTGACGAGTGCACCACGGAGTGCCTCCAAAAGCTTGTATTCACTAAAAATCAGTGTATTTTGTCTTATTGTAGCATAAATAAACAAGTTCCATCGAAACTACAGGTAGAATATGTGTCCTAAGTCTACATGCAAAATAGTCGTTTCAGACCGTGAAACGCTCAAATATGATGTAAAAACTGTTTCTCAAAACATGTCTCCAAATCACTTGAAAATGCGTTTTCTAAGCGAATTACGTGTTTTTAAGGTGTTTTGCAGTAACTTCTATAGTTTAAATCAGCACTCTAGCTGCGCTGGCGAGTGCACCACGGAGTACCTCCAAAAGGTTGTATTCACTAAAAAAACAGTGTATTTTGTCTAATTGTACCCTAAATAACCAAGTGCTATCGAAACTACAGGTAGAATATGTTTCCTAAGTCTACATTCAAAATCGTCGTTTCAGACCGTGAAACGGTCAAATATGATGTAAAAACTGTTTCTCAAAACCTGTCTCCAAATCACTTGAAAATGCGTTTTCAAAGCGAATTTCGTGTTTTTAAGGTGTTTTGCAGTAACTTCTATAGTTCAAATCGGCACTCTAGCTGCGCTGGCGAGTGCACCACGGAGTGCCTCCAAAAGCTTGTATTCACTAAAAATCTATGTATTTTGTCTTATTGTAGCATAAATAACCTAGTTCCATCGAAACTACAGGCAGAATATGTTTCCAAAGATACATGCAAAATCGTCGTTTCAGACCGTGAAACGCTCAAATATGATGTAAAAACTGTTTCTCAAAACATGACTCCAAATCACTTGAAATTGCGTTTTCTAAGCGAATTACGTGTTTTTAAGGTGTTTTGCAGTAACTTCTATAGTTCAAATTGGCACTCTAGCTGCGCTGGCGAGTGCACCACGGAGTGCCTCCAAAAGCTTGTATTCACTAAATATCAGTGTATTTTGTCTTATTGTAGCATGACTAACCTAGTTCCATTGAAACTACAGGCAGAATATGTTTCCAAATATACATGCAAAATCGTCGTTTCAGACCGTGAAACGCTCAAATATGATGTAAAAACTGTTTCTCAAAACATGACTCCAAATCACTTGAAAATGCGTTTTCTAAGCGAATTACGCGTTTGTTAGGTGTTTTGCAGTAACTTCTATAGTTCATATCGGCACCCTAGCTGCGCTGGCGAGTGCACCACGGAGTGCCTCCAAAAGCTTGTATTCACTAAAAATCAGTGTATTTTGTCTTATTGTAGCATAAATAACCTAGTTCCATTGAAACAACAGGTAGAATATGTTTCCTAAGTCTACATGCAAAATCGTCGTTTCGGACCGTGAAACGCTCAAATATGATGTAAAAACTGTTTCTCAAAACATGACTCCAAATCACTTGAAATTGCGTTTTCTAAGCGAATTACGTGTTTTTAAGGTGTTCAGCAGTAACTTCTATAGTTCAAATTGGCACTCTAGCTGCGCTGGCGAGTGCACCACGGAGTGCCTCCAAAAGCTTGTATTCACTAAATATCAGTGTATTTTGTCTTATAGTAGCATGAATAACCTAGTTCCATTGAAACTACAGGCAAAATGTGTTTCCAAAGATACATGCAAAATCGTCGCTTCAGACCGTGAAACCCTCAAATATGATGTAAAAACTGTTTCTCAAAACATGACTTCAAATCACTTGAAAATGCGTTTTCTAAGCGAATTACGTGTTTTTAAGGTGTTTTGCAGTAACTTCTATATTTCAAATTGGCACTCTAGCTACGCTGGCGAGTGCACCACGGAGTGCCTCCAAAAGCTTGTATTCACTAAAAATCAGTGTATTTTGTCTTATTGTAGCATAAATAACTTAGTTCTATCGAAACTACAGGTAGAATATGTTTCCAAAGATACATGCAAAATCGTCGTTTCAGACCGTGAAACGGTCAAATATGATGTAAAATCTGTTTCTCAAAACTTGTCTCCAAATCACTTGAAAATGCGTTATCTAAGCGAATTACGTGTTTTCAAGGTGTTTTGCAGTAACTTCTATAGTTCAAGTCGGCACTCTAGCTGCGCTGGCGAGTGCACCACGGAGTGCTTCCAAAAGCTTGTATTCACTAAATATCAGTGTATTTTGTCTTATTGTAGCATAAATAACCTAGTTCCATCGAAACTACAGGCAGAATATGTTTCCAAAGATACATGCAAAATCGTCGTTTCAGACCGTGAAACGCTCAAATATGATGTAAAAACTGTTTTTAAAACATGTCTCCAAATCACTTGAAAATGCGTTTTCTAAGCGAATTACGTGTTTTTAAGGTGTTTTTCAGCAACTTCTAAAGTTCAAATCGGCACTCTAGCTGCGCTGGCGAGTGCACCACGGAGTGCTTCCAAAAGCTTGTATTCACTAAATATCAGTGTATTATGTCTTATTGTAGCATAAATAACCTAGTTCCATCAAAACTACAGGTAGAATATGTTTCCAAATATACATGCAAAATCGTCGTTTCAGACCGTGAAACGCTCAAATATGATGTAAAAACTGTTTCTCAAAACATGACTCCAAATCTCTTGAAACTGCGTTTTCTAAGCGAATTACGTGTTTTTAAGGTGTTTTGCAGTAACTTCTATAGTTCAAATCGGCACTCTAGCTGCGCTGGCGAGTGCACCACGGAGTGCCTCCAAAAGCTTGTATTCACTAAAAATCAGTGTATTTTGTCTTATTGTAGCATAAATAACCTAGTTCCATCGAAACTACAGGTAGAATATTTTTCCAAATATACATGCAAAATCGTCGTTTCAGACCGTGAAACGCTCAAATATGATGTAAAAACTGTTTCTTAAAACTTGACTCCAAATCACTTGAAAATGCGTTTTCTAAGCGAATTACGCGTTTGTTAGGTGTTTTGCAGTAACTTCTATAGTTCATATCGGCACCCTAGCTGCGCTGGCGAGTGCACCACGGAGTGCCTCCAAAAGCTTGTATTCACTAAAAATCAGTGTATTTTGTCTTATTGTAGCATAAATAACCTAGTTCCATTAAAACTACAGGTAGAATATGTTTCCTAAGTCTACATGCAAAATCGTCGTTTCAGACCGTGAAACGCTCAAATATGATGTAAAAACTGTTTTTAAAACATGTCTCCAAATCACTTGAAAATGCGTTTTCTAAGCGAATTACGTGTTTTTAAGGTGTTCAGCAGCAACTTCTATAGTTCAAATCGGCACTCTAGCTGCGCTGGCGAGTGCACCACGAAGTGTCTCTAAAAGCTTGTATTCACTAAAAATCAGTGTATTTTGTCTTATTGTAGCATAAATAACCTAGTTCCATCGAAACTACAGGTAGAATATATTTCCTAAGTCTACATGCAAAATCGTCGTTTCAGACCGTGAAACGCTCAAATATGATGTCAAAATTGTTTCTCAAAACATGTCTCCAAATCACTTGAAAATGCGTTTTTTAAGCTAATTACGTGTTTTTAAGGTGTTTTGCATTAACTTCTATAGTTCAAATCAGCACTCTAGCTGCGCTGGCGAGTGCACAACGGAGTGCCTCCAAGAGCTTGTATTCACTAAAAATCAATGTATTTTGTCTTAAAGTAGCCATAATAACAAAGTGCCATAGAAACTACAGGTAGAATATGTTTCCAAAGTCTACATGCAAAATCGTCGTTTCAGACCGTGAAACGCGCAAATATGATGTAAAAACTGTTTCTCAAAACATGTCTCCAAATCACTTGAAAATGCGTTTTCTAAGCGAATTACGTGTATATAAGGTGTTTTGCAGTAACTTCTATAGTTCAAATCGGCACTCTAGCTGCGCTGGCGAGTGCACCACGGAGTGCCTCCAAAAGCTTGTATTCACTAAATATCAGTGTATTTTGTCTTATTGTAGCATAAATAACCTTGTTCCATTGAAACTACAGGTAGAATATGTTTCCAAAGATACATGCAAAATCGTCGTTTCAGACCGTGAAACGCTCAAATATGATGTAAAAACTGTTTCTCAAAACATGTCTCCAAATCACTTGAAAATGCGTTTTCTAAGCGAATTACGTGTATATAAGGTGTTTTGCAGTAACTTCTATAGTTCAAATCGGCACTCTAGCTGCGCTGGCGAGTGCACCACGGAGTGCTCCTAAAAGCTTGTATTCACTAAAAATCAGTGTATTTTGTCTTAAAGTAGCCTAAATAACAAAGTACCATAGAAACTACAGGTAGAATATGTTTCCAAAGTCTACATGCAAAATCGTCGTTTCAGACCGTGAAACGCTCAAATATGATGTAAAAACTGTTTCTCAAAACATGTTTCCAAATCACTTGAAAATGCGTTTTCTAAGCGAATTACGTGTTTTTAAGGTGTTTTGCAGTACCTTCTATAGTTCATATCGGCACCCTAGCTGCGCTGGCGAGTGCACCACAGAGTGCCTCAAAAAGCTTGGATTCACTAAAAATCAGTGTATTTTGTCTTATTGTAGCATAAATAACATAGTTCAAATCGGCACTCTAGCTGCTCTGGCGAGTGCACCACGGGGTGCCTCGAAAAGCTTGTATTTATTAAAAATAAGTTTATTTTGTCGTATTGTAGCCTAAATAACAAAGTGCCATAGAAACTACATGTAGAATATGTTTCCAATGTTTACATACAAAATCGTCGTTTCAGACCTTGAAACGTTTAAATATGATGAAAAACTGTTTCTCAAAACATGTCTTCAGATCACGTGATAATGCGCTTTCTAAGCGAATTACGTGTTTTTTAAGGTGTTTTTCAGCAACTTCTATAGTTCAAATCGGCACTCTAGCTGCGCTGGCGAGTGCACCACGGAGTGCCTCCTAAAGCTTGTATTCACTAAATATCAGTGTATTTTGTCTTATTGTAGCATAAATAACCTAGTTCCATCGAAACTACAGGTAGAATATGTTTCCAAAGATACATGCAATATCGTCGTTTCAGACCGTGAAACGCTCAAATATGATGTAAAAACTGTTTCTCAAAACATGTCTCCAAATCACTTGAAAATGCGTTTTCTAAGCGAATTACGTATATATAAGGTGTTTTGCAGTAACTTCTATAGTTCAAATCGGCACTCTAGCTGCGCTGGCGATTGCACCACGGATTGCCTCCAAAAGCTTGTATTCACTAAAAATAAGTGTATTTTGTCGTATTGTAGCCTCAATAACAAAGTGCCATAGAAACTTCAGGTAGAATATGTTTCCAAAGTCTACATACAAAATCGTCATTTCAGACCTTGAAACGTTCAAAATATGATGAAAAACTGTTTCTCAAAAACATGTCTTCAAATCACGTGAAAATGCGTTTTCTAAGCGAATTACGTGTTTTTAAGGTGTTTTTCAGCAACTTCTATAGTTCAAATCGGAACTCTAGCTGCGCTGGCGAGTGCACCACGGAGTGCCTCCAAAAGCTTGTATTCACTAAATATCAGTGTATTTTGTCTTACTGTAGCATAAATAACCTAGTTCCATCGCAACTACAGGTAGAATATGTTTCCAAAGATACATGCAAAATCGTCGTTTCAGATCTTGAAACGCTCAAATATGATGTAAAAACTGTTTCTCAAAACATGTCTCCAAATAACTTGAAAATGCGTTTTCTAAGCGAATTACGAGTTTTTCAGGTGCTTTGCAGTAACTTCTATAGTTCAAATCGGCACTCTAGCTGCGCTGGCGAGTGCACCACGGAGTGCCTCCAAAAGCTTGTATTCACTAAAAATCAGTGCGTTTCGTCTTATTGTAGCATAAATAACCTAGTTCCATCGAAACTACAGGTAGAATATGTTTCCAAAGATACATGCAAAATCGTCGTTTCAGACCGTGAAACGCTCAAATATGATGTAAAAACTGTTTCTCAAAACATGTCTCCAAATCACTTGAAAATGCGTTTTCTAAGCGAATTACGTGTTTTTTATGGTGTTTTGCAGCAACTTTTATAGTTCAATCGGCACTCTAGCTGCGCTGGCGAGTGCACCACGGAGTACCTCCAAAAGCTTGTATTCACTAAATATCAGTGAATTTTGTCATATTGTAGCATAAATAAACTAGTTCCAACGAAACTACAGGTAGAATATGTTTCCAAAGATACTTGCAAAATCGTCGTTTCAGACCGTGAAACGCTCAAATATGATGTTAAAAACTGTTTCTGAAAACATGTCTCCAAATCACTTGAAAATGCGTTTTCTAACGAAAGACGTGTTTTTAAGGTGTTTTGCAGTAACTTCTATAGTTTAAATCGGCACTCTAGCTGCGCTGGCGAGTGCACCACGGAGTGCCTCCAAAAGCTTGTATTCACTAAAAATCAGTGCGTTTCGTCTTATTGTAGCATAAATAACCTAGTTCCATCGAAACTACAGGCAGAATATATTTCCTAAGATACATGCAAAATCGTCGTTTCAGACCGTGAAACGCTCAAATATGATGTAGAAACAGTTTCTCAGAACATGTCTCCAAATCACTTGAAAATGCGTTTTCTAAGCGAATTACGTGTTTTAAAGGTGTTTTGCAGTAACTTCTATAGTTTAAATCGGCACTCTAGCTGCGCTGGCGAGTGCACCACGGAGTGCCTTCAAAAACTTGTATTTACTAAAAACCAGTGTATTTTGACTTATTGTAGCATAAACAACCTAGTTCTATCGGAACTACAGGCAGAATATGTTTCCAAAGATACTTGCAAAATCGTCGTTTCAAACCGTGAAACGCTCAAATATGATGTAAAAACTGTTTCGCAAAACATGTCTCCAAATCACTTGAAAATGCGTTTTCTAAGCGAATTGCGTGTTTTTAAGGTGTTTTGCAGTAACTTCTATAGTTCATATCAGCACTCTAGCTGCGCTGGTGAGTGCACCACGGAGTGCCTCCAATAGCTTGTATTCACTAAAAAATCAGTGTATCTTGTCTTATTGTAGCATAAATAACCTAGTTCCATCGAAACTACAGGCAGAATATGTTTCCAAAGATACATGCAAAATCGTCGTTTCAGACCGTGAAACGCTCAAATATGATGTAAAAACTGTTTCTCAAAACATGTCTCCAAATCACTTGAAAATGCGTTTTCTAAGCGAATTACGTGTTTTTAAGGTGTTTTTCAGCAACTTCTTTGATTCAAATCGGCACTCTAGCTGCGCCTGGCGAGTGCATCACGGAGTGCCTCCAAAAGCTTGTATTCACTTAAAATCAGTGTATTTCGTCTTATTGTAGCATAAATAACCTAGTTCCATCGAAGCTACAGTCAGAATATGTTTCCAAAGATACATGTAAAATCGTCGTTTCAGACCGTGAAACGCTCAAATATGATATAAAATCTCTTTCTCGAAACATGTCTCCAAATCACTTGAAAATGCGTTTTCTAAGCGAATTACGTTTTTTAAGGTGTTTTGCAGTAACTTCTATAGTTCAATCGGCACTCTAGCTGCGCTGGCGAGTGCACCACGGAGTGCCTCCAAAAGCTTGTATTCACTAAATATCAGTGAATTTTGTCTTATTGTAGCATAAATAACCTAGTTCCATCGAAACTACAGGTAGAATATGTTTCCAAAGTTACATGCAAAATCGTCGTTTCAACACCGTAAAACGCTCAAATATGATGTAAAAACTGTTTCTCAAAACATGTCTCCAAATCACTTGAAAATGCGTTTTCTAAGCGAATTACGTTTTTTTAAGGTGTTTTGCAGTAACTTCTATAGTTCAATCGGCACTCTAGCTGCGCTGGCGAGTGCACCACGGAGTGCCTCCAAAAGCTTGTATTCACTAAATATCAGTGAATTTTGTCTTATTGTAGCATAAATAACCTAGTTCCAATCGAAACTACAGGTAGAATATGTTTCCAAAGTTACATGCAAAATCGTCGTTTCACACCGTAAAACGCTCAAATATGATGTAAAAACTGTTTCTCAAAACATGT